>CAWUFW010013287.1:0-485054 GCA_963921515.1 Calotriton arnoldi
CTGCAGTCGAGGCGCTGGGAAAATCGCTCCTTCCACTGCCGCCAGGCCGCAACCCGAAAACCATCGCTGGCGCCCCTTTGCGAGCGCTGCGGCAAAGGAGGCGCTGGAAGATCCTTCGGCGCTGCTGCTTCGCGGCGCTTTCCCGCGGCCTGAAGAAATCATTGTAGCCAGGACATGTCGCAGTCGCGGACGCTTACGTCGTTGCCGCTTTAATCGCCTTCGTGCGAATTTTCATCCTCGCGGGCCATCGCCAATCGCCGCGCTCATAACCGCGATGCTGGCATAACCGGGATCACGCGCCTGACTTCTCGACAGAAAGTCATCGCATCGTGATCAGCGATCTGCAGAGGCCATTCGCATCGTCTCATAGCATCCGCGAATCGGCGTAGCCATCCACTCCGCTGCGCGGTAAGGATTTCTTGCCATCGCCGGCCTAAAGTGCCGAGAATCACTCGCTACAACTTATTCTGCGACACTTTGTTAGTTTTGCTACTAAGCCCAGGTACTTTGTGAAAGAAAGATGCAGAGACCACTGCTTTACAGACAGACCTTATTTTGCAATACCCCCAGATGACACACGACAGCCCTTCAGCAGCTATCTACTATTTTGACAACGAGTATTGTGGCTTTTTACAGTTATTGGTCTTGTGATAAAATCTGCCTTTATATAAAGATGTATTTTTATAATACTTCACTTGTGGTGTCCTTTGTAGTGTTCCTCATTTGGCATTACTGTGTATGATCATAAATGCTTCACACCCTGCCTCTGAGATAAACCTACTGCTTTCGTGCTAAAATTTACCACAGGGTTGAGTAGGGGTATTAAAGAGAGTAGCCCTCTCATCGCATCGTCTCCGCACGCATCCCGCAGATCGGCGCATCATCCTCCCTTGCGGCAAGGATTTCAACGCATCGCCGGCCTCGCGTGCCGAGAATCATCGCTACAGCTTATTTGCGACACTTTGTTGGTTTTGCTACTAAACCCAGGTACTTTGTGAAAGAAAGGGTCGCAGAGACCACTGCTTTGAACTTGAACCTTATTTTTGCAACCTTTGAACTATTTTTGACAGCCCTTCAACAGCTATCCTATTTTTGGACAGTATTGTGGCTTTTACAGTTATTGGTCTTGTGATAAATCTGCCTTTATATAAAGATACTTATTTTTATAATAACTACTTGTGTGGTGTCCCTTTGTAGTGTTCCTCATTGTGTTACTGTGTATGATCATAAATGCTTCACACCCTGCCTCTGAGATAAGCCTACCTGCTCGTGCTACGTTACCACAGGGTTGAGCAGGGGTATTAAAGAGGGTAGCCCTCTCACTCTGACTTAGGAAGAAGGGTCCCTACTTGGACAGTGGCCAGCCATTGCCAACTAGAGACCCCCATTTCTAACAGATCCTTTTCGTTCCATTACTTGTACACAAATCATATTATGAAGTCTTCCGATCCCCTCTCAGGGTGCACGTGGTATTAATTTGTATACTCAGTCCATTGTTCTGTGAAGAACTGTTTTGTTTGAGTCAAAACTTGTATGGACTCCTCAGGGGTCTTCGATGCTGAACATTTCAACCTCCCAGTGTGGGGAAGTACATTAATGAGGTCTTCATCAGGACCACAATCCTGCTGAACAAACCACCCCAGCTTGTGTATCATCCCCATTGTGTGGAGGGCGCCGGGCTGCTGGATTTCTTTTAGTTAAGCCATGCTATTGGTGGCATTGGCTGTAACTCAGTGGAGTAACTCCTTTGCAACACTTACTGCCACCTGTGCCCAACGGATGCCATAGGGTGCATGTTTGTCACACATTGTTGAGTATTAGCTCACTACAAATAGTTAATAAACACAGTATTAAATTGTGTGGCACTTGGGTGATGGAAATTGTGGTGTTAGATGTAAATATAGGATGTGATATACTGTCTATTTGTGAATATTTATTGGAAGCCTAAGGTTGTAAGTAGTGCTTGAACCAATGTTTGAAAAAGACAATATAAGGGCGGGCAGATAGGGGATTTTTTGTTTTTGTTCTGAGTGTAGCGGCCTACTCCAATGGCACTTAAACCTCTCACCTTTTATATTTGTTGGGACACTGTCCCGAACAGGGCCGGACTGGGAACCAAAACCGGCCCTGGCAAAGTGCTCGGCTGGCCCCCCGGGGGATTGGGGGTGCGGCCGAGCTGTTTGTCACAGCTGGTTTCGGCCGATTTTGTTACAGCGGCGATATTGCAGCTATGCTGCAAAAACGGCCCTGTAACAAAATCGGCCCCCAAGGGCCCAAAACCGGCCTCCAACCCTAGCGGCCCACCGTGGAAATGCCCGGTGCCCGCTACGGCCAGTCCGGCCCTGGTCCCGAAACATTTGTCCTCGGCAAAGTAATACTGAGCAGTATTTGTGAGAAATCTTCTATTTCACACATCTCTACCATCTGTGTCACTGTTGTACACAAGGAAAAAACACTTTGGAGCCGATTTACAAAGCCATTTGCGTGTGATAGTCCAATTTACATATACAAATGACTCAATTTCCATTCTCAAGGAAATTACAAACTGTAAACTTGTGTGTAAAAATCCATGTAACTGTTCATTATATTCTCCTATGATTGTGTAATATTACGCTTAGGCAAATCCTACCCGAGGTGTACGGAGAGGGCTTGCTATGGAGGGTGTGCCCTGATTGGTTTGATAACACCCACAAACTCTCACGTTCATGGGTATCCATAGGGGGATATTCTCAAGAACGGGCGATAATTATCGCCAACCTAGGTTAACGCAATTCTACATAACGCCGTCTCTCGCGGGAAACGAACGCCGTGTTAACGGCGTGTTCTCAACACACCGGCAACAGGCGATAGTATCCCGATAACGTGTCAAATGTCTGCGTTAAAATTACCGGGACGCCGATAAAAAAGGAAACCCGAACATGAAAAAAGTGGCGATGGGCCCAACAGCGATAAAAACATCAGCGATAAGCAGCGCCAGGCTTGCTATTCCCACAGGGCTGGCTGTGAGACTCCTCCGACTCTGGCAGTTGTTGGTTGGAAGGTACCAGAGGCCAACAAGTGCAGCACAGCCAGCAGCTTTGTCTGTGGAGGGAAACTGATTGTCCGCTGTGTTGGTACCGTCAGCCTGTGGGCAATGTGGGTCAGGATGCGGAGGATGGTTGTCCTTTTGAGCTTGCAGTGGGCAATGACATCCTCTGGCGTTAAGTCTCTGAGGCTGATGCGTTTTCGGAAGGTCCGCTGTCTTGTTCTGCGCTGCCTCTGTGGCAGTCCGGGGGGGGTGGTCCTGGGTGTGGGAGTGGTCCTGGGGGTGGTGGCGGTGGGTGTTGTGGCCCTCTTGGGTCTCCAAGCTGCATGATTAGTAGCTCCATGGCATCTGTTGGTCTTCAGATGTGGCTCTGGGCTGGGCTCCCTTTCTACTGCAGGTTTTCGTCCTACTTAAGACCAGAAAAAAGCAGGTCTTAAGTCCCTGCTGCTAACGTGCCTTATCGCCTGTTTTTGGCCCACATCGCCGATCTGGCTGGTCGTTGAGAATATCGCGAAGTGGTGTTATCAAGAGTTTTTGCACGGGAACGCCTACTCTGCATATGATTAGCGTTAGTTGTTGCTGTCAGCCTTGGCGATGTTTTTAGCGGCAGCTATCGCAGGTAAACTGACGATGTCGGCTGTTTGCGCAGGCAATCACTTTCGTGGCGGAAAAGTGCCGCTAAATCGGCGATGAGTCCTTGAGAATATGCCCCATAGACTTTTTTTAGGTCTCGCCTACGCAGCGCGCATGCGCTGCATAGGAGAGACCTTTAGTTATCGGCACAGCTTTGGGGGCAAAAACGTGCACGCGTTGCATTGCTTGCAATGGCAACGCGTGCACGTCTGGCGATTCCCTTGCGGGAGCACGCAGCACCATATGGTGACGCCATATGGTCACAATCATCGCGCCTTGCTGCACGCTCCCGCGAGGGAATTGCGCAGGCCCCCCCCCTCCCTCCACGCGAGGCGCGCGCTTGTTTTATTAGCTTTCTGCTGTGCTTCGGCTGCTGCCTTACTGTTTTATTTATCTCACCAGACTCCTAACGATTTGCTCTTTCACACTCTTACCCAGAGCCCCATTTTCTACTTGCTACACTCACCTACTCTTATCTACATTTGTCCTTAACTCTCCTGCTGCTCCCTGGCTTCCTTATGAGTCGCCTTTCTCTCTCGCACCCTTCAAGTCCTTTCTCTCCTTTCTGAACTCAAATGAACGCTTCTCTACCCCGGCTCTCAGGCAGGCAGCCCCCACCCCTCTCCGGGGGGCTGTCCAGGCTCCCACTCACATAAAATGATGTCCCTCCGTTCCCTCCTATCAGGGAGGGCAGCGCTGCCTTGGCTACCTGGAAGAGCCACTTCAATTAGCAGCCTGTGTTGTACCGTACAGTTTTATTTAAATGAGAACAGTCTACAACTTGTTTGATCGTGCAGTTCAGGGGGATAAGGGATGTAGGAGCTGTACTCGTTATTTCATCCCAGGATAGAGCCCACCCTGCTCCTGGTCTCTGGCAGAGCGTCGCCTTGCTGCTGCTAGGGGAGTAGGTGCTGCGCCCACAGACCACCAAAGCACCCGCTGCGGGGGACTGATTGCCCCCTTCAGCTGATGCATCCGCTTGCTGAAGTCCTGCAAGTCCGTGAGTGCACATTCCGTGCCACTGGGACTAACTTTAGCCACAAATCAGTAATGTTCCACAATATGTAGACAACATTCTTTAGCTTACATCTGACCCCTATGCTGTGAGACAGCGACCGCAGAGGTGTACCGTCTTCATAATAAACAATGCAAAGCCCAGCCTTTAATCTAAAAAATCCTCTCTAAAGCGTGTAGCCGCAGCTTTCCCCGAACAGCGCTTTGATCTTCTTCCCAAACCCTCTTCTACTCATCCACACGGCCCAGCTCTGACCAAAATTCCTGTCAGTGTATCAACAAAGTATTTGTGTATCACAAATGTTATGTAGTATAAATTATACATTATGTAATATATACAGAGACACTTTAAAAAGGCAAAATGTTTTTAGAACAGCTGTAATTTTAAGATAAGAGCAACACATCATGTTTTATATTGCCACAGTGCTTTGTATGTTGAGATTATGCAGCTCTATTAAATTTCCCGTGTAAATGCCTCAGTAGCACATCCAGTCCAGGTATTGCTTTGCATTCTAGGACTTAGTCTTGATTTAATAACGGCATAGAAAGGACCACAACTCCCAGAATGCAAATCAAACAACTTAAGTTGAAGAGCTACACATGCCTAATCGGAAACTTGAGAGCTCTGATGTTCCGCGTTTAATCAAATCCACAAAACCCATGATGCAATTTGAGATTAGCTGAAACCAGAATTGTCTTAAGGCAGTCTGTGTGACAAGGGCCATTTGCCTGTTGCAATGAGCACTAGCATTTACTTTACAATCAGCAACGAGTGGCACATTTAAAAGAAGGAGAGGATGTGGCGTTAAGGCCAGAGCTGACTTTGGAACTGGGGAACCAGATTTGATTCTTGCGTCGGCTCTACGTGTGCCTTAAAAAGCATAAATGTGACCTTGTGGAATGTAAATGGTGCTCATGTAATCAGATCCCATTTACGCAATATAAAACTGCACAAAATGTACATCAAGTAAACGCATTACACCTTTAATTTTATGTATGCTAGAAACATTCTTTACAATGCAATGTACTCTGATACCGACTTTATAAGTAGTTCCCCTTGGAAATGAGGGGAAATAGTGTATGCCTACCACTCCAAAAGAGGTTTTAAAGAGCACCTCTCGAAAAGGTGGTGCACCACTCAGATAACCTCTTCCAGAACACATTTGACACTGTACCTTTTTTATAACATTTGTGTGAGAAGTTGGCCTGGTATATGCTGTCCACTAATTATAGTGGGCACCTTGCACCAGTCCAAACAACCCCTTATTGGAGATAGGTTAAAGACAACCTTATTGAAAGCTATCCTAGTGGTAGCTATGGAGAGCAGCCTTCAGGCTAAGTCTTGAAGGAATGTAAAGCAGCTTGTTTTACCAGTCTATAATCTCCTGAGTGATCAAATGAAAGAGCACCACACCAGGTATATATTCAAAATATATGTATTTATTGCTAAACACACCCCTCTAGTCTCTTTATGAGGCTAGAGTTCGAAGTACATAAGTTAGAAGTTATTTAAACACAGTAAATGCACAAATACACGTTTGGGCCCTAGGGGCGTATCAAACCATATACCAATAAAGTGGTATAAGAACCACGACTGAACTAGACACTAGGCCTAGAGCCTCTAGAAGTGCTTGGACCACAAGGAACCACCCAAGGTAGTGACACAGGGGACCCACGGGAGACGCGTGCATTGTAAATACACAACCGCGATACGCCGTTGACTTCTATGGAGAAAGTCGTGATCGGGAAATTAGAGAAAAGGGACACTTAAAAGAGGACTTGGACCAAACCCTTTGAGATCTAGGACTTTGAAGAGTCTCTACCCACGGGAGCACCGGAGTACTCGTGTTACCTCACCCAGGGAAGCCGGGTGCATAGGTGCCTTTCGGGGTCGGGTTTCATCGTCGATTTGAATGGCGATCTGCTGCAAAGTGCTGCTGGCGACCAAGTGAAAAGTGTCCGGGTGGATCCAAGAGTGGATCGGAGTTCTGAAGAACCTGAAAGCAGAGGGGACAGAGTCTGGGTCACTAGCCAGTGACCAGGAAGGCGATGGACAGATGCCCACCGATGTCGAGTGCTTCAGGTGCGTTGACGGTCGTCTTGTCTCTTCAGCCACGAGGTCCAGGAGGCGTTGTCGGTGACCAGGAGCAGGATTCGGGCTGGTACACGACGTCTGTCGAGTGCTGAGGTCTCGGCGAACGGATTGGACCCAACAAACCTTGGCAACGGCAAGTCTCGGTGAAGATGTAGATCGTCGATGGTGCAGACCAGCAAGGTCTGTGGAACTCACCCAGTGAGGGTAAGTGAGGGCAGGCCTGGAGCAACCAGGATGCCAAGTTAGAAAAGGATTGGCCTTCGTTAAGGGCTACTAGCCAACGGGCTAGCAACCGCGAAGGAGCCTTGTGACGCCGCACGTGGATCTGGCTCACAGGACACTCGTGGAGTGGGGGCCAGTGATCTTCGGTGCAGGTGGTGCTGGAGGCTAGGGCTACTCGGAGCCCAAAGCACGACTTCTTGGGAGACCCAGAAGAGGATGCACTTGCAAATGTGCTTGTGTCCAGGGGTCACGGTCTCAAGTCACCCACGATAGCCACGGGCCTCAGCTTTGCTGGGGACTCAGGGTAGCCTCGGGGAAGTCTGAGAATCCACCTCTGGTGATGCGATGACTTCGGCGTCCGACGGGAGCTTCAGAAATGCAAACCGGACAGATGCTTCTTTGGTGCCTGCCAAGCAGGGGAGTCACTCCTTGACCCCAAGGGAGATTCTTCTGTCCTCTAATCTTGAGTAGAGCGTCGAAGGTCCAGGATTCAGTTTCAGAGTTTCGTCCAGGGATAATCTAAAGTCCTAAGGACTGGGTTCCTATCTTTATACTAAAGATAGGGGTTGGACTATCTCTGTGGCCCCACCTATGGGTGGGTCAGGGCAGAGGGGTGGCTACACCCCTTTCCCTTTGTCCAGTTCGCGCCAAAGCAGGGGCTGCAAGCCCCTGATCCGGTTTGAACTGGGGTATGCACAGGAACACCAAATGTGCCCCCAGTGCAGGACTTCAAAGCACCCGAAAGTGCTCCCGCCCAGCCCCAATACACATTATCCTGTCTGGGGAGGTGGTCACACCTCCCTGGGACAGGAAACCTATTGTCCAGGCCTCCCCTGCCGGAGTTTCGTCCAGCAGCAGGAGGCCAGACTCGTGTCTGTGGCAGCAGCATCCATTTTGTGATGCCAGGGCTCTGGAAAGAAGTTACCGGACTAGTCAGAGTTAACATGTCTTTCCTCTAGAAGGGTGGAATGCTACCCCCGCCACCAGGATTGGCGGGGGGTAGTATTCCAAGATGTTTGACACCAAACACGACATGTTTAGGTGCAGCCATTCCAAAGTTAGCATTTTACCGCGAGGATATAATGCGCTTAAGAGTATATGGTCAGGCTGCACTACAAACAGCATCAGAGATGGTCTCCGAACGCTGCAGAGGGACCCTGCTCATGCAGGGGCACCCTCTCACATAGGAACCATGCACTCTGCCTTTAGGATTGATAAGGCCTGCCTTAGGAGTGACTTATAGGTTTCTATGTGTGTATGTATTTAGTGATATAGGTAACCTATATCACAGTAAGGGGTGCATGCACCACCTTACCCAGGCTGCAGTAGCAGACCTGTGGTGTCAGTTTGGATGGCCTTCCAGGGGTGGCATAACACATGCTGCAGCCCCTGGCAGGCCTCTGAGGTACCTATGCCCTTGGTACATAGTATACCATATACTAGGGACTTATAAGGGCACTCCAGATCCCAATCAGTGATGTGCCTAAGGCACATGGAAACCATTTTAGAGAGGAAGCAGCTAGGCTGGGGTTCTGATTAGCAGGGCCCCAGCCAGACTAATGTCGAAAAACAGTGAAGCATCAGCAAAAAGTGGGGGTACCCATGTGAAGCAGATCCTACTCTCCTACACAACCCCCCCAAACGTAGGGACATTAAACTAACCTTGCCCAGTTAAGTCTTCATGTTCTAAGTGGAAATACCTAGAGAGTCCATCTGCATTCGCATGGTTACTCCCAGGTCTATGTTCCACTGTAAAGTCCATCCCCTGTAGGGAAATGGACCACCTAAGCAGTTTGGGGTTTTCACCCTTCATTTGTTTTAGCCATAAGAGGGGCTTATGGTCTGTCTGAACCAGGAAGTGTGTACCAAACAAGTATGGCCTCAACTTCTTCAGAGCCCAGACCACAGCAAAGGCCTCCTCTCTATGGCTGACCAACGTTTCTCTCTAGGGGTCAGCCTTCTGCTAATGAAAGCTACTGGCTGATCCTGACCTTCTTCATTCAATTGTGACAGTACAGCCCCTACCCCCAATTCAGATGCATCAGTTTGAACAATGAACTTCTTGGAGTAATCAGGACTCTGTAGAATGGGAGCAGTGCACATGGCCTGCTTCAGGTCATCAAATGCCTTTTGACAGCTAACTGTCCACTGAACCTTTTTGGGCATTTTCTTAGAAGTTAAGTCATTCAGGGGTGTCACTATTGATCCATACCCCTTGACAAATCTCCTATAGTACCCAGTCAGGCCTAAGAAGGCTCTCACCTGTGTCTGGGTAGTGGGAGCAGTCCAGTCCATGATAGTCTGGATCTTGCTCTGCAAAGGTTGAACCTGGCCTCCACCCACAAGGTGGCCCAGGTACACAACCTGACTCTGCCCTATCTGGCACTTAGTGGCCTTGATAGTCAGGCCTGCCTTTTGCAGGGCCTGTAAAACATTCCTGAGGTGGACCAGGTGATCCTCCCAGGTGGAGCTAAAGACAGCAATATCATCTAGATATGCTGCACTATAGGCTTCCAGTCCTGTGAGAACTGTATTCACCAACCTCTGGAAAGTGGCAGGTGCATTCTTCAGACCAAAGGGCATTACCACAAATTGATAATGCCCACTAGGGGTTGAGAATGCTGTTTTGGGCTTTGCAGCATCAGCTAGCCTGATCTGCCAGTAGCCAGCTGTTAGGTCAAATGTGCTGAGATATTTGGCAGAGGCCAAAGTATCTATGAGCTCATCTGCCCTGGGTATTGGATGGGCATCAGTCCTAGTGACTGCATTGAGACCCCTGTAGTCCACACAAAACCTCATCTCTCTTTTTCCACCACTGGTGTGAGGTTTTGGTACAAGGACCACTGGACTAGCCCAAGGGCTATCTGAGGGTTCAATAACTCCCAAATCCAACATTTTCTGGACTTCAGTCCTGATACAGTCCCTGACATGGTCAGGTTGCCTATAAATCTTGTTTTTAATAGGCAGACTGTCCCCAGTGTCCACTTCATGAGTGCACCAGGTGGTCTGACTGGGTGTCAGTGAAAACATATGTCTAAACTGATTGAGGACTTGCCTGCAATCAGTTTGTTGCTGGGTAGTGAGGCTGCCTGCCAAGGCTACACCATCAACTGACCCATCGTCAGGGTTCTGTGAGAGCAGGTCAGGGAGTGGGTCACTCTCTTCCTCCTGCCCTTCATCAGTAGCCATGAGCAAGCCCATGTCTGCCCTGTCCACATATGGTTTTAACCTGTTGACATGGAGAACCCTGTGGGGACTCCTGGGTGTTCCTAGGTCTACTAAGTAAGTGACCTCACCCTTCTGCTCAACAATAGTGTGGGGTCCACTCCATTTATCTTGGAGAGCTGCTGGGGCCACTGGCTCCAACACCCACACCTTCTGTCCTGGCTGGTAAACAGTCAGAACAGCCTTTTGGTCATGCCAGGCCTTTTGAAGTTCCTGGCTAGCCTCAAGGTTTTTGGTTGCCTTTTTCATGTACTCAGCCATCCTGGAGCGGAGACCAAGTACATAGTCCACTATATCTTGCTTTGGGGGCTTGAGAGGTAACTCCCATCCTTCCTTCACCAAGCACAGTGGACCCCTCACAGGGTGGCCAAACAGAAGTTCAAAAGGGCTGTAACCAACCCCCTTCTGAGGCACCTCCCTATATGCGAATAAAAGGCAGGGCAAGAGTATGTCCCATCTACGCCTAAGCTTTTCTGGGAGCCCTTTAATCATGCCCTTCAAGGTTTTGTTGAATCTCTCAACTAAACCATTGCATTGTGGGTGATAGGGTGTGGTGAACTTATAAGTCACTCCACACTCCTTCCACATTGCTTTTAAGTACCCAGACATGAAGTTAGCACCCCTGTCTGAGACTACCTCCTTAGGAAAGCCCACTCTTGAGAAGATTCCCAGGAGGGCCCTTGCCACTACAGGTGCTGTAGTGGTCCTGAGGGGAATAGCTTCTGGGTACCTGGTGGCATGATCCACTACCACCAGGATAAACCTGTGCCCAGAGGCTGTTTGGGGATCCATGGGACCAACAATGTCAATCCCTACCCTTTCAAAGGGCACCCCCACCACAGGTAGTGGTATCAGGGGGGCCTTTGTAGTGCCACCTGCCTTGCCACTGGCTTGGCAGGTTACACAGGAGCGACAAAACTCCTTGCTGTCTTCAGACATGTGGGGCCAGTGAAAGTGAGGGACAATTCTGTCCCAAGTCTTGTTCTGGCCCAGGTGACCTGCTAAGGGAATATCATGGGCTAGGGTCAATAGGAAGCCCCTGAACTTCAGAGGTATTACCAACCTCCTGGTAGCACCAGGCTTGGGGTCTCTACTCTCTGAGTACAGGAGTCCATCATCCCAATACACTGTATGGGGACCACTAGCTTTCCCAGCAGCCTCAGCAGCAGCTTGCTGTCTGAGGGGTTCAAGGGAGGGGCAGCTCTGCTGCTCCTGGCTCAGATCTGCCCTAGAAGGTCCCCCTGTCCCCAAGAACTCAACCTGGTCAGGTTCAAGTTCCTCTGGGACAGTTCCTTCTTCAGGGCTGAGATCATCCCCCTCAAGGGACTGATCTTCCTCCTGAGCCAAGGGGGAAGGCACTGCCTTAACCCTACTACTCCTCCTCTTGGAAGGCACTTGGTCCATTCTTCCAGAATCCAAGGCCTGTTCAGTGCTAGACATTTTGGCTTGTGACCTGGTCACAGCAAACACATCTGCAGGGATCCCCAGCATTTCTGCATGGGTCCTGAGCTCCACTTCTGCCCAAGCAGAAGTCTCTAAGTCATTGCCAAGCAAGCATTCGACTGGTAGGTTTGCACTCACCACAACCTTCTTAAGGCCAGTTACCCCTCCCCAGGAGAAGTTAACAACTGCCAGAGTATGGTCTGTTCTGACATTGCTAGCATTGGTCACTTGGTACATCTCACCAAGTATAACTTGCCCAGGATTCACAAGGTCTTGTGTCACCATTGTGACACTTGCCCCTGTGTCCCTAAATGCCAAAGCCTCACGTCCATTGATTAAAGGCTGTTGTCTGTACTTGCCCAGATTACTGGGACTCACAGTGGAGGTCACATCCATGCCTCCATCACAGACTAACACAGCCTGAGTCAGTTCTCTGACTAGGTCAGAGCCCAACTCAGTACCCAGGGTGAACCCTACTAAACCCTTGGCTGGAGCACTTCCACCAACTGTACTAGGGGGAACAGGTGCCTTAGGGGCATTGGTGGGTGCTGGACTGGAGTCTTTGGACTTGGTGCAATCACTGGTCCAGTGGGTCTTTTGCTTACAGACCTTGCACCATGGTTTTCTTTGGCCTTTCCCTTTGGTAGACTGTGAATCCCCACCAGAAGAAGATTTTTGGGGGCCTGATGAAGACTTTTGATCTTTACCCTTCTCCCCACCCTTGTCAGAGTTCTTAGCATCTTGCTTCTTGGTTTCCCCACCTTGGTTCTGTACCTTCTGCTTCACCCTGGTTCTGACCCATTTGTCTGCCTTCTTTCCCAATTCTTGGGGAGAGGTCAGATCAGAGTCTACCAGGTATTGATGCAACAGCTGATTTTGACAGTTATTAAGAATCTGCTCCCTCATTATCAGATTGTACAATCCTGAGAAGTCACACACCTTACTGCCCATCAACCAGCCTTCCAGAGCCTTGGCAGAACAATCCACATAGTCTACCCAGTCTTGAGTCTGTGCTTTTTGGGTGTCTCTGAACTTCAACCTGTACTGTTCAGTGGTTAGGCCAAACCCATCAATAAGAGCACTCTTCAAGACCTTGTAATTATCAGCATCCTCCTCTCTAACAGTGAGGAGCTTATCTCTACCTTTGTCAGCAAAGGAGAGCCACAAGATTGCTGCCCACTGCTCCTGAGGGACCTTCTGTACCTTACAGGCCCTCTCTAGAGCAGTTATCCACTTGTGGATGTCATCCCCATTCTGATAGGGAGGGACAATCTTGCTCAGGTTCCTATGGTCATAGGACCTTTCCCTATCTCTAGGGATCTGGCTGCCACCATGGGACTCTAGTCCCAACTTTCTTTTCTCTCTAAAGAGATCTAGGGACTCCCTGTCTAAGGCTACTTGCTTCCTTCTGAGTTCAAGCTGAGCTTCCTCATATTGAATCAGCCTCTTTCTTCTCTCATGAGAGGATTCCCTCCTATGAGATGAGACAGAGCTCCCTATTGAGGTGCCAGAGTGGTTAGACTCCTGAGAAGAAGATCTAGACCTTCTGGGCACACTCACAATCCTTCCTGGGGGACAAAGGGTGCATCATTCTGATCCTCCTCTTCCTCTTCCTCAGGAGGGGTTGGATTATCCAGGTCAGGGCCATTGTCGCCCTCCTGGCCAGTTTCAGAGGGGGGCTGGGGGTACTGGTACCCCCATTCCCAACCTCATCATCTGCCCCACCCTCAGCTCCTACCCCTTCAGTCCCCAAGGGCTTACTAAGGTCATAAGCCACCAACAACTCCTTGAGGTGTTGGGTGGTGGGGCTTTGGCCTGTCCTTATTTTTCTCAAGTTGCATAAAGCTCTCAATTCCAAGAATGGGAGTGTATCATACTTGGAGGGTGGAAGCTCAATGGCTTCCTGCAAGGATTCTTTAGATCCTACCCTTAAAGACATTACTAGTGTGGTGTGGTGTATGCACTACCTACTCTAGTGTGGCCTACTAAACTCTCTTGAGTTGTAGAAAGGGTTGTGCTATCCCTTAACACACAACTCTAAGTTCAGTAGAACGTACTGTATTCTAAGCTTAAATTATATGTACCTTAGGTACCTTTAGTGGTTTTCAGTTGATCAATTCAATTGAGATTATCTGGTAAAACAATAGCAAGCTGGAATCCCACACGCTGCACACCAATGTGAGAAGTTGGCCTGGTATATGCTGTCCACTAATTATAGTGGGCACCTTGCACCAGTCCAAACAACCCCTTATTGGAGATAGGTTAAAGACAACCTTATTGAAAGCTATCCTAGTGGTAGCTATGGAGAGCAGCCTTCAGGCTAAGTCTTGAAGGAATGTAAAGCAGCTTGTTTTACCAGTCTATAATCTCCTGAGTGATCAAATGAAAGAGCACCACACCAGGTATATATTCAAAATATATGTATTTATTGCTAAACACACCCCTCTAGTCTCTTTATGAGGCTAGAGTTCAAGTACATAAGTTAGAAGTTATTTAAACACAGTAATAGCACAAATACACGTTTGGGCCCTAGGGGCGTACCAAACCATATACCAATAAAGTGGTATAAGAACCACGACTGAACTAGACACTAGGCCTAGAGCCTCTAGAAGTGCTTGGACCACAAGGAACCACCCAAGGTAGTGACACAGGGGACCCACGGGAGACGCGTGCAGTGTAAATACACAACCGCGATACGCCGTTGACTTCTATGGAGAAAGTCGTGATCGGGAAATTAGAGAAAAGGGACACTTAAAAGAGGACTTGGACCAAACCCTTTGAGATCTAGGACTTTGAAGAGTCTCTACCCACGGGAGCACCGGAGTACTCGTGTTACCTCACCCAGGGAAGCCGGGTGCATAGGTGCCTTTCGGGGTCGGGTTTCGTCGTCGATTTGAATGGCGATCTGCTGCAAAGTGCTGCTGGCGACCAAGTGAAAAGTGTCCGGGTGGATCCAAGAGTGGATCGGAGTTCTGAAGAACCTGAAAGCAGAGGGGACAGAGTCTGGGTCACTAGCCAGTGACCAGGAAGGCGATGGACAGATGCCCACCGATGTCGAGTGCTTCAGGTGCATTGACAGTCGTCTTGTCTCTTCAGCCACGAGGTCCAGGAGGCGTTGTCAGTGACCAGGAGCAGGATTCGGGCTGGTACACGATGTTTGTCGAGTGCTGAGGTGTTGGCGACCGGATTGGACCCAACAAACCTTGGCAACGGCAAGTCTCGGTGAAGATGTAGATCGTCGATGGTACAGACCAGCAAGGTTTGTAGAACTCACCCAGCGAGGGTAAGTGAGGGCAGGCCTGGAGCAACCAGGATGCCAAGTTAAAAAAGGATTGGCCTTCGTTAAGGGCCAGTAGCCAACGGGCTAGCGACCGCGAAGGAGCCTCGTGACGCCGCACATGGATCTGGCTCACAGGACACTCGTGGAGTGGGGGCCAGTGATCTTCGGTGCAGGTGGTGCTGGAGGCTAGGGCTACTCGGAGCCCAAAGCACGACTTCTTGGGAGACCCAGAAGAGGATGCACTTGCAAATGTGCTTGGTGTCCAGGGGTCACGGTCTCAAGTCATCCACAATAGCCACGGGCCTCAGCTTTGCTGGGGACTCAGGGTAGCCTCGGAGAAGTCTGAGAATCTACCTCTGGTGATGCGATGACTTCGGCGTCCGACGGGAGCTTCAGAAATGCGAACCGGACAGATGCTTCTTTGGTGCCTGCCAAGCAGGGGAGTCACTCCTTGACCCCAAGGGAGATTCTTCTGTCCTCTAATCGTGAGTAGAGCGTCGAAGGTCCAGGATTCAGTTTCAGAGTTTCGTCCAGGGATAATCTAAAGTCCTAAGGACTGGGTTCCTATCTTTATACTAAAGATAGGGGTTGGACTACTCTGTGGCCCCACCTATGGGTGGGTCAGGGCAGAGGGGTGGCTACACCCCTTTCCTTTGTCCAGTTCACGCCAAAGCAGGGGCTGCGAGCCCCTGATCCGGTTTGAACTGGGGTATGCACAGGGACACCAAATGTGCCCCCAGTGCAGGACTTCAAAGCACCCGAAAGTGCTCCCGCCCAGCCCCAATACACATTATCCTGTCTGGGGAGGTGGTCACACCTCCCTGGGACAGGAAACCTATTGTCCAGGCCTCCCTGCCGGAGTTTCGTCCAGCAGCAGGAGGCCAGACTCGTGTCTGTGGCAGCAGCATCCATTTTGTGATGCCAGGGCTCTGGAAAGAAGTTACCGGACTAGTCAGAGTTAACATGTCTTTCCCTCTAGAAGGGTGGAATGCTACCCCCGCCGCCAGGATTGGCGGGGGGTAGTATTCCAAGATGTTTGACACCAAACATGACATGTTTAGGTGCAGCCATTCCAAAGTTAGCATTTTACCGCGAGGATATAATGCGCTTAAGAGTATATGGTCAGGCTGCACTACAAACAGCATCAGAGATGGTCTCCGAACGCTGCAGAGGGGCCCTGCTCATGCAGGGGCACCCTCTCACATAGGAACCATGCACTCTGCCTTTAGGATTGATAAGGCCTGCCTTAGGAGTGACTTATAGGTTTCTATGTGTGTATGTATTTAGTGATATAGGTAACCTATATCACAGTAAGGGGTGCATGCACCACCTTACCCAGGCTGCAGTAGCAGACCTGTGGTGTCAGTTTGGATGGCCTTCCAGGGGTGGCATAATACATGCTGCAGCCCCTGGCAGGCCTCTGAGGTACCTATGCCCTTGGTACATAGTATACCATATACTAGGGACTTATAAGGGCACTCCAGATCCCAATCAGTGATGTGCCTAAGGCACATGGAAACCATTTTAGAGAGGAAGCAGCTAGGCTGGGGTTCTGATTAGCAGGGCCCCAGCCAGACTAATGTCGAAAAACAGTGAAGCATCAGCAAAAAGTGGGGGTACCCATGTGAAGCAGATCCTACTCTCCTACAATTTGTGTCAGAAGGAGATGTATTTCAGTGATCCCTCCTTACCGTTTGTTGTCATCATCAGTAAACAAGCATTGGCATAGCCAATAGGTCTCGCCTTTGGGACCTTATAAGTGTTTAACCATGCAACAGTTGATGTTGTTGCACCAAGGATATTGTGGTGCATAACTAAATACTTATAAGGTTCCAAAAGCGAGACCTATTGGCTATGCCAATGCTTGTCTAACTCATTCCCACCCTGGAAATTGTCCTGCCCAGGACTACAGTAAGTCCTTTCGCCAAGGAGGGGACGTGAACGGGAAAATGTGTTTCTCTTCAAGAACGTTCTAGTTGTCAATAAATAGTACAATTACATAAACGCAATTGCATCTCGCTGTGTGTAATTGTGTGACTGTGCACTCTGGCCCTCATTTCAATTTGCTCAGGAAAACAATATCGGTAATACCGCACCGGTAATAGTAATGCTTCAAGATCTGTAATTCTGGGGTATAGTATTGCCGCACCATTATTGGCTTTTGGCCTGGGAACGATAACACCAGGCAAGCTAGAGTTTCCGCATTGATTGCTGCACGTTTTCCCTCATTCTGCTTCCGTTTCCGGTGCAAATGTCTCAAGCCTCGTCCTGCAGAGATCTGCACCTGTTAAACCCCGATGTTTCGATGCGAACTTTTATCAATATGTGACTGTCATATAAAATTGATTACCGTTTCAATGGTCAAAATACAGTCTCCGTTTCTAATTTGCTGCCGCCCTTTGACCCGGTCATTGGTGAACAAACATCAAACACAGTAAGAGCACTAGAAGGCGGGAGGGAAAAGCCACGCGTCAGAATGACAGTGCAGCTGGCGTGACAGAATTAGCTGAAGAATTTGGAGTATGCCTGCCCTGTAACGACTCTTTCAAATTAGTGGAAACGGCTGCCTGACACCTGAGCAGGACTTCAGCTGGTGATTAATTCATCAGTAAATTGCAAGTCTTTTCTTTTCAACACCCTTCACACCCTGTTGTTTGAAAAAAATGTAAGACCAGCAGATCGGCAATTAGTTGTACTGTTGCTGCCTTGTTGCCTGAGAGCTGAAAGATAAATCGGTGAGATTAAATACCAGGAGAATAAAGACGCTGTAGTTCTTGGAAGAGACGCTTATCATCTTTAACCTCTTAGGAGTCTCTTGGGGTGAGGCTTAACTAGATCAGTTGGAACGGCAGGGGATCCTATTGCGTTTAACATCTTACTTTGGCATTTTACAATATTTTCTGTCCCGGTTCAAGAGCAATGCATATTTCTTGGCTGATGAAAAATGTACTATTTACGTAAAATGGACAAAGTGCAAAATGTCAAGTAGTGTCAAGTAGTGGTTCTCAATATTCCGGATCAATCTGGTATGTACGTCCCCACAGAAATGTGCACTGCAAAACCTGAAGGGTGTACAGGCACAATATTAAGTAGGTACAAGGTGACAGGAGAAAAGCAAAAGGTAAAATCGAGAAGAAAGGAAAAGTTAAACAAGCATTTGCAATGCAATAAGCCTCTCATTTACGAGAGTTTGAGCTATTGGCATTGTAAATGATAATGTTTTTTATTTATGTGTTGGTTTTTAAAACAGATAAATAAAAGGCATTGTCATTTACAATGCCAATAGCTTAAACTCTTGCAAATGCGAAAGCTATTGCATTGAAAATGCTTGTTTTGATATCCACGAAGCATGAAGAACGAATTTTCTAAACTTATCTTTGTGCCTAAAATATGCCACAATTAACACAGGCATAATTTGTGCAGAGAGAGTAATGTATTGCATCATTTCATTGCCCTTCTTTTCTCTAAATATATATTGAAAGTGTTGGCATGATACCTACAATACAGTTGATGATATGTCAACCATATATCACTTCTGGAAAGGTTAGAGTGCAGGGCTTCAATCGCCTGACTGATCCTCAACGGCCTCAGCCAAAAAAAAATCAGAAATAGATCAGTGTAATCCATCCTGTAGCATGCGGCATTCCTCAAGGAACTTCCTTGTTTGTTTTCTCTTCAACATCTAGTTATGCCCTTTGGCCGGCTTCCTTGAGTAGTACCAGGGGAACTTCCAAGTACATGCCAATTGCATGGAAATCTACTACTCCCTTGAAAACTGTCCAAAGAATCAATCTAGTAAGGATTATTGTGTGCTGGGCTTGGTCCACTGGATAAACGTCAACTTAATGTGGACAAATATTGCCAAGGATGAGATCCTAGTGATCGGCACTCATAAGCCCAGCATACCACCATTTGCTTAGCCTACAACCCTTACTACGCCTCCCTCTACTTCAAGAAAAATGAGGAACCTAGGAATTCTTTTCGCCACTGACTTCACATCTGGCCCTCAATTTAATGATGAGGCAAAGGGTGTGACTATGTTCCTCTTTCTTCTTTAGAAAATTCCACCACTTCTTTACTCTGAAGGCAGAATCAAGCTTACCAGAGTCTTCTACCTTATACTCCTTGGCTAGTTCAATATCAGTTAATCTGCTTTCCCCAAGTAACTCATTGCCAGGCCCCTAAGACTGCAGAATCAAACAGCCAGAATAAATGTTATCCTCAGACAATGTGACTCCATCATGCCTGCTCTTGAAGCACTCCTCTGGCTCTTGTAGATGCTAAGATTAAATTTAAAGCCTTTAATACCATCCACAAAGCCCACTGGGGCAAAGCAGCAGTATACCTGTAAAGTTCACACATCCCTAAATACTCAGCAGAGACTTATTGTCAATGTCTGCCCATTAGATTAACCAATGAGCCTACAAGCGAGGGAAATATTGTAGCAAATTTCTGGGTGTGCAAGGCTTGGTGATCTGGGACATTATGGCCCTAAACTAAGGGCTGAACTCAACCACATGAAGTTCATGAAACTCGCGATACACCTGAATACTGAACTCCACAGACTTTCCATTAACTGAGATGGCCAAGAAAAAGGTCAGAGCAGAAGAATATGAGAAGTGGTTATTCACCCCACCCACTGGACACTAATTTCCCATTCTGACGATCAATTGAAACCCTACCTTACATCACTCTGAAGCTATTGGCAACAGTCAGACCTATTGAAACATTCCCAAATAATGAACAAATTAATAAATAGTTACCAGTTTGTCGGAGAAAATATTAGGTGTAATTAATTTTTGAATTGATGACTTTTGAGAGTCCTTCTACTGAATAATGCTTTCAACCTCAGGGAGAGGATGTGGAGTTTGTCTCTAAAGGGAAACCTTTGAAATCGGAGTGATAATCCCCGCCCCCCCAACCACCCCCACCACACACAGACACATATTTTACTGTGTTATTGTAGGCATATTTAATCAAACCCTGGTTCCTCGGCTCCCATAAATGACAACATTGGAAGGGATTGCAAATGAGCCAAACCATACCATTAAACACCACATTATCAATAGGGTAGTTGAATACCAATTAGCTCGTAGACCACCTCTACTCCCGTATGCCTTGAGTTAGCAGGAGCAGTGCACAGCAGTGTATATGTAAACTTCTTAAACCGAGCCCTTACGATTTATGCCTGAATGGGAGATGAAAGGAGTGGGCCGAGGAGCGGGATTCCCTCTGCCCCTGAACTCCCTGTAAACTCTTGGCGTGCTGTCTTTCACATCTGAAGAAAGCACGCGTGGCTATGTTAGCTCACCCTCATGAGGGAACTGGGAGCGCTCTTAGTCAGACTGTCCTCGGCTTCCTCTGTAACCTTGCAAGCAGCGAATGGAGGCAGGATTGTAACAAGCGACTTCAACACTGCCGAAACGGTCAGAGAATTGGAAAGTAAAGCATGTGTTTGTAGAAGCAATCACAAGCAGACCCCAAGGAAGTGGCCGTGCCCAGGAAGGGTTGGTGGTCGGGGCTAGCGGCAAGGACAGCAAACCGAGCTCAGCAGTCAAGATCGGTGCACAGAGGGCAATGTGGAAATAAGGAAAACAACAAGATGAAGGCACGCAAGCAGCGTGCGCGCTGCTGCTCGCTCCTGAGGCAATACTCCATGGGAGGTAACTTTTTTAAAAAGGTGGGACATTCACCAACCTTTAGCCTTTTGGAGGCTATCATTTTTAAATGACACAGACAAAAGCCAATCCAAAGCGTGGGAGGAGTCAGACTCCACAAAGTACAGACAACAGATCATCCTGCAGTGCAAGCGCTGTATGCTCGACCTAAAAACAAATAGTGAGAAAACAAACAGGAGACAACATAACAGCGAAGCAAAACAACCTTGCTTTCAAAGATAAATATCAATGATGTGCATTTGAGAAAAAGTGATTATTAGTGTGCATGTGCTAGTGATTGTACAGGGTGCATTATGATGTTCGATTGATAAGATGATATGGACCTATAAAATAAAATGTATATGAGGGTGTTGTAATCTGTTTAGTTTAATGCATCCTCCCCATTGATGTTCATCGATGTTCTCTTCCTTGTTGCTCAGCCAATGTGTGAGGTCATCAGAATGTTGAGAGTGTGTGTGTTTGGATGAGTTCAGTTGGAGAGGAGTTGGAATGGATGGGCTGAGCAGCAAGGATGCTGCTCCTGGTGGTGTGTTACCTGTAACTTAGCTAATAAACCTACTTCTTTTATAACCTATGAGTATCCATCCTTCATTGTAACAGAGTGGTAACAGGTAGAGGAAAGAAAAAGAGGTCAAATACCATTTGTCAAAATAGCGCTCTGATTAGAAGTGGTCTTATTCAGTTCCAAAAAGGTTTCTTTAGATGACTGCAGTTGAAACAAAGGACAGACTTTACCAAAACAGAAAAATGGGGTTTTAGGATTTTGTAAGAGTATTCTGTAATGGGTATTTGGTAATGCTATGATTACTTACCGGTAATAGCATTACTCTGAGTACTTCTCTCGCCGTGATGAATCACATAGTGAGACCCCTATGCCTCAAATCACAATCCCTTCCCAACGTACAAAAACCTCTCCCCCCTTACTTCCTGTTCTATACAAAGCCCAAACACCACACAGTTGGACTGGTCGATAGGGCAGGAGGAAGGGCCTGATTCATCACAGCAAGAGAAGGACTCAGAGTAATGCTATTACCGGTAAGTAATCTCAGCATTAACTCCTTGTCCCTCTCGCTGTGATGAATCACATAGCGAGATGTATGAAAGCCGCAAACGGACCAGGACAACTGCACAGAATTAGCAAACACCAGTTTAAAAACAGAGGCAAAAAACTGATTACAGCACAGAAGCCAAAACTGAGGAACCTAACAGGTCCAGAATCACCGTACACAGAACCACACGATAAGGAGACACAAAGGAAGAGGGCAGAGCTCAAATGGCAGCTCGAAAGAACTCCAGCAAGAACGCAACCCGGATCCCCACAACACAAGCAGACATGCCCTGAGTAGACCTTCCCTGGATCCCCAGAGGAGACAACAGACCAAACTGCAGATATGCGAGGGGAAGCACTGATCTGGTCCTCCAGCTCAAGATCTGAATGTAAGGAGTATCCCCCTTCCAGCCAGGAACAAAAACGAAAGAAAGGAGACAGACAAGACAATGAGCCTAGCTCCCTACAGCTGGCGAGCAGACGGCATAGCCACCAGAAAAAACACCTTCAAGGACACAAGGCATAACCCCATAGATGACAAAAAGGCAACAGAGGTCCAAATGGGGGATACTGGAGAGCCTGCAAAACCAGCAGTAAATCCCAAAAGGGACACACCACCTGAGGGACTGGACATGGAGCAGAAAACCCTGCAAAGATACAAGAGACCAGACTCTGACTGAAACCCCTCCAGTAGAAACCCAGCACCTGAGACAGAAAAACAGAAAGTCAAACCACCTGCCTCCAATCACACCAAACCAGAAACCGCGTCCAATGCAGAGCACAAGAAGACCTAGTAGACATCCACCTGGTTGCATGCCTAGAAGAAGAGACAGCGGGCGAACAGCAAACCCCCTCTGCAACAGCCAAGCTGCCAACTAGAGGGTCACCAGGAGACACAGAAACCTCAGGGGAGATGGAATAAATGAAAGCCGCAGCCCCAGACTCCTCGTCATCAAACCACAGAGAGCGGGACCATGTTGCAGCCAACCAGACCCCCGCCCTGGGGGGAACAGAAAGCGGTAGGCACTGCCTATCGCACCCTAAGAGTGTCAGGACCGAGACCCAACTAACTGCCAAGGACACAGCAGGACATCCAACCCCAAAACCGCCTACGCGCAGCAAACACCCGGGGAAAAAGGCAACCACATCCAAAGTGAGACCACCTGAACAAGAGCCGATCCTATATCCAGCAGATGTGAATGAATCAACAGCAGCCAGGAGCCTTGGCAACAGCACACAAGGCCCAGAACCATCCAGAGCTGAGCCTCAACATAAAACGCGATCCCGAGAAGGAACCAACTGTAATTACCTCACAGGCACACAGAACCCATAAGATGAAAGAAGAACCAGCACTGGCAGTACATGGGAACAAAACAGGGGAAGAGAAACCCCATTGACCAACAGTCATCCAGACACTGGAAGAAGGAAAACCCCAGCCAACGAAGAACTGCCAACAGGGGAGCCAACACCTAGGCAAAACCCCATGAGGCGAACTCCCGGCAGAACTGAAAGACCAGGAACCTGAGAGGCTCGACACCACAGAGCACCTCAGAACCTCTGTAGACCCGGACCAACAGGAACGTGAAGGCAAGCATCCCACCGAACGATCATAGTCAGGAAGACCCCAGGAGACCACAGGGGAAGAGCTGCCGTAAGGACAGCCATCACCATAGAATGAACGCCACCCAATCGCCGAGGCACTACAGAACCAACACAAAGTACTGAGCTGTCCCCGCCTTCCTGAGCACCAACCAGGCAAAGGCAGTGAAAGAATACTACAGGCCACCATCCACCAGATCCAAGGGCAACCAGTCATCCGGATTGTAGAGGACCTGCCAATAAGAGTGGGCAAGACGGAAACAACTGAGACCGAATGGGGCAACAATGTATCCCCTCCTTCCAACGCACAGGCCTTGTGAAGAAATCAGGGAATCAGGCAACTCACAGGACCTAATCAGGATCCAAGATCGCCACCCGAAACAATGGGAGAAATGGCAAAGCCAGAGCTGCAGGTGTAGCAAAATGCAGAAAAAGGACCTCAGCAGCCCCCTACACCGGAGGCGATGCCAAGCCCACAGTGATAACGAAATGACACAATGTTCACCAGAACATTCTCGCAACAAACTATCCACCAAACCCCACAAGACTCACAGGGATGGACTCAGCTGAAGATGCAGAATCCGGACCAACCACCAACTGCACCGAAGCCCGCAAAGAAAATGTACAGAAGACAAGGCAATAGCGACCTGCAGCACCAAACATTGCCTGGACTCAAACTGCCGTCAGGAAAACAGGCACTCCAGGCAGGGCACCACCAGCCCCTCCAAAACTGAAATACTGGTATGATGCACTGTGTACTGCACCTTGCAGAGGGCCCAGAGACACCAAGACTCGAACACATAGCTCCACCTTGGGAGGCAAAAACCATAACCACTAGGTCAAAATGACTCATTTTACCAGAAATCATGACGTAAGCCCAACAGAACGGACAAACCAGCAGACAGACCACAGAAGTAACCGAAGTAAAGCCCTGTGCAGTTTTATATGGAGTGTACCCCCCCATGTTCATTGGAGTGCTGTCCATGAAGACCAGACGACACAACATGAGGTCAGACCCATGTTTCATAAGCACTGGGAAATAAATGAGTTGCACAAAATCATCGGATGCAGAGTGGACGCTGGAACCTAAACCTCCTACCGCAGGTCCAAAGTCGACAGCACCGGCCAACAGGCCACATCACTGGTCACAAGAGAGATCAGGGCCCCCAAACGCCCCATGAGGACACAGACAGGAAGAACCATTGCAATAGTGGGGAGTACAACACTAGAGTCCCAAGACCATGACCCTGGGCTATAACTCCAGACAAGCTGTCCTACATTATCCACTTGCTGCAGCTCAACACAGAGAGCCATGCAGGCCGAAAAGCTAGGTACCGGGGAGACACCGTAACCTCAGCAACCCTTATGCACCCACCTTTGACTGGAGAAAGGCACAGCAGACCTCGGGCCAGACGAAAACTGAGGAAGAAGTGGTAAAGAAATAACCATTCTCAGAGATCAATTCCATTCCAGGCATCCTTCACAGGAGCACAGCAGCCCGGCGAATGCCAAAAACCAGCTTCCATATCCTGCCGTAATGCAAGCATGAATAGAGAGGCACCATAGCGTAGCAATTCTAGGCCCTTGGAAAGCCGCCCTGGCCCAAAATCTCCAAAACACAGATGCTGAGCCTCACAAATCGGTATAACATTCAAAAATTAATACAAGAAGTAAAATGACGAAAAAAATTCACGGCCCCCATACAGGGTGCCGACCTGCATGCCAAACCACCAGCTAGTGATACTAATATACGCCTGCCAGGGCTCCAGTGGTATCAGTCACTTAATGCATGCAGAGAAAACATCAGCATACCACCATAAATGGCTCACCGAACTGTGAAGACACAATACTGCACCCTGGCCATGACCGTCCTGTGTTGGAAAGCCAACGATGTGGAAGGAAAATATGCCGGAGTAACACTGGCACCTTAACTAATGCAGCACCTTTCAGTTTTCTGGCTACAGGTAATGAACAAAGAGACCATACCATCCAGCCTGCTTCACGTGTTCCGTATCTCAACAAAAGAGACACACAAAACATAAAAGCCAAAACAACAGGGTAGCTTGTGGATTCCCAAAAACCTCCCACAGCCGCCTGACAAGATGCCACAATTAGTCACCTGCCCTGGACCACACTGCGAGCCTTGCAGGCTGAACAGCTGGGTGCTGAGGAGACACTGTAACCCCAGCAACCCATATACATCTACACTCACTCACTCACACACCCACACAACCACTCACATACCAACTCACAGACCCACACAATCACTCACACACCCACTCACACACATATTCACTCACCCACTTACACACCCACTCAACCACTTACATACCCATACAGCCACTCACCCACTCAGAGACCAAGAAATCTACTCACACACCCACTCAGACACCCATACAGCCACTCACACAGCCAACCAGACATGTAGAAACTACTCACACACCCATTTATACACCAATACAGCCACTTACGCACCTACCCACACACCCACCATACGTTCACATACATACTTACATACCCACTCACACACTAACTCACACACCCATGTGCACACTTATAGAGCCAGTCACATACCTTCTCTCAGACCCACACAGCTAATTACACACCCACTCACATGCCCACCACAAGCTCACACACATACAGCCACACAACCACTCAAACACCAATGCAACTGCTCACACACACACTCACAGACCCATACAGCCACTCACACACCCAGTCTCACACCCATACAGCTACTCCCACACCCACTCACAGACCCAAAAACCACTCAGGCATCCACTCACAGACCCACAAAGTCACTCACACACCCATTCACATACCCATAGAGCCACTCACACACCCACTCAGACACATGCAGCCACTCACAAACCCACTCACTCACACACACTCACACACCCACATACGCACCCACACAATCACTCATACACCCACTCACACATCCATACAGCCACTCACACACCCACTCACTGACCCACAAATCCACTCACACTCCTTCTCACACAGCCACTCCCACACCCACTTACAAACCCACACAGCCACTCACACACCGACTCATGTACCTATATAGCCACTCACACACCCACACAGTCAATCACACAGCCACTCACACGCCCACACACAGGCAGTGATATGCTTATAGAAATTGCAAAAGATATTTTTTTATTAAATGTGTTGTTGTTTTAGTATTGAATGTGTCCTTGTGGTTGGGAACAGATCCGCAGATCCGTAAACTGAATTGTTATATTCCATATAGGTACCCAAATATAGGCTCGGGTAACATCCCAACCTTTCACCTATATTCATCCCTACATTACATACATAACGGGCTGTTAGGACTGACCCTTTACCTAGTTACAGTACTGCTTACAGAACGTGGGGTTTTCCCTGAACAATAGCCTCATACATTATGCATGAGGATCCTTGGATTCTTGGTAGCTCAGCAGGACTACCATCTCCTGCATAATTGCTATGTACAAGGTTCATTCCCGACGTCATCCTAAGTCCGACAGTGGCACAGCAAGGTAGAACCCCTGGGGATACCTTTGGGTATATAAACATCACATCTTGCTGAGATAGGGAGAGGAGATCAGGACTTCCATGCCGACACACTGACGTGAGACGCTGAAGCCACTGCATGCAGATGCTCCAGCTCGCAGTGGTCTGACATCCCTTGCAGGGTGTCCAACCCGAAACCAGGACGGGGCCCCACAATTTCTCACTTCAGGTAATGGGGGTTGACTTCGTCCTAGAGGGATTCTTGGCTTAACACCTACATACACTTAGGTACACTTAGGTACATCTAGTTAGAGTAGCATCGTAGGAGTACGCATTTTATTATCATGTATTTTATATACGTACCTGTATTCATGGTTATAGCAAGATGGTAGAACTATACCATCCTTTTACTTTCCTAGTGCTTCTAATCATCCATATCTGTTACTGTCTAATGATTGTTTCAGCACACTTATTTTACACTAGAATAATGGCTGTTTAATAAATACTTATTGAAAATGTCCCTACTGTTTATTCTGTGTATCTCTCTGAGGCTAAGTGAGCACGAGTGACTGAGCAAAAAGTAGTACACTGTTTCCACGATTCTGAGGGATCAGGGTTGTCATGTTCGATAATTGCCAAGAACTACTCTCTCCTTGGTGAGAGGAGTTTCTAGTGGCACCGTGAGCTAGCTGGTACATAGGCCAACATAACCGGTGGGGGTTTCTAGAATCAGTCTGACACCAAGCCCGTAGTGTATGTTGTCCAAAAGCGCAGATCCTGTATAGGTTTTATAGGAACTACACGACATGGCACCCCCAACGTTGGTTGGGTACTTATTTAACGGTCAAATCTGAGTAGTTCAGTCGTGCTATTCTCAGAGACCCCTACTCACATCTCCCCAGAGACGTCTGGAGTGGGAGGGAACAAAATCCGCCACAGCTGAGTAGGCAAATATCCTATGTATTTGTCAAGAGTCTTACTTGAAGTTTCCTAGGTTCTTCACAGGAGCAGAACGACGACTTTTCCCAACGCCTCCCCGAGACTCCCCCCACACCCCCACAATTGCTCAAGGCAGCGTGAAGAAAGTTCCGGGGGGGAAAGGGGTATGGGACAGAGAAGAGACTGCCTAGTTTTCTATGCTTGACATCTTCTGAAAGCTGCTACGTCTAACTGTTCTTCGTACTGCTCTCTGTTCTAGACACTGTAATACAAAACACAAATTACTACAGTTCTCTAGAATTTGACTTCTTACTATATTCGGTATTCTACCAGTCTCCCTATTAACGTACCCAAGAATGACTAGGTAATTGCCCCTCTTCTAGTAGGCTGTGTTCTTTTATTTGATCCTGTGGAGATAAACAATACTTAGTATATGCTTACTTTCTTTTTCTCCAAACTATTTTATTTCTGACTTACTCTTTTACCTTTTAGTTTTCTTGTGGTTAAATTAAATTATCTTTTCATCTTTTGCAGGGGAGTGACAACTGGGAACTCTACAGGAGCCAAGACCCTCAGGTAAGACTAACAATATTTAGAATGACCTTCATTTATCTTTTTAAAACTATTTCACGGATAATGACAATACCGACTAATCCTAGAAATAGCAATTGACTGCCAACCAATTCGGACAAACTCTGCCTTCCTCTATGAGGTACTTGCGTGAGTGACAAGGAACTGGACTGAAGAGATTATGCTGGAATCTTCACCGGAATCTCAGGAATGCTCAAAAACGCTAAGAAGTATCCTTTCCTTTCACTCGGTACTGTAACCCGACGCTAGAAGATCTTATAACTGCCGACGGAATTCGTAAACGCCTAAACTACTCTGGAAACTACACGGACGCGCTACCAAGCACTGTTACACGAGTAACGGTCTTAGTGAAGTGCGCACAGCTGAGGGCGAGCGCAAGCCTCAGCTGTGCTTGAAACCACGCGCTACTGGAAATAGGCTGAAGCGCTAACCCTAGCGCAGCCAGCCATCTTGAAAGCATATTTCCTGACCAGTACCGTCCAGGACTGGTCATTACAACTCCAATAGAAATTCGGATTGCTTACTCGATTTTTATTGTAAAGATTAGTGGTAGCTCCCACTAATTGGCGTTTTTTAGTCCTGGGATTTGGATTCCTGACAGTACCCCTCCGCAAGGGGGGTTCCCCAGGTTTCGCCTTAAAGGGATTTTGGTCATGAAAGGTCTTCACTAATCTCGGGGCATTCAAATTTGAACATGGTTCCCAAGATCTTTCCTCAGGACCATAACCTTTCCAATCCACTAAATAGTACAGTTTCCTTTTCTTTCACTTAGAATCCAAGATTCTTTTGACCTCAAATTCTTCTCCTTTTTCGGCCTGAATGGGTTTGGGAGGTTTCAGGGCCTAAGAAAAGGCGAAGATTTCTTCAACAATGAGACATGGAAAACTGGGTGAATTTTCAGTTGAGGAGGTAGGCTTAACCTATAGGTTACTGGATTTAGTTTACTCTCAATTTTAAAGGGACCAATGAAACGGGGTTGGAATTTTCGGCTTCCCTTTAACTTCAAATTTTTTGTGCTAAGCCAAACCTTGCTGCCTATGGGATAGACGTCCTCTGGCCTTCTTTTCCTGTCTGCATAACGTTTATACAGTTCTTTTGATTTTTCTAGCTTCTCTCTAGCTGCCTCATGAGTTTCACCAATATGTTTAACTAAGTCTGTGACTGCAGGGACCGAATCCTCAAAATTACCAATCATCAAATTTGGGTGCAGACCGTAGTTTAGGAAGAATGGGGATTGACCTGTGGAGCTATTTTGGGAATTATTGTGTGCAAACTCAGCTGCCCAGAGAAGATCTGTCCAATCCCTTCCTGATCTAACAAAAACAACCTTAAATACTGTTCCAACTCCTGATTAGCCCTCTCAGTCTGCCCGTCTGTTTCTGGGTGATAGCTTGTGGAGAATCTTGTTTCTATATTTAACCCTTTGGTAAAGGCCTTCCAAAAATGGGACAGGAATTGAGAACCCCGATCAGAAATGAGGACCTTTGGGATTCCATGTAGCCTTACTACATGTAGACTGAACTGTGTAGCTAACTCCCTAGCACTAGGAATGTCTTGGAGGGGAACAAAGTGAGCCATTTTGGTAAATGCATCCACAAAAACCAGGATTGTATTGAAGCCCCGACAGTGCGGTAGGTCCACAATCAGATCCATGGTTACCGTGTGCCAAGGATGAGGGGGGGTCGGCATGGGTTGTAATAAACCTTGTGGTGCCTGCCGTGTCGGTTTTCCCTGTGCACAAATTCCACAACCTAGAACATATTGCTTAATGTCTTTCGTCATATTGGGCCACCAAAATTGTCTCTTTACTAACTCTTCCGTCTTGTTTATTCCCTTGTGACCAGCCATAGGATGGTCATGGCAGTCGTGCAAAATTTGTTCTTGTAATTCCACAGTAGGTATGAACAGAGCTCCTTTGTGGTAAGGTAGATCTTTTCGAATTTCTCGAGACGAATCAGATGAAACCCATTGCTGAAGGTCTTCTGACGAGAATGACTCTTTTACCTTCTCTTCAAGAGTTTCATGGGAGATGAGTCCAACTATCTTTGATTCTGGGATGATCTTCTGATCCTCTATCAAGGCCCTTTGTCCTTCCGTACTCAACCGAGACAAGGCATCCGCCTTGCCGTTCTTGTTTCCGGGCCGATAGGTGATCACAAAGTTGTAATCCGCAAAATATAAAGACCATCTGAGCTGGCGTGGTGTCAGTGTTCTTGCTGACTTTAAGAACTGCAGATTCTTATGGTCCGTATAAACGGTTACTGTGTGTCTGGCCCCCATCAGGTAGTGTCTCCACTCCTTGAAGGCATCCTTGATTGCCAGAAGCTCTTTTTCCGTGATTGTATAATTGACTTCAGCTGGCAGGAGCTTCCTAGAGTGGTATGCTACAGGATGCAATTGGCCGGTCTCCTTATGTCTCTGTGACAAAACTCCCCCGATAGCTTGATCTGAAGCATCAGTCTCCAAATAAAAAGGTTCCGTTGGATCAGCATGGAGGAGAATGGGCGCGGTGGTAAAACTCTTCTTTAGAGACTGAAAGGCGTTTTCAGATAACGTTGACCAGGTAAAGGGGACTCCTTTCGAAGTAAACGAGTAATCGGAATCACCTTAAGAGAGAAGTCCTGGATGAATCTCCTGTAAAAATTGGCAAATCCAATAAACCGTTGTATCTCTTTCACCGAAGTTGGGGACGGCCAATCCAAAACTGCCTTAATCTTGCGTGTATCCATGGTGATGCCTTCAGGAGACAGGACAAAACCGAGGAAATCCACTGAATGTACATGGAAGGCACATTTTTCCAGTTTGGCATACAGACTGTTTTCGCGCAGCTTCTCCAATATTCCTTTAACATGTTCTTGATGCTCCTCTTCTGATGCAGAGTAGATTAAAATATCATCAATATAGACGATGGCACACTTGTCAATATACTGATTTAAGACGTCATTAATGAAAAACTGGAAAGCGGCTGGCGCATTGCAGAGTCCATAAGGCATGACCTGGTATTCATATAGACCAAACTTGGTCCTGAACGCTGTCTTCCATTCATCGCCCTTTCTGACCCGGACTAGATGATATGCTCCTCGCAGATCTAGCTTCGTATAAATCTGAGCTCCCTTCACTTGGTCCAGGAGCACAGAAATTAGAGGCAATGGGTATCTGTTCTTGATTGTAATCCGGTTCAGGGCGCGATAATCAATGCAGGTCCTCAGATCGCCTTCTTCCTTCTTAGGCACGAAAAATAACGGTGAGGAGACGGGAGACTGCGAAGGTCTAATAAAACCGTTCTTCAAATAAGTTTGGATATAATCCTTCAGAAACTTATCCTCCTTCTCCATTAGAGCATAGATTCTGCTACATGGAAGATTCGCCCCAGGTTCCAGCTCGATTTTGCAATCATAAGGTCGATGTGGAGGGAGCCTTTCGGCGTCTACTTCACTAAACACATCCTTATACTCTTTGTAAATTTCAGGAATCTCTTCAGTATGAATGACACACACCGAGGCTCCGCTGTCACATAAACTGTAAGACATGCTGGATTCTTTCTCAGATTCTTTTCCATGGAAACACACCTCTTTACAATAATCAGAGTTCATCTTTAACGAACGCTTCTCCCAATCAATCTGGGGATTATGTTCCGTCAACCAGGGAAGACCTAGGATTAGCTGAAATTGTGGTGCGTCAATGAGATTGAACTGCAAACATTCCTGGTGTCCATCTGAAAGGACAAGTTCCACCTTTTCCGTGTGGCTGACTATGGGACCAGAAGATAGGTTAGTTCCGTCCACAGCTCTCACCGGTTCACTCTGGGGTTTCTGTAAGGCCTGCAATCCAATCCTTGAAGCGAACTTTAGATCACAAAAATTGCCGGTTGCACCGGAATCAACCATAACCGAAATGTCAGTTTGGACAAAGGTTCGGTATTTAAGAGTGACTGGGAGAGTTAAGTGAGGAGCTGCAGATTGCAAGGTGTTCGCCAGTTGATGTGCATCAGGGGTTGTGATTTCTTTAGCATCCACCAGTCCAACCCGTCCTACTGGTGGTGCTGCAAGTTTTCCTTCAACTGAGACTTAGGTTTCTTCGGACAAACCTTGACAAAATGGCCGCTGGTGCCGCAGTACATACAAAGATTGTTTAATCTTCTTTTTTCTTCTCTTCCTTAGTAAGAGGACCTCGTACTGCTCCAATTTGCATAGGCTCAACAGTTTGACCGCTCTCCGCTGTTTTAATGCCCTCAGATCTCATTCGGTCAAACCTAGGGACACTTGGGCGAAACTCCCTTCGTTTTTCACCCCTTCTCTCTGTCTGCCGGTAATCCAGCTCCAAAACTAGATCGATAAGGGCTGAAACCTCAGTGGGTCTATTAGGTATCTGCGACAGGGCATCCTTTAGTTCATCCTTCAGGCCTCTGTAGAACAACGCAGCTCTTTTATTTTCTGGCCAGTCTGTCTCCACAATGAGTTGGTTAAATTGGGCCAAATACGCCACCAGTTCCTTGTTCCCTTGCTTCAATTCAAGCAACTCATTATCAGTAGCTTGAGCCACTTTCCTACGATCAAATATTCTCAGGAACTCCTTTTAAACTCTTCAAAGTCGTACAAAATGACAGAATCCTTAGAAACTAATGGTAAGGACCAGGCCGCTGCGTCACCACTCAAATATGAAAGCATGAAGGCCACCCGGGATTGTGCATCAGGGAAAATGGCGGGACGGCACATAAAGTGGAGGGAGCATTGGGTAAGGAAAATTTGGGCCTTCTGGGGGTCCCCACTAAAACGTTCTGGAGGAGCTAATGGTATAACTGGGGACAAGGAGTGCACAACGTGTGTGGGAGTTCGAGTGTGAGAAAGTGGGGTGGTACTTGAAGTCTGCGTGTCCTGCGAAAAAGCTGCAAAGCTAGTACTTGAAAGGTAACTATCCATTTTAGTCGCTAAGTCAGTGGTTTCCCTTCTAGAAGCTATTAAGTCTTGCCTTAAACTTCTGTTTTCCTCTCTAACTCCCATTAGTTCCTTTTGAATGGCTTCCAATACTCCGCCCAAATTCTTGAGGTCTAACCCCTCAGTCATTCTGCTCAGGTGAGTAAAAAACTCGTGGGCACTTCACTCTGTCAAGAGTCTTACTTGAAGTTTCCCAGGTTCTTCACAGGAGCAGAACGACGACTTTTCCCAACGCCTCCCCGAGACTCCCCCCACGCCCCCACAATTGCTCAAGGCAGCGTGAAGAAAGTTCCGGGGGGGAAAGGGGTATGGGACAGAGAAGAGACTGCCTAGTCTTCTATGCTTGACATCTTCTGAAAGCTGCTACGTCTAACTGTTCTTCGTACTGCTCTCTGTTCTAGACACTGTAATACAAAACACAAATTACTACAGTTCTCTAGAATTTGACTTCTTACTATATTCGGTATTCTACCAGTCTCCCTATTAACGTACCCAAGAATGACTAGGTAATTGCCCCTCTTCTAGTAGGCTGTGTTCTTTTATTTGATCCTGTGGAGATAAACAATACTTAGTATATGCTTACTTTCTTTTTCTCCAAACTATTTTATTTCTGACTTACTCTTTTACCTTTTAGTTTTCTTGTGGTTAACTTAAATTATCTTTTCATCTTTTGCTGGGGAGTGACAACTGGGAACTCTACAGGAGCCAAGACCCTCAGGTAAGACTAACAATATTTAGAATGACCTTCATTTATCTTTTTAAAACTATTTCACGGATAATGACAATACCGACTAATCCTAGAAATAGCAATTGACTGCCAACCAATTCGGACAAACTCTGCCTTCCTCTATGAGGTACTTGCGTGAGTGACAAGGAACTGGACTGAAGAGATTATGCTGGAATCTTCACCGGAATCTCAGGAATGCTCAAAAACGCTAAGAAGTATCCTTTCCTTTCACTCGGTACTGTAACCCGACGCTAGAAGATCTTATAACTGCCGACGGAATTCGTAAACGCCTAAACTACTCTGGAAACTACACGGACGCGCTACCAAGCACTGTTACACGAGTAACGGTCTTAGTGAAGTGCGCACAGCTGAGGGCGAGCGCGAGCCTCAGCTGTGCATGAAACCACGCGCTACTGGAAATAGGCTGAAGCACTAACCCTAGCGCAGCCAGCCATCTTGAAAGCATATTTCCTGACCAGTACCGTCCAGGACTGGTCATTACAACTCCAATAGAAATTCGGATTGCTTACTCGATTTTTATTGTAAAGATTAGTGGTAGCTCCCACTAATTGGCGTTTTTTAGTTCTGGGATTTGGATTCCTGACAGTATTGGCTGTTGGTTTAATCAACCTTGAAGGATACATTGTTCCTATTGTGCATAACACCTTATCTCAGTTCCCTTGAAAAGCTCTTCTTACTAAAAACAATGACTGAACAGGGAGACACTGTGCACAAACTGAATATATCAGTCCAAGAAGAAGAAGATGCAGATGCAATACACATTTCAGAAAATGTTAGAACTGCCATCACCTTAAAACTAGCAGCATACGGTTTAACATATAGGGGTGGGCAGGTAACATTCGTGATTGAGGCACACAAATCATTTAGAACAGAGGTATTCTATTCATAGGTTACATTTCCACATGCGAATGCATCAACAAAAACATTTCATTACTATACAGAAGATGAAATACCTAACGAATACTGTCCATATGAGGACATTGAAATTCCACTCACTTACCACGAACATATATACTGGTTTAAAGGCGCCCTACCCCATACAAGAAATAGAGTGAGACTCGGTCCGCTCAGAAGAGTCGGAGCCACATGGCCAGTACTAGCGGCCTACACACCATGACATTGACACAATGCCAGGAGGAGACTTACTTACACAGCATAAAGAATTAATAAAACTTTACAGAAATATGACACAGTTTGTGATGAGAACACTCACACTTTAGCCAACACCGACTACACAACCAGGACCAGTCCACACTTCTACAACTAAAATTACATCACAAACATTACACGCAGTGATGGGTAAATTGCCCACTAAACGTGAACAAATGCCATTTTGGGTGGCTCAAAAAATAACACAGCTGGAGGCGGTATTTCCAAACACCAGCCCACATGAAAAGCATAGAATGCTAACAATTTGCTTGCAAATGGGGATAGCTCCCCCGATAGAGGATTGTACTTCTTGGGGTACAGTCTTCGCTGCAATATATACCAGGACTCATGGTATCCCTTCATTAGCAGTGATACCAGACGTATTAAGACAAATACAGAACAAGTATGGAGCAGAACCTGCTCTGAACTTAGGGATGAAGTTATTGAATCAGCTATAATACTAGCAAACATTAAAGGGAGAACAGCATCAGTGGCAATACGCCAACGCCTGAGAGATTTCACTCCTTTACAACAGGAGACAGAATTACCTAAAATTATTGAAACTGCTTATGCAGAATTAGGCAGGGATAGTTTGGGAGCTAGACCAGTAAAACCTCAACTAATGGGGGGTCCAGAAAAAGAACAGGCAAAGCAAACACCAGTTTCTTCAAAGAAGAAATGGGACAATAACAAGCAACAAAAGAATAAAGACAATAGATCTCAATCCAGAGGTAGAGCTCCTCAACAGGAGACCTCCAAAAGGAGATATAACCTTAGGAATAGGGACAACATTAGAAAACCTGACAGGTATCAGGACACTGATACATGTTCCTCTCGTTCCTTTCAGGGCTTTTCGAAAAACTCAGAGAGAGAAGGACGGTCGGAACACAGACAGGAGAAGCGTACAAAGTCCAGAGACACGCAACGCGCTGTGGACTACGTACCTAAGAAAGAAGAAAAACAAAAACCTAAACCTCAATTCAAAAAGAAGAAAGTAGCAGGTCTCAAGATCAGACATGCCCAGAATTCTGAGGACTCAACTAATGAACGGGGAATGGGCTCTGACAATGCTAGACAGCGCAGCAGAAGTAACAATAGCTCGCCAGAACCTGATGGAATTTCTGGTGACAGCGGAGTTGAGTGAGTATATCACGGTGGAAACACCTGATACTAGGGTGAGGGTCCCACATAGGTTACATGAAATAACACTCCGGATGGAGGGGCACAAACACAGGAAAATTAAAGGTCTCTTTTGAGAGAACCTAACTTTTGGCTATGACATTTTATTAGCTGAAAAAGATTGGCTGCCTGCTATTGTTATGGATTGCCCAAAAGGAGAAACGGTAAATATGCCAGCTTTTTCCAACCTCGTTCCCCAATATTTAAAACACGGGAGTGGGCAGTAGCCCTTGCTCCAGCCCTATATCGAAACCATGTTGGATGGGATGAAGAGTCAACCCACCACATGATACCATTAAAATCTACTCCAACTCCGCAGAGACAATAGCCCATAAAGCAAGAAGCTAAAAAACAGGTCAGGGAGATCTTAGACCAACTTGAATACCAGGGGGTGATTGAAACTTGCACCTCTTCAATGAATAACCCTTTGTTTCCCGTAATGAAACCTGACAATACATATCGTCTAGTTTTGGATTACAGACATCTAAATTCATGCACAAAAACATTTACAGTACAAAATGCACACAGTGCCGCATTAATGAATAACATTGTGTGGAAAAAATACAAAACAACATTAGGTATCTCAAATGGATTTTTCTGCCAGAATATAGCACCTAAGAGCAGATACTTGATGGCATTCTCAGCGCTAGGGTCCCAGCGACAATTTTGCCGACTAGCCCAGGGGTATAAAAACAGCCTGGGGCTGTTTTCCGCCAGAGAAACTGGATTACTTCAAAATCTGGACGAGGAGGCATTGTCCTATGTAGATGATATTTATCTGACGGACGATGACCTGGAGGAACACTGGACGAGGGTGAGTACCATAATTTTGGGATTCGCTTCAGAAAGTTACAAATTTAACTTCAAAAAATCAAAAATAGCCCACCTCAGCGTCCTATTTTTGGGATATCAGCTTTCAAGTGAAGGGAAAAGCCTGGCAGCTAACTTTTTAGAAAAATGTGCGCTGCTTCAACCTCCAAAATCACTGAAAAATTTACAATCCATACTGGGATTTCTAAATTTCGACAGAACATACATTTTAGATTACGCAGAAAGGGTTAAACCTTTCTACGACCTCATGAGACCTGATTTTTCAGTTAGGCAATGGACACAAAAACATACACATACACTTCGTACACTCCAGGCTGGCATGATAGCGTTTAAACACTTACAGACACGCATAAATGTCTGCAACCTGGTGATCCGTATAGTCGCGGGTCAATCTGGGTACACATACCGCACATATGATGAAGGCGAAACAATACCCATTGCTTACAAATCACACTTGTATACAAATGCTGAGATGCGTTTCGCAGCCATAGAAAAAATTCTGACAGCAGTACAGACTGCTGTAGTGAGAGAAAGAGCACTGGCTCAGGGGAAACGAATAATTGTCGTGACTCCAGTACCAGCCTTAGAGGCTGCAACAAAGGCAAGCATTCCTAACGCTAAAGCGTTACATCCGAGATGGATACAATGGGCTAATTCTCTCACTGCATCAGATGTAGAATACAGATATGATTCAAATCTGAAAACACAAGCATTTCTGCAATATGAACAAGAATATCCTCTCCCAAATGAAATAATGCCTCTAGATCAGTATGAATACATAATTTACACTGACGGATCTGCACAACCGGCCATAGGAAGCAAGCAACAATACAGCGCCGCGTGTGCTATTGTTAAAGGTCGTATGCAAAATGGTAAATTCCATCCAAGCTGTACAAAAACTCAGTCTCTAGGAGACTGCATGGCTCAGTTAGAAGAACTGAAAGTTCTTTTATTGGCACTGATAAATACGGATCGAGGATTCCCCACACTAATAGTGTGCGATTCTTTTTACTGTGTCCAGTCATACAATGAATATCTTCATTATTGGGGACAAAATGGGTTTAAAGACTCAAAAGGTGGCACAATTAGGCACAAACTGCTATGGGAAGAGGTAGCTAAGTTGAAAAACGAACTACGAAGAGCTCACGTGATACACACGCTGAGTCATCAACGTGATGGCGTTCACTTTGAAGGGAATTCATTGGCTGATGAAACCGTGAAGGGGGCAGTACGAACTGCGTCCATAGCTGCAATCACTCGTTCAAAAACGAGAATAAACGGGCAGGTAATGGTAGCTGTCATTGCTTCACGCAAAGACAACAAAGCACTTCCGAAAGGTTTTCCACTCAAGTATTCCTACAAGTTAGATGCAAACAACGTTCCATTTGCTCAGATCCCTGGAGTGGGGGATAGAGTAATACCAAACATGGATCGCAGATTGGGCTTAATATTATCAGCACACGAGGGTTTGGGTTCTGCACACGCAGGAGTTACGGCGACTGTTTCTTTGTTGAAACAACGCTATTGGTGGCCAAGGTTAACAAAGCAGACCAAAGACTATGTCTTGAAGTGCGACATCTGTCAACAGATGAAGGGTTCCACCATAACACGTCCAGCGCAGACACCATTGCTAATATCAGAAAGACTTCTCGCGTGTGTCTATTTGGACCACTGCGGCCCCTTACAATCTGATGGGGCCTACAAGTACATAATGGTTGCAGTGGATTCCTGCTCGAGATTCCTATGGGTATGGCCCCAGCGCTCGGCTGACGCTCGAACAGTTATCAAAGATTTGTGAGTCTTTATAGGGACATACGCAGTTGGCACATTGCATTCTGACCGTGGCCCCGCGTTTAGCTCTAGGGCTTACAAGGAGGCCATGGGAGGTTTGGGTGTAGCATTGCGGTACTCCTCTCCGTACCATCCCGAGGGTAATTTGGTCATGGAGAAGAAGAACCGGGACTTAAAGCAATCATTAACAGCTAGAGTATTAGGCACGGGTGGTAGTTGGGTCAATCACTTATATGGGGTTCAGAGGGCCTTAAATAACATGCCAAGAAGCTCTCTACAGGGTGTCACTCCTTATGAGGTCCTATTTGGGACGAGAATGTGAGTACCTGATCTTGATTGTGACGGCACAGTGGCGGATGTAAAACCTTTTGACATCCATAAACGTTTGGCTGTTTTACAGGATCTGAATGAATCACAGGCACTACATAGCAATGTCCAAGTAAAAAGGTTTGCCACTGGGGAAGTCAAGTCTGTCACGGCAAGACCTGTCTGGGTCCATAAGGTTGGGGATCTGGTCAGAGAGTAAATAACAGACAAAAAAGAATTTGGGCCATCATACAGAAAGCCTGTACCTGTCCTGGCTGTTGAAGGACCAAGAATTGTACTTCTGCCGCCTCTTGCTGGGAAAAAGGAGAAAAGATTAGTCTTCATTTATCTGATAAACCCACACTATGTGGCCGATACTGAATAGTAGGCCTCGTGGGCTCCTGGGTAGCCGACGCACTCCTCTCGCTACCATACAGGAAGTTCAAACAGAAAGGCTCATCACCTTCGAGGAGCCACCTATACGGAATGATGGACTGAGCAACAATGCAATGGAACTCGTTCCCCTTGAACAAGGAATACAAAATCAAGAAGAAAGACAACTTTCAATTCGACCAAACACTGATGTCTACATAAATATGCCTCAACAAGCACCATCTACAAGTTCATCAAAACCTGCCGAGCTACCTAAAATTGATTGAACTGCAAACTCGCTATTTCATCGACTTTGATACCTTTTCTTTGGATCCAAGCGAACCTGAAACAACGCCAGTCCCAATTTCTCGTAAACAACAAATCAAAGACTTCTACATTTTTCTTAAAAAGACTTACCTGGTGTCACCTTGGATAGAACTTGGGATAAGCACCGGGATACTTTTCCTTCTCTTCTGGGTAGGCTTAGTAGCTGTCTTCTGTTTACTTGTTAATGGGACTTACCTCCGCCAAAGCTCGGCAGCATCAAAAGTGAACTTGCTACCTAAAACCTCATGTTTCATCACATCATGAACAGAGAGACTTGTCATCAGTAAAGATTACAGCAGTTCCTATACCGGATGGTATAGTATGGGACAAGGTTGATTATGATATATTCGGACTGACAGAACCTTTAAAAATACCACATTTATTTAAAATTTCCTTGAATAATATCATTACCTCCAGTACATTTTCCGATGATTGGGATTTTGAAACTGTGAATAATATGTTGTCTAATTTAGAACAATCTGCAGCATTTTCTAGCAATGAAATGTTAGAAGACACATCAGACTTTAACACAATGTATTGTTATCAACATTTTGGTCATCCTTTTCTACATAAATCAAGTAACCCTAGAAATGTTTTCAGATATCATCAATGGGAACATTGCCCAACACCGCCGAAAAGTAGTTCGAAAACATTTTCACCAAAATTTTCATATTTTTCAGGGTTTGATATTTCAGACCCGACCTCATATTTCTATAGGGTTGCACCTACACTTGCACAGAAAAATATGTTGACTAACACAAAACAGATTTACTCTGCTTCCTTTATTACCCAATTGTCTGAACAAGGTTTCGACTTATGGGAAGACACCATAGACTTAAAATCAGTCTGGGGTTCTAGAGATTGGCAAGTCCAGGGAACAGAAGCGCTATTTAGAGCATGCCTCATTCCTCAGCAGATGATATTTCTAAATGAAACTGTGCAACACACTTCCTGCCTTGGAGTAGCCAAGAACAAGGATTTAAATACACCTCGAACTCCAACACCATCACAGGCCGAGGGAAAACATTACATCACTAAAAGGCGCTCCATTAAATGGATCTTACAATACAATAGATCAGATCCCAATTGGAAGGGATGGTTGTTTTGGCCCACAGGCACTAACAGATGTCAAGAAAGATTTAGGAGTACAACCGAAGGGTTCAGTATCCATAGGCCAGACCCACGCTATGTACAAAGAGAACATCCGGGGGTGGTGACATCATACAGTGTTGGGAAGTTATGCCTCGATTGGCTATAGACCTCAACACTACCACAGGTGAAACAACACTTATCCTTACTTACAGAGGATGTGGACCTACGGAATTTTCTATTAGGTCCCAGAAAGCCATGTCAGAAACGTTTCTATTATGCTGTCTATAATGAAATTTGGAAAATCTCCCAACAAGAAGCAGCGGAGAGAAACGGATAGGGTCAATTTAGAAAAAGCGTTAGCCGTAGTTGACAATGGCATGACGACATTAACTTCCAGACTTTATTCACTGGGCAACATTGTATCTTCTGCTATTGATGTACAAGAACAAGATTTGCCCATACTACAGCACGGACAGTCACAATTACGTTCTATTATGTTATTAAGCTGGACGCTGCAATCATTGCGTGCTGGTTATGTGCCTTGGCGTTTCATCAACAGTACGTCACTATTTTCTGTATACAACCTAACGGAAAAACAGATAAAAATGGCACAGAGGAGAGCAAAATATACAATGCTGCGTATTGAAAAACTGGACAGACTACCTTTTACTGTGGCAGAATCAGCATCCACAGAGTGGTTAATCCATGGCCATATAACCTTACTGGTCACAATTTTCCAGTTTCAGTATTGCCTAGAACAACAACAGGCAGGCAGATATGAAGAAATGGGTAGGGAATTCATCAAGGAATCTTGGGAATTACCGTATAGATTTTGATGCAGGAGTGGGGATCAAGAAGTGTGTCTAAGCGGTACGAACTGTGAGAGCGCTTTGAGTGGATCTCTCATATGCCAGGATATTATGTTACATGGGGCCTGCAATGGTTCGGTAGAAAACCTATCCTGCCACTTGAGGGGTACCCCAGCAGCTGTGATTACTCCGGTATTCAAGCAACTTTTGAATGGGAAATTACTTGATGCTGAACGATCAAGGTTGTTGTGGCATGCTTCCGGGCACCGCATATCTGGTAACTGTGAGCTCCAGGGTTACTTGCTGTATGCAAGTATTGTTTCCACCGACACATGCAGTCAGGGAGGCACCGTTATGGCCTTCACTAAATGATTCTCTTATACGGTTTGATACTTTGAGCAGAATGAAAGCCATGCTTTTAGAGAAAACTGTGTCCTTAACCTCTGCCCGGGAGACTTTTGAGCTCCAGATCGCAAGGTCCTCGGCCGAGATACAGGCACTCAAACGTACGAACTGCCCCTTCCATTTAGCAGAAATGGTAAATCGTATCTTTAACATGTCTGATACGACGTGTATAGTACACCTATTCAAGACCAGAGGTTCAGGACTGTTAAGCACCTTTCAGATGGTCCTCGGAGTTATACCGAACTTTATACACTCCGTATTCGGAAGCATTTTTGGAGGACTTCCGCTGATGAATATAGCACTTTACTACGTGATGTATTACGTTGCATGCTATTACAACGCGGTCATTACACCGCAATACCTTTACAACGCGGTCGTTACAACGACCGCGTTGTTAGTACGCGATGCATTTACATCGCAAGTCTTTACAACGACTTCCACTAGGGGGCACGCTGGACTTAGGAATAGTATTATTTACTATTCCTACTCCAGTTTGCACAACAGTAGGGAAGGTATTGGAATTCATTTCCAATACCTCAGCGCCCCCTAGTGGAAGTCGTTGTAAAGACTTGCAATGTAAATGCATCGTGTACTAACAACGCGGTCGTTGTAACGACCGCGTTGTAAAGGTATTGCGGTGTAATGACCGCGTTGTATAGGTTGTTTCCCCCGCTGATCCTGTTTCTGATAGCAGGTATCCTGATTGTAATTTTTCTGCTACGCAATGGACGTCCCAGTCACCAAGGAGATGGAAACAGTGCTCCTGGAGCGTAGATACTGTGATCGCATGGTACATTATCTGGGCACACCTCGCCTACGGGAACTGAGTTAATTTTGGTTCCTGTCATTTAGACCAGGTGGATGGACTGCATCTTACCTGTTCTCCGATGCCTGTTCTGGATCTCTGTCTGACACTTCCATCGATTGTGCAACCGGACGTTGATGCACTACTGGACTCGATAACGGCCCATGTTCTGCAGTGTCCCCAGCATATTCCTATGTTGATGGCGGCATTCTTAGAGCCTCCGCAGGAAGTTTCTGCTCCTCTAGGAATGGATACCAGCTCCTCCACTGACAACAAGGCCTTGGATGGAGCACAGGCTGCCCCAGCATCGGCTGCAGGCAGTACAGAAGATCATCTGTGCTCGATTGACGTACTCTGCGAGGTGTTACAGGGATCGTCGTCTGCGAAGGCAGGCAACAGCGATGTTGCGTCTACCAGCTAGGACACATAAACATTTGGCTCGTCGTGTGCTGGGAATTTTTTTTTTTTTTTAAACAGAACTCGAAATTGGAAACTCCAAAACAAATTGACACTTTCTTTTGACCTGCATGGCTTTCCGATGCGTGTAGTTGTTCGAACTATATATACGGACATATTAGAGCTATGGCTTGAGCGACAATTTTTCTGTTTAGCACTTTTTAGATTTTTTAAACATTTTTTTAACATTTTTTAGCGGAACTACGGTTTTTACTAAATATGTTTGCATGCCAGTACCTAGACAGGTAGTACGTTAGAATTAGATTATGTCATCCAGTCGGATGAAGAGTGGGTGTTATATTCCATGTAGATACCCAAATATAGGCTTGGGTAACATCCCAACCTTTCACCTATATTCATCCCTACATTACATACATAACGGGCTGTTAGGACTGACCCTTTACCTAGTTACAGTACTGCTTACAGAACGTGGGGTTTTCCCTGAACAATAGCCTCATACATTATGCATGAGGATCCTTGGATTCTTGGAAGCTCAGCAGGACTACCATCTCCTGCATGATTACTATATACAAGGTTCATTCCCAACGTCATCCTAAGTCTGACAGTGACACAGCAAGGTAGAACCGCTGGGGATACCTTTGGGTATATAAACATCACATCTTGCTGAGATAGGGAGAGGAGATCTGGACTTCCATGCCAACACACTCACGCGAAACGCTGAAGCCACTGCATGCAGATGCTCCAGCTCGCAGTGGTCTGACATCCCTTGCAGGGTGTCCAACCCGAAACCAGGATGGGGTCTCACAGTTTCTCACTTCAGGTAATGGGGCTTGACTTCGTCCTAGAGGGATTCTTGGCTTAACACCTACATACACTTAGGTACACTTAGGTACATCTAGTTAGGGTAGCATCGTAGGAGTACGCATTTTATTATCATGTATTTTATATACTTACCTGTATTCATGGTTATAGCAAGATGGTAGAACTATACCATCCTTTTACTTTCTTAGTGCTTCTAATCATCTATATCTGTTACTGTCTAATGATTGTTTCAGCACACCTATTTTATACTAGAATAACGACTGTTAATAAATACTTATTGAAAATGACCCTACTGTTTATTCTGTGTATCTCTCTGAGACTAAGTGAGCATGAGTGACTGAGCAAAAAGTAGTACACTGTTTCCACGATTCTGAGGGATCAGGGTTGTCATGTTTGATAGTTGCCAAGAACTACTCTCTCCTTGGTAAGAGGAGTTTCTAGTGGCACTGTGAGCTAGCTGGTACATAGGCCAACATACCCGGTGGGGGTGTCTAGAATCAGTCTGACACCAAGCCCGCAGTGTATGTTGTCCAAAAGCGCAGATCCTGTATAGGTTTTATAGGAACTACACGACAGAATTAAAAAGAAGAAAGACTTGGTGCATTGTATTTATAGAAACACAACATAAGTTATCTTCCCTCAAGTTTTTTAATTTTTAGTTTTAAAATATACAATAAGAATGAATGTGTGAATTAAATGAATTTATAAACTTGTGAAAATGTATTTGAGTAGATTGAACTTATGGGTCAAATTGTAGTACAATTTGTATTTGAAAAAAACCGGTGGCATTCACTAATAAACCAAAGATTACAGGGATGTTATAGTTAGGGAATAGCATTAAGAATTCTTGTTAATTCACTGAAAAATCAAAGGTTACAGGCAGGGGTGGGCTGAGTTGGCGGAATGCCACTTTGCGGAATTCCACAGAGTTGGCTATAAACTCAGTGGAATTCCGCCCCCTGCTGCCACCCACCCGAGGCCGCCGCAGATTTACCTGGTCATGCCGGTGCTTCTGTGCCCTGCCCGGGCTGTCCTCTGGCTGTCTCCTCTCTCCACTCCAGGCTCGTCCAACTCCCCAGGCAAAACGAAATTCCTATGCTCTACTTCACTCTTGGGAGGACTGCGCATGCGCAGTCCTCCCAAGAGTGACGCAGAGCGTCTGTGGAGTCGGACGAGACTGGAGTGGAGAGGACTGGAGACAGCCAGGAGAAGGAGGACAGCCCGGGCAGGGCACGGAAGCACCGGCATCACCAGGTAAGCCAGAAAGCCTGCAGCAGCGATTCTCCTCAGGGTGGGTGGCAGGACAAACTCCGGTACACCGCAGAGTTGGAGTTTTTTGCTAAACTCCACGTACCCAGCAGAGCGCGGAGTTGGCAAAACTCTGCATACTCCGCTGGTGTAGCAGAGTTCTGTGCCCGGGGTTAGTTACAGGGACGTTATAGTTAGGAAATGGAATTTAAAAAATGTAGAAATTCACCAAAAAAAAAACAAAGGTTACAGGGACTTTATAGTTAGGTTCAGATTTTACACACTCAAAACCATAGAAATTCAGCAGTTATAGTTACCTGAGCTAACTATAACTTAAACCCTCTGTAATGGACTGCTTTTGACCTCACATTTTACATGACTCATGCCTTGGTCAGTGACATCACTCATGACATCTCAAGTGACATCACTGATGACATTATCATGAACTTCAATATACTTAATAAAATACCATTTATTTTTAAATAAGAAAAGGAGATAAGTGAGAGACATACAGCAGAGAGCTCACTATAACCTTATCAACTACTACACTCACTTATCATCCATTAGAGAGCTCACAGCGGATAGTCCTGTCTCTTCTAAACCACTACTCTAAAAACTAATGATCAAAGTAAGTCATCTAACCATACAGGCTAGTCTGTCGCAAACCACAACATTACCATGCATCAACCTGGAAAGAGGTTTTAGTGCAGACATCAGTTTTACAATAACCACTATAACACACACCCAGTAGAGAGGTCTCAGCAAACAGGCCACTGTATCACAAAAACTAGTACAATTATTCTTCATCCTGGAAAAAGGTGTCAGCAGGGAGGTTGGTCTGTTGCAAACCCCTACTACCCTGAGCCATCAACCTAGAAAAAGGTCTTAGTGAACAGATGAACTTATTGCAAACTACTACTACACTCATTCATCACAGAGGAGAGAGGTCTAAGCAAAGTGGTCAGTAGGTCATAAAACACAGCTATACTCAGCCATCACTGTGGAGTGAAGTCTCAATGAACACCTTAGACTGTCGCAAAGCACTACCATAAATATACACCAGCAGGGGATATGTGTCAGTGTAGAGGCTAGTTCACTCATAAATAGTACACCCATTTTAAAAACTGGATTCTAGTTCAGATGATATATGTTAGAAATACTAACACTCATTAGTAGCACAGAAAGAATAGTAAATTAACTTATGCAGTAGCTCAGTTTATAACTTTAATGTCAGAAACTTTTACAAAACACTCACATTCACTGGATGATGTCATAGGTGATGTCATTTGACATTCCAACAGTGATGTTATCAGTCGTGTCACTGACCATGTCATGGGTGATGTAATCTGTGAGGTCATAAGCAGTGCATTGAGGAGGGCGTAAGTTCGAGTTAGCTCACGTAATATATATATATGTCACTAAAAAGCCAATGGTTATCTGAAATAACTATAACTCATGCCCTAAGGTAACAGTAACTCACGCCCTCCCGATGCAGTTTTCTCATCAATAATTTCACTGCAAATGTTGCAGTGATATTATCAATGATGTAATAGAAAATGTCATGACTGATGTTGTATGTTAAGGTAATTAGCAGTGAATGGCAAGGGTGAAATTTATAGTTACTTCAGGGCACGAGTTATAGTTACTTGAGATAACTATTACTGCTAAATTGCTATGGTTTTGTGTTTATATCGTCTGAACCTAACTATAATGCCCCTGTAACCTTTGAGTTTGTAGTGAATTTCTAAGGTTTTTTAAATGCTATTTCCTAACTATAACGTCGATGCAAGCTTTGTCTATTTCAGAGTATTTCTAGGTTTTTTAAATGTAAAGTAACATTTATTACCATACGTTACTCCAACCACCGCTGCGTACGGCCTCTGGCCGTATGTGGCAGGGTGTTGGCCACATGCCCTGCGGCCAACCCCCCACTTGCAGCCAACCCCACACTGCACACAGCCTCTGGTCATGCGCAGTGGGGGGAGTTGGCCACAAGGGCTGGCCTGTGACCAGGCCCTGTGGTCAACCCTCCACATGGGGACCCTATCCCCTGTGGGAATTTTTTTAGAGAGAAGCATGTGGCCCCCTCCCAAGCCGCTTTTGGCACAGGGAACCCCTTCCCCAGGTTCTGTCAATATTTTTTAGGGGAGTGGGGTATGTGGACCCCCTCCCCAGGCCAATGTTGGCCCCAGAGACCCCATCCCCCGGGGCCCGATACTATATGTGATTGGAAGGAGGTATGCAGCCCCTCTCCTAACAATGCTGCTCCCGGCAGACAGGAGCAATCTTTTCATTTGTTTTCTTGCCGGCTTCATTGCTGGCTGGGAAACAGGTGAAAAGTCCGCTCTCAGTGGGCGGGGGCATTTTTAATGCTTCCGCCCACTGTGAGCAGACTTGGTGGTTGCTCCCACTTGGCGGGAGATTTAAATTGCTCCCATCAAGCGAGAGCAAACACAAGTTTCCCTGCCCATGCCAGTGTGGGCAGGGAAACCACTATGTCCCGGGATATGGCATGAGCTGTCCCTGGGTGTTTGATCCCCAGGGCCAGTTGCCCCCTCCTCCTTTTTTAATGTGTCCAGGTCCTGGGGGATTGGGTTCCGGGGATGAAATTGACCCGGGAGGGGGGCAGCGGGCCCCCTCTTCCTTCTGAAAATCCACTGTGCCTCAGTGGATGGGGTCCCTAGGGCCATCGGCCTGGGGAGGGGGCCACATAAACCCCCTCCTTCAAAAAAAAATAATATATATATATGTGTGTGTGTATATATATATATATATATATATATTCCCCCCAGGACCTGTCCCACCTGGGGGACTTAAAAAAAACAAGCATTTTTTTTATAATGTTGTCATTGATCCGCAGATCCTCCAAGTCCTAAGATGGCTGCCACCACTTTCTGGTTGACTGGGTGGCAGCCAATAAGATCAAATTTTTATATCTGTCTAATCTGCAGAAGATTCGTGTCTCAAAATATACATACATCTTTTCTCTTTAGTAACTCAAACTACTGACCAGATTTCACGAATTTGCAAAAAGCACTCTTTCTGGACCAAGATCTAGCCTTCTGGCAAATTTGGTGTAGTTCCGTTCAGCGGTTCAGGCTGTAGTTGTGTCTAAAATCCCTATGGGAAATTGCATGGGGAAAACTCATTTTGGGACCCCCCTTTTACTCGGTCCCGCTTGACGAATCACCCCAAAACATTCCAGACAGCAGCTGAAGTGACCGTTAAATTCATTTTGAAACCTTTGTGAAGATTCGTCAAATTGCGACAAAGTTATTAACAAAACAAAAAATGCTTTTTCCATAGAAACTAGGTCCTAACTATAACTACCTACTAGGTAATATGTATGTGTGTATATATATATATCTTTTTTTAAATGTTTTTATTAGGATCCAGGTATTGCAGTATCATAGGTATAAGTTGCCGTAAATCTTCATCGTAAATTGCACATAATTGTCTTCAATACAAATATAATTTCATATTACATAAATAGAATAAATACACAGGGTACAGCAACTTACAGTGAAAGAATTTCATCATAGCAAAAAATAGTCTACATGCAGTTGACTTAAAACCAGTTAAAAGGAGGAAAAATAGCTCATGAAATGTCTATAATACGATAAGGAGGGAAACCTGGGGTGGTTTAATCAATCCCTTTCATGTCGCTCCTACACCTTCAGATTGAAAATATTGTCCTCAGACTTTCTCAACCTTCCTAACTCCTCCAATTCATATTGCATATAACTGTTCACTGTTTCTTACTCGTCTCATTTTTAGTAGCCAATCCTTCATTGAGGGTATTATCTGAGTTCGCCAATTTTGCAGTAAAAGAGATCGAGCTACAGATGTTGCGATATATACTAGTTTTACCCACGTATTGGACAAGCCCAATGCTGGGTCGTAACCCAGGACTCCCAGCTGAATCGTTGGACCCAGATTGACCCTCCAAACACCTACAAGATAGTGAAATATTCCAACCCAAAATCCCTGTATAGCTGGACAGTGGCTGATGACATGCGTCCAGTTTGCCAGGGAATGCCCTTTACACCAGGCACAATTACCCAGGAGGGCTGGATTAATACCTGTTAATAAAGCTGGGGTTCTATTTAGAATCCATTTAGAGAAAAAAAGCATCCAACGTCAATTGGCTCCTCTTAACACATTAACATTTAATATATTGACTTCCTTCCACATCTTACTTGTCATTTGAAGGCCTTCATACTTATCCCATTTTTTTATTGCTTTTTGGGCGGGACCAAAGCCTTTACATACTACAAGCATTCTTTTCCATTCCCCTGGCCTTTTTAAAACCCCGTCCTCGTTTAGGGCAGACGCCACCTCTCTACTACTAAGAATCTGGCCTAAATCCAAATCCAACAGAACTTTATTGACTATTCAAAATGAGCCAGAGAGGAGAAAGTCAGCCTGTATACCCTGTCTTATTTCCCCTAAGTTTTGCCATCTGTTACCCATAAGGAAGTCCGAAATCTTTAAATATCCTGCTTTACCCCATCTTTGAACAATTTTGAGTGAGAGCTTCCCCCCTGGACCTATATCCACAGCAGCCAAGGGAGTTGCCGCAAAATCTGGGGAATGGAGTATCTCCTATAAAGGTCTCCGCGTTTCCAAAGGAGCCACATCAAGCTCTTATAACATACTCGTTTAGGCAGCTTAGTCGTCTTTAGTACGTCCCTGATATTAAGCTCTTTAAAAATCAACTGCATAAAGTTATTTATTAAAAAAACCCTGAATGTCTTTGTACTGAACCTAGACATAAATTGTGCAAACTAGGCATAGTAGTAATCTCTAAGATTAGGGAGCGCCAATCCTCCATTCTCCCGTGATTCATACTGAGTGCTCAATGCAATTCTGGGTGATTTGTTTTGCCAGATAAAAGATGAGAACATGGACACAACAGTTTTAAAAAATGAGGTAGGTAACACACACGGAATGGCCGAAAATAAAAAATTAAATAAAGGGAGAACCGACATTTTGATTTGGGATACGCTCCCTAGGATAGTCAAAGGAAGAGAAATCCACTGAGAGAATAAATTCTGTACCTTTATCAGAAGGGGAGAGAAATTATGGTCGTACAGTTCCTCGATCTTAGAAGAAAACCTTATCCCCAAATAGCGCTTTGGTTGAGAATTAACGCAACCAGCCAAATCTGGAAGTAGAACATCGGGAGTGCAGCCACAGAGTATTATTTCTATCTTCCTCTTATTAATTCTGTACCCTCCCAGTGCCTCATATTGAGCGAAAATCTCAAAAGCTTTTCTTGAGTCTCCTCCTGACTACCTACAATTACCATGATATTATCAGCATATAATTTTATCTTATCCATTTGTGGGAGTGGAGGCTGAATACTTTTATTTGCTCGGATTGCTCTAGCTAATGGCTCAATGAAGAAGGCAAATAAAATAGGGGATAATGGACACCCCTGTCTTGTGACCCGTGATACCTTTATTTGCCCCACTTCAACTGAATTAATGATTATACCTGCTTCAGCTTTACAATACATATTATATATAAGCCTTCTGATCTGGGATGGAATACCAAATCTGGTCAAGATCTTAAATAAAGTTTCCCAGACCACGAGGTCAAAAGCTTTTTCCGTGTCTAGCAGGAACACCAGAGCTTGCTTCTTATTCACAGCAAAGTAATCCAGAGCTTCTGCCAAATAGTGGGTGTTTGTTCCGAGCTGCCTGCCTGCTAAAAAGCCATTCTGATCTAAGTGGTTCAATCATGGGGCTATTAGATTGAATCTATTTGCAAGTAGATTTGTAACTATCTTATAATCTGTGTTCAACAATGTGATGGGGCGGTGCACATTAGGATCTTCAGCCTCCTTGTCTTTCTTCAGAAAGCTTACCACATTCCCCTAAAAAAAAGAAGATGGTATGTTACCACCCTTTAGCAATCTATTAGCTGATGATAAAAGAGGATTAGCTAAAACGTCGAAAGAAAGTAAAAAAAAAATTCCCCAGGCAATCCATCCGGGCAGCAGGCTTTCCCATTAGGCAGATTCAAAATGACATCCATCAATTCCTCCCTAGAGAAGGGTCGAGACATATCGACTCCCTCCTCTCTAGTTAAGGCTGGGATATCACAATCTACTAAAAATCTTTCTTAACTGATTCTGTGACTAAATCTGTCTATAATGATTTAACATCATTTCTCCCACCTTCTCTGAATACCTACTTATTATTCTGGTGGTTGGGCATTTCAAAGCATTTATCTGATTCTTGGCTGCTTGTTCCTGTGCCTGCCATGCTAAAAATTTGCCAGTGAAGTTACTTTCTTCATAAACATTTTGTGACTGAATCCGGGTAAGTGCGGCACATTCGGCATAGTAAGATTCACTCATCGCTTGTCTGACAGTGTCAAATGCTTTTTTGTTAGCCCTGGATGACTTCTGTAGAAACCTGGCATAGATCTGTTGTACCTTTTCTTCTAAAATCTGTTTTTGTTTTTTGGCTTTAAGGCTATTCTCTGCATCCTTACTTATTATCCTCCCTCTAATAAATGCCTTCATGGAGTCCCAAACAATGTCCTCTGATGCGGTCTTATCATTAATCGTCAGAAATTCCCTAATCTCAACTTCCTCCTGCAGATATTGCTTATTTAACTCTCATCGTCTAGGGCCCAGCGGGGATTTGGTCACTCCGAGCTCAAGGCTAATCATTGCATGATCGGAGAATCCATTTGGCATAGTGGTTTGAGACTTATAAGTAAGAGCGCTAGAGATTTTTTAAAGATCTATACGAGAGGAGGTACGAAACCTCCTCGAAATGCAGGTATATGCAATTTATGTGGGGCACGCTGCCCGCCAGGATTCAGTTACTGTGAGACTCTCCTTGAAATTCCTAATAATTCTCAAGGATTTTGGTTTTGTCTGTTTTTTGCCTTAACCAAAGAATCTAGTCTTGGATACTGCAGCAAATTAAAATCCCACTGATAATCAATCCCCCCATATTTTGCATAAGTGACTGGAATAAATTCACATATGAAGTAATGTTGTCTTCCACTGGGGCATAAAAGCTAGCAAATGTAAAGGGTTTTGACCCTATCAAACAACTAACCCAGCACCAACGACCCTCTGTATTGCTGTTAACCACTTCTCCACCTGCCCATTTTGACAAGAAAATAGCCGTACCTCGATGAGCGGCTGGGGCAGACGAAAACTCTCTATAAACCGCCCAGTTTTTGAACATCGAGAATTGTGACGATTTACCAGCTGGGATATGGGTCTTCTGGAGCAAGATCACTGTAGGATTCTGGGCTAAAACCCAGCTTTCTATTGCCCGACGTTTCTTAACATTGTTGAGCCCATTTGCATTAAAAGACATTACCTTCAGGGTCCTTGCTCCTGCCATGAACTAATAAAATGGAGAGGCCCTCGCTGCTGATTGAAGCTCTCCTCAAGCCAGCTTAACATTCTAATCTACCTTCCTTACTGCTTGAATTAAATTATTGCAGACCTGGATCCATAGTTTCCATTACTTTAACCCCTCCCCTCCACCTAACACGTGCCCCCCTCCATCACCCCCTACCCCTAAGTTGTGGTAAGTGGAGCGCCATCCCTCTCACACCTGACTTGCTTCCCTCCCCCAAGAATCTGGCACCCTGGTCTTTTGCCCAGATTAATCGGCCTACCCTTACCCCCACTACCACATCAGCAAAAAGGAAAGAGAAGGAGAAAAAAGAAAAAAAAAAGGAGGAAAAAGAAGACAAAGGGGGAAAAAAAGGGGGGAGAGGCCCCCCTTATAGACATAAACACACCCTTGCTCCGAGGCCACTAGCCTTCCTCCCCTCTCTCTAAACAAGGCTCAACTTTTTAATAAAACGTATAAAGATAGACTAACAAACCATGGCCCTGATAGTCAACATTCAGTCCCTGGAGCAAGGGAGCATCGCATATTATCATCGTGGTTCCACTTTTCTGCTACCACACACTCCTTGCTTATGGCTTCTCTTATATTTGTTGTAATCATTCTTGAGCCTCCAAAATATCTCAGAAAACGTGGAATCAACCCTTTACTAGCACCTTCAGCTTCAACTGCTGTGCGATCATTGCCTGTGCACCTTGCGCCTTAAAAAGATGAAGCATCTTCACAAATTCTTTCCTCCTCCTCCCTGCTGAGGTGGACATGTCAGAAAATATATGACAGAGAGGGATTTCAGGGGTACTAAACTGTTTCTCTTTGATAGCTTTAGATAGCTCTAACTTCTTCACCCTATAGTCCCCAAAATTGACCAAAATTGTGCAAGGATATTATGAATTTGGAGGCAGATGCGTGGGTACTCAGTGGGCTCTTGTAAGTGTGAGATCATTGGGGTGTTCCGGAGGACATATTTTTTAATGAAGGTATTTACCCACTGCTGGCCCTCCAGTCGTTCTGGGACCCCAACGATGCGCAGATTAGTGCACCTTGAGTGATTTTCCGACTTGTATTCCATCAAAGGTTTCTGTTTCTGGAAGGTGGTTGTTTTTTCCATTTGGCTAACTACTTGATCTTCTAGCTGAGTGATCCTTCCTTCCGCCTCTTTAAGTCTCCTCGATTTTCGTAAGACGTGCATGTAAGGCAGCGATCTCCATAGTTTGTGAGGCTTTCAAGTCCCATATTTCCTCCAGGATGAGATTTAACATAGTCTTGGCATCGCATTGCATTATGGAAGAAAAGCTGCCCTGAAAAGTATCAATATTTGAAAAAGGTGGATCATGCTGCACCTTTTTACATCCTGGGCCTTCCTGCTCAGGGGGCGGGTGACCCCAGGGCTATAGTTGGCTCGATAGGGACTGTCAAGGGTTGAAATACCATTAGTTTGCCCTCAGAGGAAAAAGCAGGTGAATGTGGCTGTTGCTGTGGCGACTGTGGAGACTATGGGGACTGTGCAGGCTGCGGGAGCTGCACCTTCTTGGACTGATCAGTAACCTGGCCCACACTTGCCCCGGGGCCTAATTTCGGCTTCATAAACAGGGGGTATTCCATAACTTCTTTAGGTTTTAGGAGAGCAGTCTCTGGTTCCGAAATAGATTCTCTTAATTCTTGCATTGAGATCTGAGTGGGCGTCACAGATATGGATTCTGTGCTGCTATCGTTCTGTCCAGAGCTCATAGAAGTTATTTCCCCACTTCCCTCCGAGGGGTGCTGGTCCTCGCTATTGGTTGCCCCTTCGTCGCAGAGAGTATTATTCTTACGAGCTGAAGCTGTGCAAATAGCTCGTGCTGTGGTTTTCCCACCTTTTTCTTAGCATATTGGGTTGGGGCAGGTATCTCGAAATGTGTTCTTGTTGTAGAGCCAAAGGCCTTGGGATGGCTTTGCATTTTCTAATACTCCCCAATCTGAAAAGCCTCTTGGATCCCTTCATTTGGCCCTTTTAGCAAATCCACTCTTGTAAATATATCAAATATCTCCAAAACAAGGCAAAAGGACACTATTGTGGCCTCTCCCAGCGACCCGACTGGGTAGTGCTGCAATCCTGCAGAAACAAAAAATATGAGCAGAGAGCACGCACTTAACCCCCCCCCCTGTGAGAAACCTCGTGAGCATCACGAATGGAACTCCTGCCTCTAGATGTGGACACCCCTGATATCCAAGAAGTGCCAGGGGGAAAGCAGGCCTCTCTTAAAGCTGTAATTCCAGCAACTCCCAGACAGCTACACACTTCTCACAGCCCTTCAACTGTCTAGGACCCACACTGGGGAGCTTATCCCATTTGACTCTGCCGCTTGGGTTTGAGTTGTAATCTGACCCTGTGTGAGCAATCCTTGCTGCTCTAATCGCGGCCGATTTCAGGACCGTACGCAGCCACGGGAAACAAGCAGCCGCCAGCCAGCGCGATCCCCGTCATGCCCCGATCCTGGAGTCTGACGTGGCGGGGGCGGGGCGCTAGCGCTTCAGCTGATCATCCCGCCCGTCCATATATATACATATATATCTATCAAGAAATTATAAATAAAATGATTTTGACATTGAAGCTATATTTATATATCTTCAATGTCAAAATCATTTAATTTATAATTTCTTGCTCATTGAAGATATATATATGTTTATATATATATATCTTCAATGTCAAAATAATTTTTTTTCTTCTCTTCCATAGGAGTGTGTTGGTTGCAGTACCTCTGAGTGGCCATTTGTGCTGTTGATCTTTCTCCAAGGCTAGGCTGGAGTCAATTTGCTACAGTATTGTCACCTTTCTGGTTGTAGTAACTATAGAATTGTAGTCTGTGAAAACAGTTATTTTACTATATTTTGGATGTGTGTCTGTATAAATATGTCCTTCCCTATACCCTTTCTTAAATTTCCCTGACACCCAACTAATTTTAGAAGAAGAATTTGACATTCTTCTAGCACTCCCCCTTGTCCCGCTCACATTTTCTACCAGAACGTATACCTTGGGTGCAGAGATATCAACACATGTGTTGGAAAAGATCTATGCACAGAAAAGACAGTATAGGTGGAGGTCTGTGCATGTAAGTCAATAACATTTTGTAGTACATGAGTAGTACTACAGTAGTGCTATTTAACACACTACAACCTCGTGAGCATCCCGAATGGAACTCCTGCCTCTAGATGTGGACACCCCTGATATCCAAGAACTGCCAGGGGGAAAGCAGGCCTCTCTTAAAGCTGTAATTCCAGCAACTCCCAGACAACTAGACACTTCTCACAGCCCTTCAGAACCGCCTAGGACCCACACCGGGGAGCTTATCCCATTTGACTTTGCCGCTTGCTTTTGAGTCGGAATCTGATCGTCTGTGAGCAGTCCTTGATGCTCTAATCGCGGCCGATTTCAGGACCGTACGCAGCCGCGGGAAACAAGCAGCCGCCAGCCAGCGCGATCCCCGTCATGCCCCGATCCTGGCATCTGACGTGGCGGGGCGGGGCGCTAACGCGTCAGCTGATCATCCCGCCCGTCCATATATATATATACATATATATTTATCAAGAAATTATAAATAAATGATTTTGACATTGAAGCTATATTTATATATCTTCAATGTCAAAATCAATTAATTTATAATTTCTTGCTCATTGAAGATATATATGTTTATATATATATATCTTCAATGTCAAAATAATTTTTTTCTTCTCTTCCATAGGAGTGTGTTGGTTGCAGTACCTCTGAGTGGCCATTTGCGCTGTTGATCTTTCTCCAAGGCTAGGCTGGAGTCAATTTGCTACAGTATTGTCACCTTTCTGGTTGTAGTAACAATAGAATTATAGTCTGTGAAAACAGTTATTTTACTATATTTTGGATGTGTGTCTGTATAAATATGTCCTTCCCTATACCCTTTCTTAAATTTCCCTGACACCCAACTAATTTTAGAAGAAGAATTTGACATTCTTCTAGCACTCCCCTTGTCCCGCTCACATTTTCTACCAGAACGTATACCTTGGGTGCAGAGATATCAACACATGTGTTGGAAAAGATCTATGCACAGAAAAGACAGTATAGGTGGAGGTCTGTGCATGTAAGTAAGTCAATAACATTTTGTAGTACATGAGTAGTACTACAGTAGTGCTATTTAACACACTACAACCTCGTGAGCATCCCGAATGGAACTCCTGCCTCTAGATGTGGACACCCCTGATATCCAAGAACTGCCAGGGGGAAAGCAGGCCTCTCTTAAAGCTGTAATTCCAGCAACTCCCAGACAAATAGACACTTCTCACAGCCCTTCAGAACCGCCTAGGACCCACACCGGGGAGCTTATCCCATTTGACTTTGCCGCTTGCTTTTGAGTCGGAATCTGATCGTCTGTGAGCAGTCCTTGATGCTCTAATCGCGGCCGATTTCAGGACCGTACGCAGCCGCGGGAAACAAGCAGCCGCCAGCCAGCGCGATCCCCGTCATGCCCCGATCCTGGCATCTGACGTGGCGGGGGCGGGGCGCTAACGCTTCAGCTGATCATCCCGCCCGTCCATATATATATATACATATATATTTATCAAGAAATTATTAATAAAATGATTTTGACATTGAAGCTATATTTATATATCTTCAATGTCAAAATCATTTAATTTATAATTTCTTGCTCATTGAAGATATATATGTTTATATATATATATCTTCAATGTCAAAATAATTTTTTTCTTCTCTTCCATAGGAGTGTGTTGGTTGCAGTACCTCTGAGTGGCCATTTGCGCTGTTGATCTTTCTCCAAGGCTAGGCTGGAGTCAATTTGCTACAGTATTGTCACTTTTCTGGATGTAGTAACAATAGAATTATAGTCTGTGAAAACAGTTATTTTACTATATTTTGGATGTGTGTCTGTATAAATATGTCCTTCCCTATACCCTTTCTTAAATTTCCCTGACACCCAACTAATTTTAGAAGAAGAATTTGACATTCTTCTAGCACTCCCCCTTGTCCCGCTCACATTTTCTACCAGAACGTATACCTTGGGTGCAGAGATATCAGCACATGTGGTGGAAAAGATCTATGCACAGAAAAGACAGGATAGGTGGAGGTCTGTGCATGTAAGTAAGTCAATAACATTTTGTAGTACATGAGTAGTACTACAGTAGTGCAATTTAACACACCACAACCTCGTGAGCATGACGAATGGACCTCCTGCCTCTAGATGTGGACACCCCTGATATCCAAGAAGTGCCAGGGGGAAAGCAGGCCTCTCTTAAAGCTGTAATTCCAGCAACTCCCAGACAGCTCCACACTTCTCACAGCCCTTCAGAACCGTCTAGGACCCACACCGGGGAGCTTATCCCATTTGACTCTGCTGCTTGGTTTTGAGTCGTAATCTGATCCTGTGTGAGCAATCCTTGCTGCTCTAATCGCAGCCGATTTCAGGACCGTACGCAGCCGCGGGAAAACAAGCTGCCGCCAGCCAGTGCGATCCCCATCATGACCCGATCCTGGCGTCTGACGTGGTGGGGGCGGGGGCGGGGCGCTAGCGCTTCAGCTGATCATCCCGCCCGTCCATATATATACATATATATCTATCAGAAATTATAAATAAAATGATTTTGACATTGAAGCTATATTTATATATCTTCAATGTCAAAATCATTTAATTTATAATTTCTTGCTCATTGAAGATATATATATGTTTATATATATATATATCTTCAATGTCAAAATATGTTTTTTTCTCCTCTTTCATAGGAGTGTGTTGGTTACAATACCTCTGAGTGGCCATTTGCGCTGTTGATATTTCTTCAAGGCTAGGCTGGAGTCAATTTGCTACAGTATTGTCACCTTTCTGGTTGTAGTAACTATAGAATTGTAGTCTGTGAAAACAGTTATTTTACTATATTTTGGATGTGTGTCTGTATAAATATGTCCTTCCCTATACCCTTTCTTAAATTTCCCTGACACCCAACTAATTTTAGAAGAAGAATTTGACATTCTTCTAGCACTCCCCTTGTCCCGCTCACATTTTCTACCAGAACGTATACCTTGGGTGCAGAGATATCAACACATGTGTTGGAAAAGATCTATGCACAGAAAAGACAGTATAGGTGGAGGTCTGTGCATGTAAGTCAATAACATTTTGTAGTACATGAGTAGTACTACAGTAGTGCTATTTAACACACTACAACCTCGTGAGCATCCCGAATGGAACTCCTGCCTCTAGATGTGGACACCCCTGATATCCAAGAACTGCCAGGGGGAAAGCAGGCCTCTCTTAAAGCTGTAATTCCAGCAACTCCCAGACAACTAGACACTTCTCACAGCCCTTCAGAACCGCCTAGGACCCACACCGGGGAGCTTATCCCATTTGACTTTGCCGCTTGCTTTTGAGTCGGAATCTGATCGTCTGTGAGCAGTCCTTGATGCTCTAATCGCGGCCGATTTCAGGACCGTATGCAGCCGCGGGAAACAAGCAGCCGCCAGCCAGCGCGATCCCCGTCATGCCCCGATCCTGGCATCTGACGTGGCGGGGGCGGGGCGCTAACGCTTCAGCTGATCATCCCGCCCGTCCATATATATATATACATATATATTTATCAAGAAATTATAAATAAAATGATTTTGACATTGAAGCTATATTTATATATCTTCAATGTCAAAATCAATTAATTTATAATTTCTTGCTCATTGAAGGTATATATGTTTATATATATATATCTTCAATGTCAAAATAATTTTTTTCTTCTCTTCCATAGGAGTGTGTTGGTTGCAGTACCTCTGAGTGGCCATTTGCGCTGTTGATCTTTCTCCAAGGCTAGGCTGGAGTCAATTTGCTACAGTATTGTCACCTTTCTGGTTGTAGTAACAATAGAATTATAGTCTGTGAAAACAGTTATTTTACTATATTTTGGATGTGTGTCTGTATAAATATGTCCTTCCCTATACCCTTTCTTAAATTTCCCTGACACCCAACTAATTTTAGAAGAAGAATTTGACATTCTTCTAGCACTCCCCTTGTCCCGCTCACATTTTCTACCAGAACGTATACCTTGGGTGCAGAGATATCAACACATGTGTTGGAAAAGATCTATGCACAGAAAAGACAGTATAGGTGGAGGTCTGTGCATGTAAGTAAGTCAATAACATTTTGTAGTACATGAGTAGTACTACAGTAGTGCTATTTAACACACTACAACCTCGTGAGCATCCCGAATGGAACTCCTGCCTCTAGATGTGGACACCCCTGATATCCAAGAACTGCCAGGGGGAAAGCAGGCCTCTCTTAAAGCTGTAATTCCAGCAACTCCTAGACAAATAGACACTTCTCACAGCCCTTCAGAACCGCCTAGGACCCACACCGGGGAGCTTATCCCATTTGACTTTGCCGCTTGCTTTTGAGTCGGAATCTGATCGTCTGTGAGCAGTCCTTGATGCTCTAATCGCGGCCGATTTCAGGACCGTACGCAGCCGCGGGAAACAAGCAGCCGCCAGCCAGCGCGATCCCCGTCATGCCCCGATCCTGGCATCTGACGTGGCGGGGGCGGGGCGCTAACGCTTCAGCTGATCATCCCGCCCGTCCATATATATATATACATATATATTTATCAAGAAATTATTAATAAAATGATTTTGACATTGAAGCTATATTTATATATCTTCAATGTCAAAATCATTTAATTTATAATTTCTTGCTCATTAAAGATATATATGTTTATATATATATATCTTCAATGTCAAAATAATTTTTTTCTTCTCTTCCATAGGAGTGTGTTGGTTGCAGTACCTCTGAGTGGCCATTTGCGCTGTTGATCTTTCTCCAAGGCTAGGCTGGAGTCAATTTGCTACAGTATTGTCACCTTTCTGGATGTAGTAACAATAGAATTATAGTCTGTGAAAACAGTTATTTTACTATATTTTGGATGTGTGTCTGTATAAATATGTCCTTCCCTATACCCTTTCTTAAATTTCCCTGACACCCAACTAATTTTAGAAGAAGAATTTGACATTCTTCTAGCACTCCCCTTGTCCCGCTCACATTTTCTACCAGAACGTATACCTTGGGTGCAGAGATATCAGCACATGTGGTGGAAAAGATCTATGCACAGAAAAGACAGGATAGGTGGAGGTCTGTGCATGTAAGTAAGTCAATAACATTTTGTAGTACATGAGTAGTACTACAGTAGTGCAATTTAACACACCACAACCTCGTGAGCATGACGAATGGACCTCCTGCCTCTAGATGTGGACACCCCTGATATCCAAGAAGTGCCAGGGGAAAGCAGGCCTCTCTTAAAGCTGTAATTCCAGCAACTCCCAGACAGCTCCACACTTCTCACAGCCCTTCAGAACCGTCTAGGACCCACACCGGGGAGCTTATCCCATTTGACTCTGCTGCTTGGTTTTGAGTCGTAATCTGATCCTGTGTGAGCAATCCTTGCTGCTCTAATCGCAGCCGATTTCAGGACCGTACGCAGCCGCGGGAAAACAAGCTGCCGCCAGCCAGTGCGATCCCCATCATGCCACGATCCAGGCGTCTGACGTGGTGGGGCGGGGGCGGGCGCTAGCGCTTCAGCTGATCATCCCGCCCGTCCATATATATACATATATATCTATCAGAAATTATAAATAAAATGATTTTGACATTGAAGCTATATTTATATATCTTCAATGTCAAAATCATTTAATTTATAATTTCTTGCTCATTGAAGATATATATATGTTTATATATATATATATCTTCAATGTCAAATTATGTTTTTTTCTCCTCTTTCATAGGAGTGTGTTGGTTACAATACCTCTGAGTGGCCATTTGCGCTGTTGATCTTTCTTCAAGGCTAGGCTGGAGTCAATTTGCTACAGTATTGTCACCTTTCTGGTTGTAGTAACTATAGAATTGTAGTCTGTGAAAACAGTGATTTTACTATATTTTGGATGTGTGTCTGTATAAATATGTCCTTCCCTATACCCTTTCTTAAATTTCCCTGACACCCAACTAATTTTAGAAGAAGAATTTGACATTCTTCTAGCACTCCCCCTTGTCCCGCTCACATTTTCTACCGGAACGTATACCTTGGGTGCAGAGATATCAACACGTGGTGGAAAAGATCTATGCACAGAAAAGACAGGAGAGGTGGAGGTCTGTGCATGTAAGTAAGTCAATAACATTTTGTAGTACATGAGTAGTACTACAGTAGTGCTATTTAACACATTACAAAATGCAGTTTGTGAGTAGGTCCCTTAAAATTCCACGTGCCTCATTATAGTTAGAAATGTACCTATGTTAGAAAATGTACTATTGTCTGAACGATTCAAAGAAGCATTTAGAAGCAGGGATAAGCAGTAAATTGTTCGGGGTACCATTATAACAGAGTTACAGACTTTAATCGATTTTAAGTCTTATTGCTACCTAGGAAGTCTAACGTCTATGTTAAACCAGCACCACATGAATTTATTAAAATAAATCCTAAATTGCAAGAGCGGGCTTTTGTATCAGATGTAATGGATATCCCTTCTAACGCACTTACATCACAGTTTCATGCACCATTTTGCCATTAAGATAATAAAAACATTCTTGATACATTCCAGGTGTGGCATAAAGGAGTTGCCTATTTTGCTAGTAGAGTTTTTTAGCCATTATTTTTATTTTTTATCTTGCATTTTTGGCTTTTATCATACAGTCTACTGAAAACAAATTGGTTAGTTTTGTTGCAATATATTATAGGTCACTTTGCCTGGCTACAATTACACAAATTCACTCTTGCTACAACTAGTATTACATGGGTGGCACTCTGACCTATGTTGTGGGTACTGGCTGCCTTTATCTGTCACAATACTGGATTTATATTTTTGCTAGAATGACGGACATGTTTACAATGTTTACTATTATATGTAACAACGCTAGTCGTATATATTATTTGCAACCTTCACTGTGGAGGGAATGGTGCTCGAGACACAATAATATTTGGGAAGGAAACAGTTTTATAGCAATAGTACTGAAATTCATATGAACTTCATTGGTGATCTTTGGGAATATCTATTAACTTTTAGTGCTTGGTATTGCAGTGAAACAGTTATGATTATGTAAGTATCCTAATTATTTTAATTATCAGGCACTCAATAGATTTCCATGAGATTCATTTATGTGTAAGATTTACGTAAAGGGTTTACAATATCAAATGAAAAACGTAAGCACACTAAGCCAGTGATATTCTCTGTGTATTTAAAAACATAGGCATTTTAAGAAACCACTTTCCAAAGCAAAGCACCACTAAAGTATGTGCTGTCCAAAAGTTAAGATTCCTGTTAAAATTAACTATATAGGTATGAGAGAAAGAGAGAGAGGGAAACTATCCTCTCATTCACGGAGTCAAAAATGTTAACTCCTTCATGGATGCATGGTTACGCTTTGTTAAGTACAGTTATGCTCAGTACCTCAATTTTTCAGGTCAGAGATCCAGGAATTATCTGATTTTATGGAGGGAACCATATCTTCTGTTAGTGCAACCATGTAATCTCCAGTGTTAATATGAACTCTTGCAACAATGATTCATGAGTTGAGACAATGCTACTAAGCACTGCATAGACTGAGATTCTTAATGAGCTCCATGGGAGATGGGCAGATGTTGTCCAGGAAAAATAATTTTCTCCCGAGAATGATCTCCAACTCCTGTTTCAATGATTCATGGATTAATTAGCATCATAAATGGATTTGTTCTCTCTCTCTATGATTACACTATGCTAAACTTCAAAAAAATGATGCCCAAACTCTGTCTTTCAAGCAATCCCATATTCCAAATATTCCATCTATCGTCTTCTAGGTAAAATAACACGCAGACCCTTGCTTATTCAGTGAATTTGTATGTATAAAGCTTCACTTGAAGTTCTGAAAGTCAGAAAGAAAAAGCATATATATTGGTAACATCAATCTATTACTTACATAGAACTTATTGAATGTATTGAACTGGATGTGCGAAGCATTAGTCAATTGCTAAAAATGACTCATGCACAAAATGTAATCCCAAAAATTCAACAGCAATACAACTTTCCCAAGTTACTCCATAATTTAGGGATTTTGAAAGTGGCATTTGCAATCAGTGGTTCACAACAGACATTTAAGAAAAAGTAGCAAACTGTGAATAGTCAGACAAGAGATGATCACGTGCACAACAATAACACCAAACTCAAGGTGCCCAGGTGCAACACGAAGAGAGCACAGCCAGAACACAACATACACCTTCATAAGATCAGCCTTCTAGAAGGAGAAGAAGAAGAGAAGGAGAATGATCATTTTCATTCAAAGGATAACACTATTTGGCGAGCACGAGCAGGAAGTGCACAAGGGTATGTGCTAAGCATGCAAGAGATTTTAGTTCTCATATATGACCATGAGCCTTTACTTGACACCCTCACACACACCCCACACAGTAAGCCTTTTACAACTCAAGTACAGGTGTTGGGTTTTCTAAACCTCCTGGCCTCTGGTTGCTATCAAATAACAGTTGCCCTGGCATGTAGATATCCCCTGAATACTTTGCCATGAACATTTCACCATATTAATTGCTATGCTGCAGAGATTATACACACATAAAAAACATGTGTACAAACACACACATGTTCCCTGAAACACACAAAGAGTTGTATCAGTTGACAGAGAAGTTCTACAGCAACATTTCTAATTTCCCAAATGCCATTGGCTGAATAGTCAGGACACACCTACAAATCTGTCGTCATCAGTAAATTCATGCATGTAAGGGATGTCACTCATTGAACATGGAGGTTGTGTGCTGGTAACAATATAACTAAATTTAGTGTCTATTTCGGCTGCCTGCATGATTCAAGTATGTTCTAACACAGTGCCTTTGATGGCCACCATACTTGAGGTGACCTTCCCAATGGTTGTTTACGTGATAGGAGTCCACAAACTCCATTTTCATCATCCACAGGTGACACTTGTTATCAACACAAACCTGATGTATTTCCCTCTTAGAAAACAGTGTCTAATCTATCAGTCCATGAGTCAATGCACACTATTGAAACCCCAGTGCTGCTAAGCAACAGAGGTACAAAGCAGCACATTGGCAGGCAAGGTGGTGGAGTGCGCATTTTGAATCCACAAGTTAAGGTTTGATGCCACAAAAAGACAGAAGATGCAATATTGTGTGACCCTGAATAATTTCATCCAGTGCCATTCTGAACAACATAAACAGCAGCAGGGTTCTGGTAGAAGGCGTAGAGGAGGAAGCCTTAAATAGTAATGACCTCCCCTTCTCTGGGCACAGGATGGAGTAAAAGTGGCAGTGTGAAGGGATTGTAAAACAGTGTGAGCTTAGAATGTTCATGGGAGTAGTGAGTCACACCACAATTAAACAATGTACAACCATATTTCAATGCACTATAATAAACCAATGCTTATTTCACAGCTACTCTTTGAATAACCAAAAGTAACATCTTTTTTTCTGGACTGGTATTCTGTAATGACAGTCTGAGAGCACTACATCTTGATATGCAAGCAGGTAAGCAAGCACGTAAAAAAATAGATCAGCATAAATGTAAGCAAAATAATTTCAAAATAGTTTCACTTCCCAATGGCAGTGTCTGGTTACTGAATATGTGAACTAATATCCTGCCCAGAGGTATCTCTAGGTGTTGCTCTGGCTGAGATACACTGCTTTGTTGAGCCTTGTAATGCTTTGAATGGGATGCATTGCCAGAATTCACCTGCTCAACTGTTGATGTCCCCTGTACAGGATCACCAAGCGTAGAAACATTTAAGTGCACAATCTCCACCAACAGATTGAAGGTGTGACAACACAACCTGGAGATACATGTGACACGTTGATTTACTGACAGCCTGTAAGTTGTCCTGTTGGTTAAAGATGGGTGCTGTACAAGGACCTTCCTCTCGGCTATTGACTGTACTACTCCAACAACTGACTCCATCATCTGCTGAACCACATATTGATATGACTGACATCCTGTGCTCACCATAGCAGAGACATACATTTCAACCCTGACCCCCTGCTGCTACCACATGCTTTCATAGGTTTGCATATCATACCAACTCTCCTTCACCACTTCCCTAGTACAGTGAGGATTCTCCACACATCTTCCACACCACTGGCATATTTGGCTCTTTAACGCTAATACTACCATTAATGACGTCTTTTTAAACAGTTTGATGCACCTTATTACACACTCGTGAGCCAAGATATCAAGTTTGTGCTTCTTTCTTGTCCTCTGGCTCTCTCCATCTTCAGGATTGTCCTTGCTGGACATGCAGAACTGATCAGCATGTACTCTACTTTTCTGATAAAAGATGTGACGCTATGCTACCCTGCAATTCTAACAATGAGACTTAGCATGTATGTGATATCATCACAGCTTGATAATGAGACCATTTGCTAGTCGCAAGTAGCTTTTAAGGACTATTTGCGAGTCACAATTTAAGCAATGTGCATATTTGCAAAAGCCTCACTGGCCAGGGCCTGGTATTTTTATACTCTTCGTTTTGTGGGTCATAATTTGTGAGTCACAAATGTTCACTATTTTAAGAATCTCTATTTCATTTTCATACATCTGCAAGGGCAGCCCATCATTAAGGGCTCTGCGTCTTCACCCCGACTCCCTTTTCCAAAGCATGATGAATTTCAGTCGGGATGGGCAAAGGTCTGCCTAAAAGACACTCACCATAGCAGGGTCAGGCAGCCAGGTGCCTTGCATGCGCTAATGTGCAGGGGTCTGGTTGCCTTAGCCAAGCTGAAAGTTTAACAGCCATGAGGGTGTGACCTCATCCACCCGAAAGCCCTGTGAGGTCCTCCCCTCATGACGAGAGGGAGCGTCACTGATAGAATCAGACCTGGACACTTAACGTTTAAGCCCTGAAGTGCCCATGGCTGACTGTCTATCAATGACGCCTCGCTGCAGAGTAGGGTGGGGTCAGCAAGTCTCACTAACCACACCAAATTACACTGCACACTGTTAGGAGTTATCAGAGGTCCTCTTCTCATTGGCTGACCCATGGTAAGGCCAACCAATGAAAGGAGGCAGCAGGATCTTCCATCCGACCCTTCTTTCCCCAAAGGCTCCAGGAACCACAGAGGCCTTTCTGCTTCTAATTACACTACTGAATATTAACCCTCAGAATTTCATGGTACAAGAATTTTGAGGAGAAAATATTGAGGAACGAAATATCAAAAGGTAAGTGCATAAAGGGAAGTATAGATTCACTATTCCTAATTCTACATCTATGTACCTTGAAGAGATATGTCCTGCAGAGGTACATATTTGTGATGATGATGATGATGTATTTATAAAGCGCAACAATACCCTAAGGTGTCTAGGCGCTGGCCTCAAAGCAGATGGATTCGGCTCTAGTAGATTAAGCGTTATGCCCAAACAGCCATGTTTTTAGACCCTTTCTAAATTTTAGCAGTTCAGTCTCTTTTTTTTTGTTTAAATCTCTTTTATTAAGTTTGATAACAAAGAGAAAAGATTAACAACACCAGGCAATACACAGGATTAAGCAGGCAAGAGTACAGTGTATACAGGGTTGGTCGACATCTTTAAGGTACATAATACACAACACGGCACTTAGTCACCTAATACAAGGAAATAAGCACTTGGTTAACCATGAGTGGGAGAGGGAAACGCTTCCTGACTCATAAATATCAGCACTAGCTAATCAAGAGGGGGCCTTCTATTTCTCAAGTTTAGTATGCCTGGGCGATTACACTTGCGACTCCTGCAATCCCATAATGATTGTGGAGATCTGGTTACGAAAGCTAAGTGAACAATAGTATACTACCAAGCAGTAAATACAGCAAAAAGATAATGTCATGGGCAACAATGATAGGAGTGCGACCTGACTGAGGACAAACACTATGGTTTCTGTTAGCGTATAACCTGCTACTCAAAACATCATATGAGCATCTCCATCGCTAAGTAACAAGCTCATCAAGGACCAACAGCCACTAAATGCCCAGAATACCCCTATACTGCCAGCTTGTGAAGGAAGAATAAAACGAAGAATAGTCAGATCAGAACACGAGAAGAAGAAAGAGAAGAAAAGAAGGGTAGGGAGAGGAGGTGGTGCAACACCCCGTTCGCTAGAAAAAGCGGTGGGAGAGGAGGGAAAGGTCTCCCGGATATAGCCCCAGGCACAACCAGCACAAGCAATAGCTGCCCACTCCAACCCAGTTTATTCCAGCGCTTCAGTCTTTTTTTTGAGTGAGGTTAGCAGAGAGTTCCACAGTTTGACTGTTGTATTGGTGAAGCTCTTACCACCCCCACCTGGCCCTTTTTATTCTCGGGACGACAAGATTCCCGAGCTCGGCTGATCTGAGGGATCTTGCTGGGATGTAGGGTTTAAAGTGGTTAGCCAGTTGCATTGGCTCCAGATTGTTCAAAGATTTGAAAGCAATGCAGAGAGATTTAAACTGGATCCGTTTTGCTACCGGCAGCCAGTGGAGATGAAATAAGGCTTTGGTCACAGAGTTAAATTTAGAGATTCCTAAGAGTACTCTTGCTGCAGTATTTTGAACAGTCTGTAGTTTTTGGATGCTGCGTTTTGAAGCGCTGGTAAACAGAGCATTGCAGTAATCCAGCCTTGATGATATCAATACAGATACCACAGTTTTTCTTAACTCCAAAGGAATAAAGGGGAGTATTTTCCTGAGAATTTTAAGAATGAAGAAAAAGACCTAGGTGGTAGAGTTGATCTGTGCTTCAAAAGAGAGCCTGATATCTACGATGACTCCTAGATTTTTGGCTTTAGGCACTGGCGTGGGTAAGGAACCAAGTTGGACAGGCTACCAACTGTCAGTCTAGATGGAGGGATTACTACCAAATATAAGGACCTCGGTTTTAGAGGAGTTAAGTTTCAGACAGTTGTCTGTCATCCAGCTACCTATGTGGTTCATGCAGTTGTGAAATCTGATGGCTGTAGAGCTGGGTGAACTGCTCACCGAGACAATTATCTGAGTATCATCTACGTATGATACGAGAGCAAATCCATAACTTTTTATCAATTTGGCCAGATGAGTGACATAAAGATTAAAAAGTGTTGGGCTTGGGGAAGATCCCTGAGGGACGCCGCAAAGCAACTAGAACGGGGAAGACAGATAACTGCCCAACGCAACCAACTGAGACCGCTCAGACAGAAAGGAGCCCAGCAGGGAGAGCGCTTTATCCCTGATCCCAATGGAGGCCAAGCGGTCCAACAGCAGCTCATGATTGACCGTATCAAAAGCCGCTGATAAATTCAGGAGGATCAGGGCAGTGCTCCCCCCTCCATCCGGCGTCCCTCTGAGCTCCTCGGTGGCCGAAATAAGCGCCAGCTCTGTGCTATAGTGGGCATGAAAGCCAAATTGGGAGGGGTCCAAGATTGCATTCTGATTAATAAAGGAGGACAGCTCCGTGTTAATGGCTTTTTCAATCACTTTCGAAGGGAAGGGAAGTCTAGATATGGGCCTGTAATTCAAGGTAACCTTTCGTCCAGACTAGGTTTTTTTTGTAGAGGAAGTATAGAAGCTTTCTTCCACTCTACTGGAAAGCACCCAGATGAAAAGATAGCTCTAAAAATAGCTGTAAGGGGAATAGCTACCGTTTCCGGAGATAAATGCAGAATTTTAGGGGGGCAGGGGTCTTAAGGGGAGCCAGATTTGATTGCACCAATTATTTTGGTTGTCTGTTCAATGGTCAAGGCAGTAAAAGAGGAAAGAGTTGAAGATACTGCTCCAGCTGGAGTGGGGTTAGGAATAGAAAATCTAGACTTACTTACTCATTGATATTTTTTTATGTTTTGTCCTCAATAATGTGCCCTATTGATATTCTGGGGTCCATATTCAAGGTCCACATCCTGCTTCACCCTCCCGCCACTCAATGTCACTGACACAGCTCAGTAAGTGATTGTTATGTGTATATGTGTTAGCTGTGTGTGCTTGCTGTGAATAGGTGTGTGCATCTGTATATGCTTGCGAATGGTGGGTGTATGTGTGCACGTGTGTGAGTGGATGAGTGTGAGTGAGTGTGTATGAGGATGGCTGTGAGTATGTGTGCTTTTGTAAGTGTATGGGTGGAGGAGATGGTGTGTGTGTTTGGCAACCACACTTCTCATGAACATTATGGGCCCAACTGTACATCTGGCTCATTGTCACTTTCCTCAGTGTCTATAATTTACCGAAAGATGAAGATATTGAACTAGTAAAAATGCTTATTATACCAGTCCTTGTGTTAATTCAGTGCCTAACCTTTGAAATGCCAACCATCGGAGCTGATAGTAAGAAACCATTTTACTGCTGTTATGGGGATACTGTTGCCAGACAGTGAAATAAAGTCTTATGTCTATCAATACTTTAGCTTACCTTTGTTTACGCTACATAAATGTATTCAGCTTTTGGATATGCTTATGCTGTTTGTAATACAATAATATATAGGATAAATACCCCTTGCCATCCATTATAAGGATATTGCAAGTCACGAAGGAGTTCTGTGACCTCTATAAGGTCATGGAACTCCCGGGAATGTTACAATATCCTATTTAGGTTTGGCAGGGGGTACCTTATGCCCTATAATAGATGATCACACCATAACCCTTAACACAAACCACTCATATCTTTGGTGTGGTGCTCTTTAATATGAAAGAGATAGAATGTTCGTAAACTTTAAGAATAAAATTAGAATATCTAGTTTAAATTTAAACACACCATACACAAGCTAGATATTTTCTGCAAAAAGATTTTACAATAAGTTTAGTACAAGTCAGATTTTAAAAATGCTCTAGCAGTAAAAACAGGCAGGGATGCTATTTTCCCCGTAACTCCTTAAAGTGTGAAAAATATAAAACCGTTGCCATAATTATCTCTTTCTGCTAATAGCGGTTCATCTAAAGAAAACAGAGCAGAGGATGGAAAAGCCACTATTTGTTTTTGTTTTTTAAATTGCTGCTTTAATTATGCTCTGTGACCGGCCCTTTGCCTTGGCTGCTGGCCCTGGTAGAAAGTATTTTAATGTCAGAGCTCAGCTGTAAGAAGGTATTACAGGTGAGCCGCTATGCTACTTATTTATTACAGGTGATTAGAGACATCTTAAGTCGTCTGTAATAAGGACATTGGAGACGAGCTTTTATAAAGGCATTGCTGGTTTCCACATATTATAGATTTAATTAACTAAGTAGGAACATAACAGTACACAAAACAAATGATCTAGTTACAAAACCGGGAAGAATTGTCAACAAGGTCCTGACTTTTATTCATGTATTAATTTAGCTAAATAATACATTGTGCTACATCATTCAAGGTTGCTTCAATGTTCTGCATTCATACACCTCAGGTAATGATGTGCAGTGTGCAAACAAAGGGCTTGATTCACAAAGGGCCTCTGCACTCGTGGTTCCTATTGAGGAGATTCGCCCGAGTGCAGACACTCCCGCACGAATGTGGAGGCCATTTGTGAATCAGGTCCATAGTGTTTGCAAATGAAGGGCGAATTTAGCTTTTTACCCAACCATCTTCTTATGAGGCGTGCTCTCAGGTCATGACTGATGATTTGTTGATCCCAGTTTATGAGCTCTCTTACTACTCAATAATAACTCTCAAACAGCATCAGTTCTGAATATAATGCGAAAAAACCATGCACGTGCTGTAGGTGTGCATTACAAACCTAATTAACATTAGCATGAAATCAGAAGATCAAAATATAGAAGATCCAAACTACCCAAGTTTGAAAGGGAGCTAAGTCAAACAAGCATTTGCAATGCAATAGGTCTCACATTTGCAAGAGTTTAAGCTATTGGCATTGTAAATGACAATGCCTTTCATTTATGTTTTAAAAACCAACACATAAATAAAAGGCATTGTCATTTTCAATGCCAATAGCTCAAACTCTCGCAAATACGAGACCTGTTGCATTGCAAATGCTTGTTTAGAGGTAGCGGAAGATTTGGAACGCGGATGTCCCCAACTCCAGTCTGTGGAAAGCGTTTGGAACTTTGGGAGGGTAAAGTCATAGTCATAGTCATTGAGTTTTATTGAGCGCACATATCACCCAGAGGGGTCTCAAAGCGCTGCAGCGAATGCTGGTGAAGGCGAAGATAGAACAGCTGAAAACGGGGGAAGAGTGGGCGGTCAGAACAGCCAGGTTTTAAGCTTTATTCGGAACTGTTTATGATCCGAAATAGTGCGAAGCTGCAATGGGAGTTTGTTTCACATGCGGGGGGGTTAGATGGGAAAATGATCGGCCACCGTGCCTAGCGGTTCGCACCCTAAGTGGAGTGAGAAGATGTTTAGTTCCAGACCTAAGGTTTCTGTGAGAGAGATACCAGTTTAGTTTTTTGGCCAGGTAGCTTGACCCATTTTCAAACAAGGTCTTGTGTACCAGACAGCTGATCTTAAAATGGATCCGTTTTCCAATTGGGAGCCAGTGAAGAGTTTTCAGACTGAGCGCTGACGGGGACCGAGGTGGAAGGTTTAGTACCAGCCTGGCAGCTGTGTTCTGTAAGACTTGGAGTTTGGTGACAAGCTCTTCATTAATTGAGGCCATCAAAGCATTTCCATAGTCAAGATGACTGATGATTAAGCCTTGGACAAGCAGTTTTCTTGACTCTAATGGGATCCATTGGAAGATCTTACGTAGGCTCCTCATTGGGCCATAACAGGTGCTCACTATTTGGTTTACCTGGTCTTTCATGGATAGTTTTGTTGCGGGGATTCTGCACATATACAGAGCTATGCACAGGAAAATAGGACCTGGGTGTATAGTGGTGTACCAACCATGCATCTTAGTACCCACAATCCCAATCCAACTAGCTTTTGCGTCTCATTCGTTCTCCGTACTACAGCGAAGCTACCAATGATTAGACATCCCAGAACACGGACTCTCTCAGGAATCGCGGGAGCAAGAACACTCTTTCATTACTCACTCATACTTGTCCACAACGTGCGTAATAAGAGACACAGTATAGTTTAAAATGTTTATTTCAACTATCGTGCTCTAAGATAAAGTACACATGCCAGTACTATCAGCATAATGCATAACGATAAAATAATAAGCATGGTTACAATTCCATAGAAGCCAAACGGGGACAGCATTTTATAAAGACAGTGGATATAGGGCTAAATTGCCTTACCACCCTCCCCGTGCTAGTAACTAGTTTATTATAAAAATAGAAGACCTCTGGGCTTTGTCAGGCGGACCCCCATACCTCAATATCTAGATGCAAGGTTTACATCATCAGACAAGCACAGCTCTTCTCCCTGGAAAGGTTTTTCTCCAAGTGCCACTAACAGGGAGATCACAATATTAAAAGCACACAAATTTCTCCAATGCAGCTGTATTTCGTGTTATGTCTAAGTGCGAGGGGCTGACCAGATCAGCAATAACAAGGGACGTTGTTTTTCGACCTTGTACATGGTGTGCAGACGAAACCCACAGGGAACATGAGAAAAGGTGAAAGGCAAAAAGGCAGACAGTTCTAATATAGCCGGGCACAAGCAGAGTCTGGAAAAACAAAGTCACAGAGTAACGTGTGCAAAAAAGGCATCATGGCAGCCAGGCCTAAGCTAACTTAGCAATGTAGACAATGAGGCCACAATCCACACTACACCCTCCCCTGGTCAGTCCATAGGCCAAGACATAGGACGAAAACAGAGTTCAAATAGATGGAGCAGAATGTAAACGTCTATTTATGAAAAGTCCCCACGAAGGACAGTGAATGGAAAAAAAGTTCAGGATAAAAAAATTCCAGATGGGTCTAGAAATTAGGACGCTAAAAGACAATAAAAAAATCTAGAAATGCAGTTCGTTGAAAGCGAAGGCCCCTAATCCAATAGTGTATGCGCAGAGAACTGCCACACCTTCCAAGAGGACATCATTGGTGTCGTCCGAAAAAAGAGATGCCATCCTGTTCAACAAATGAAAACTGCATTCATGTTCCTCATAATAGGGAGCAGTGATCAGCATTGCGGGACAACTTGCGTGATACTCAATATAACTTCGTTGTAGGAGATTCTGAGCAGCCGCCCAGATATCCCATTGCGCCAAAACCCCAAGTGCAGCCGCACGCGCCATCAATCCAGTGCCGGAACATACCTGTTCATGGGCCACTAAGGGGACCATCAACTGGCCAAAATCCGGGTCCGACTGAGACGTATTGGAGAGGCAAACATCCAAGGACCAAGAGAAAGGACATCGTAAGCAAGACATCACAGGTTGCACGCAAGTGAAATTCGCAAAGCGAAAAGAAAGTCTATAAGACACGCTGAGTGTCGCCAATGGTAGGATGCTGAAGCTGTTGATCATGCGTTCATGGAGCATCCGGAGTCGACCTTGGTCGAGTAGGCCCCCAGGAAGTGCAGCCATTGCGCAGCAAACAAATTAAAAGTAATATTCCAGCAGCTAAGGCTAGGAGCAATGGGAAGCCGCCAAAGACGCTGGAAAAAATAGAATGAATAAAAGCCGGAATTACACCAAATATAGTTTGAAAGGAGGTTAAAAGGCCAGAGCCCACAACTTTAAAAAAGTGCACAAGACCTTCGGTATTAGAAGCATTGAATAAACGGTGAATCAGTTCACCGAAATGTTGTGGGAGGTTTGTGTTCAAAAGAGCCTGTATCTCACTGTGGGTACTAGCCACCTGGAGGACGAAGGTCTCCCGTGCGGAAGTGAGCATAACCTCCTGGTTTAATAATAGCGCCTTTATTCTGCTCAATTTATTGAAATCCGCCTTCAAAGTGGGTATGGAAGGCCAAATGGAACTATCTATCATTTCGTTCGGGGGTGGAAAAAGCACATTTTTGCAGCACACAACACGGTGTGAAACGTTACAATGTAGGGGATGCCTGCCTGCATTCCACAGCAGTCTTGATTATACAGAAGCAGATAGCTACCATTTGCAAGCACAGTGAAAGTAGGTGATATAACAGGTGCTGGAATGCCCTTCAAAACACAAGCAAGATTCGGAGCAGAAACATTACAAGCCCCGTGCAATTTAATGTTTTTACAAATTAGGGAATGACCCACTGTAGAATCGCAAGACTCTCCTGTGAGAAAGACCTCCTTTCCGTCCCTAAGGCATCTGTACATGAAAGGCAGGGACCAAAGTTCATGCAGGAAGGCACTGCCTAAAGGCTGAAAACGGCCAACAGGATAATGTTTCATGCATCAACTGAACTCAAATAAAGAAAAAGGCAAAGCGATAACCCCGTGAACTAGCCACACTGCAGAGTCAGTCTCCGCCACAGAGAATGGCAACGGCTCTATCTTTTCGATATGTAAGAGAGTGTATGTTGCATCTTTCATGGACATGAATTGCTGCTTTTCAGTTAAATTAAATGGCAAGAACAAGGCAGACGTGTTTAAAAAATGCCATGGAACTTTGCCCATTTTCAATGTTTGCAACGTCCACGCAAACTGCATTACTGAACGCAATTGATTCTGACCATGATATAACACAGACACATCATCTTGTACAATATCAACAACAGATGAAACAATATTCTCTAATGTGTAAATGCGGGAAGACAGGGTATTAATACTATTGTCAACAACAGCGAGCACTTTTTCTAGATTTGCCTGATCGATTTCCCGTAAACAGGAAGCAGCTTCAATTTGCGAAAGCTTCCAGAGTTCATTGTAAGTCTCATAAATAAATCTTTTAGGTCTAGGACCTCGAGGCCCTAGAACAAAATCAGACAGATCAATGTTGCCTGATAGGAGGGATAAATGTTGTTTTACAGAATCTATTTTTTTATTTTATTTTATTTGAAAAGTTTTATATAGCGCTGGCTAGACCCGGAGGTATCAGAGCGCTTTACATGAGGATGAGCATTGTTTCAGAGCATAGTTACCAGTTACATAGTTACAAGTTACACAGTTTCAGAGCATAGTTACAAGTTGCTGGAGCGTAGTTACATGTGTTAAAAACATATACGTAAGGGAAAAAGCAGGCAAGGGGAGAGATTCAGGGGAGAGAGGATAGGAGCAGGGGAGGTAGACAAAGAAAGAAAGAGGGAAGAGGTGGGGGAGGGTGAAGGAAACACAACCGGGAGACGAGGAAAACAGTGTTCAACGTCCGGTGTGCTGTGATCCCAAAGGAAATGGTGTCATTCCCACACCTCCACTGTGTGTGGCTCCCTTAACGCTGTGGACTCTCTCAGAGGGGTCTCCGAGACTCCAGGGCATAAATACTGGATCCCTCCCCAACAAGGGGAGAGGGAGTGCTTTGGCAAGGGGCGCCATTCCCACACCTCCGCTGTGTGTGGCTCCCTTGATGCTGTGGACTCTCTCAGGGGGGTCTCTGAGACTCCAGGGAATAAATTAGGTTTGTACACTGAGTCTAAATTACAGAACAATGTCACTGGTGCACCTATGAAAGTGGAGATTCGCCAAATTTAATGTTACATTTATTATACTTTACCTTTATAGGTTTTTTCTTCTTCTTCCAATATCCTGAAGAGGACTTTATTGAAGGGGCGGAAAAGTGTCAACTTTCCAAATTCAAGGAGTCCCTGTAGAATTAAACACATTAAGGATTCTATGCACACACATTAAGGCCAAGAGGGCAGGACGAGCCCTCATGTGTGGACTCCAAATGGACTACCTTCCATATGGACTGTGTGATAAAAGACAAATACAGACATAATTTTCCTAATCACTGGAAGACAGAAGAAAAATTTCTAGCTGTCACATTGATTTTATACATTGGTGTACAGTTGGATGTATGTTTTGTTTCTTTCTTATGTGCCCAATGCTGTGTATGTTCTGTTTTTATATGTACAATATGTGTCCTATGTCTATACCCATTGTGGGTACAGAAACCAGAAGTGATGGTTTAGTCACTTCTGATGTTAATAAGAGACATAATAAATGATGCTTGGTAAATTTAGATACAGCGAAAGTAATTAATTTGTATTCTCACAGCAGAAGTTTTAATGTAATTGGTTCCCGCATTACTCCAGTTGTCTGTTTACTGTATCCTTAGCCCAGGTTATATGGGATTAAAAGGTCAAACCCCTATATATATATGTACTTGGTGAAGCAACAGAGACAAAGAGGTAGCAAGGTGAAGCCTCAGCCATCAACATCGAATCACTGATTGGCATCAGCTTGCTGAATCAGACCCGCAATTCAACATGGTGGGCCTTAACTTTTGACTTTGGCTAGGTCTAGCACAACCAAATAACCACAATTGGTGCTTTGTGCTTTTTGGTGCTATTTTTAATTTAAACTTTTAAAATTCATATCTTCAGCTCTAATTATTTGATTTTTGCTGGTTTGGTGACATTCTATTTACTACAATTTGCTCTATTTTTATAAATTGGTTTGGGATTTTTCTTGAGTTTTATTTTTACTTTATTACAGTTTGGGTGCTGCATAAATACTTTACACATTGCCTCTAAGTTAAGCCTGACTGCTTTGTGCCTAACTACCAGTGGGTAAACACAGGTTTATTTAGTGACTTTAGTAGTTCCCCTGACAAGAATTGTGTAAAACCAAAACTTCCTGACTTTTCTCTGGTATCAAATCAATTTTTAATTGGGCATTTTTTTCCTTTACCCTAAATTTCACTCCTATCCCGATATTGTTCACCGGTTACTTTTCTAAGGATGGAGGTAGCTCTCAGCAGCATTGAAAGCTTTATTGAAGCACAGATGAAAATGTTGTGTAAGGAGAGGGGCTCCAAGAAACTGGAGGACCAGAAAGCCCTCAGAGCCGGGGAAGAAGTCCACATGTTGCAGTGTAAATCAGAGGGGCTGGAGGATGCTGGGGCAGAAGATGTGGTTGAAATGAAGGAGGATGAGATTATCCTGGTAATGGCCCCAAACCCAGAGGAGAGAGGAGGTCTAATAGGAGAGAGGTCCTCTGTCAGTTCCTGTGCAGGGAGCAGTGTGTCTTCCCACAATCTGATCACTGAAGAGCTGGATGACAGGCAAGCCGAGAGAGAACCGAGGCTGCAACTAGCCTCTTTGGCCATGGAGTAGATAAAGCTGCCCGTGGAGGAGAAAAAACTGGCCATGTAGGAGAGCACAGTGGAAGCATCTGCAGTTAGGACCCTAAAGGAGAAAAAGGCAGAAGCTGAGAGAGCCTTAGCAGAAAAGAGGTTGGCGCTAGAAAAGAAGAAAATTCTACTGGCACATGCGATCAGCTAGAAAGAACTGGACGTGAAAGCCACCAGAGTCACATAATCCAGTGAACATGGTGGCAGCGACACAGAGGTGCCTACAGGCGGTAACAAGGTTTACATCACCAAAGACCTGGTGACTAGCTGTCTGGTGGGGGTGATAAGTAGTTTGAGGCCTATGAGGTAGCTCTATGCATGCACAGAGTCCCAGAGAAGGATTGGAGCGAGGAGGTATTCTCTGGAAACACATTCCAGTGACTGGGACTGGGAGGGGTACCCTACTGTAGATAAAGTTGACAGGATGTGGTAGGCCAGCATTAAAGAAGACTTTGTTGTCAAGTTTAGCCTTACCCCAGAGAATACTGCTTGAAGTTTAGGACAGCCAAAAACCATTCCTGGGTGCACATTGTGGATTAGTCAAGTAAGGTACTAGATGTTTAGGTAAAGGACAGCAAACTCAGTGACTGTGATGGGCAGTACAATCTATTCTTTAGAGAGCACATTTTCAGTTATTGCTTTGCGGAGCTCCGCCAACATCTGATTGATTCCAAACTGACTGTGCCCAGAGGGTTTGCTTGAGTTAGTACTAGAGTGTGAAAGAAGGTACATGGAGAGACCCCCAAGAAAGATGGACAGGGTCACCACCACCAGAGGGAGGGGGTTAACAGGGAAAACCAAAAGTGGTTCTCTAAAGGCTTCCAATAGAGCTCCAGGTGAGGGAATATGTAACACTTGAGCACTAACATGTTTCTTTCTTTAGGTAGTGTGATCTTGTAGTAGTGAGATGTGATCCCAGAAGTGAATACCTAATGCCACCCAACCACTGTCACCACCCAAATCCTGTCTAAAGATTGAAGCTGTGCCAGACCTCACGGGTAAGGTGAAGTGGATTGGGAAAAGAAGAATGCCCTTTAGTCAGCCTGGTCCCTCTCAGCATAGGTACTTCATCCTGCTCCACTCTCAGGATGCTATTGGAAATGCATATCCATTAGAACAGAAGAGACTGTGTAATAATATCGAGCTTAGCTAAACTTTCCCTCTCTCCCACTTCAAGGATAAGGTTAAGGGAAAACAATATGGGGCTTCAGTAATTCCTAAAGGAAAAAACAAATGGTGTAACTATGTGAGACTTTCTATAGACAATGTCTGTTTGAAGTAATAACCCTTTGGGAACTCCATTGATTACATGACATATCACCCAGGGAGGTTATCCTCAATCCATTAGTTATCCTCAATCATTCAGGTTGGAATTTACATAAACATTCCCAGAAACATTTCTGCTTTTTAGGTCAACAATAGACTGGGTTAGAGGAAAATTAAATTAGTTTTGAAAGTCCAAGAAGGAAGCTAAATCAATAGTCTCATAAGGGTTGGAAAATGCCCTTTTCCCGATCAATTTACATATTGTCCTTATTTTTCAGGAACTTCAGAATCTGGGTCACAGATTCAGAAACAGAGAATATCCTCCAAACAATATTTGTATTTTACACTTTCCTACCTCTTATGAGCAGTCCTCTGTTGGTAAGGCTTCTTTAACTATTGTTTTACAGGTCCTCTGCATCCCCCTGAACAGCAGAAATGCATGAGAAAAGCAGCAGCCAATGGAAGAAATGTATGGACACCAAGACGCGCCAAGAAAAGGTACTGGAAAAATGGAAATCATGCAGGTGATCATGTAGGTGAAAACGGGTCTGTAGGAATTTAATAGAAGGCACAGTGGGGTTTCTGACTGCATGCTGCATGCCAGAACTCGCTCGCCACTGAGCTGCAGCAGCCGTGACAGAATTCCAGTCCAATCCTGATTAAAAGATGGGAGGGTCTTATGAAAAGAAAACCCATGGATTTTTCCAGCCCAAATGCTATGAGTTCTACCAGCACAGGAATAGAAAGGGGGATGTCCTGTGCCCCGCAGGAATCAGCCCCCCACTGATGGGCCGGCCCCAGCAATGGTAAATGTAGTGCTGGGGGAGGAGGTTGCTGTACTTAATTTTGGGGGGTAGTGCAGAGGGGGGTAGTGTCCCTTGGTGACAAAGAGATGGTGCCTAAGGCTCACATGCTGGGCACTACTAAAAAGTACAGGGAGTAGGTCACCATCAATGGGCAGAACATGGAGGCTCTGATAGTCACAGAAGCCAGTATGACTACTGTTAGGTGTCATCTAGTAAACAAAATAAGATGATGGATGGAGTGCTGAAACTTTTCAACTACTCAGCCCCCAGTCAAAATATCTGGGTTTAATCCATCGTTTTTGCTCACTATGTCACCCCAGTTTGGACCCAGCCATATGCAAATCAGTCTTAACCCTGCTCCTCATGGGAACAATCCAGCCTAAATTGCCAGGCCAGGTCCTCCCTGGACCGGAAACAAGCATCCTGGGGACGGTTTTGGGGTATCACCCCTCATCAGCCAGGCTAGCTTGAATCCAGTGGCACAGCGAGCACGGGCCCACGTCTGGGCATACCCTTGGCCACTTATGGTGAACATAGCAAACACTTCAAAATGATGGCTGGGGTTCTGAAACGTTTTAACCACTCTCCACCAGGGTGTAGTGGGAACACCCTTTGAAAGGGTGGGCATTGACATTGTTGGGCCTCTGGACCCCAAGACTGGTTAATTTCAGTCCTGGTGGACCTTGCCAAACAGTACCTTGAGGCCATACCCCTGAAGTCAGTGACTGCGTTAGTGGTGGTCAGGGACTGCTTACATGAAGTCTAGTGTACAAATTCTCTAGTCCATACCACCACCAGACCAATGGGCTTGTTCAAAGTTTCAACAAGATCCTGAAAGGCATGATATTGGACAAAATACAGCCATTGAGGTGCAAGTGGGATGTCCCCTTCCCATGCCTGCTATTTGCATTCAGGAAATTGCCTACAAAGGGAATAGGGTTCAACCCCTGTGATCTTCACTTTGGCCACCCTGTGCATGGACCTCTCAGTCTGGTGAAGCAGTGAAGAAGGGTGGGAGTAAGCATCCAGTAAACACCCTCAAGTTGCAGTGAGCTGCATGTTAACCCTCAGGTGAAGGGCTTCATGAAAGAGGTCCCTGAGAACCTGGAGGCCAGCCAAGAAGTTATGAAACAATGGTATGAGCACATGGCTATTCTCATAGAGTATCAGCCTGGCCAAACGTTGTGGGTGATTGAGCCTGTAGAGCCACATGCCTTAAATGCCCAGTGGACTTGGCCCAATGAGGTGAAGGAGTGGAAAGGGGAGGTCACATACCTGGTGGACCACAAGACATCTAGGAACCCCTAAAGGATCCTACATGCGAGCCTCCTTAAGTCCCATGTTGAAAGGTCTGACGTCACTATGCTATTGGTGGCAGATGACGGTGAGGAGGAAGAGAATAAATCCCTTCTAGACCGCCTGTCGTCCAAGGAGCTCGATGGGTCTGTGGAAGTTGTCCTCTCCTCTAACCTGGCCCTAGAGCAACAGAGGGACTGTCACCACTTGGTGGGGCATTTCTCCTCTTTACTCATACTTATCCCTGGGCTCACTGATTGGTGTACCTTTGATATAGTAATTGTGGAGAGCATGCCTGTCAAGAATAAAACCTACAGAGCTGCCTGTCAAAGTGAGGACCAGCATCAAGGATAATGTATTCAAAATATTGGATTTGGGAGTGATTGAGCCCTCTTGTAGACCATGGTCCATTCCAGTGGTACTAGTAGCTAAGACTGCCCCACTGGGCACGCCCCTAAAATGTAGGTTCTGTGTGGATTACAGAGGCTGCAATTCAGTCGCCAAGACTGAAGCCCACCCTACCCCCCAGAGCTGATGAAAATATTGATCGGTTGGGGCTGTCAAGTTCCTTAATACCTTTGACTTGACATCAGGGTGTTGGCAGATCTTCCTGGCTGAGGAGGCAAAGGAGAGGTTGGCATTCTCCACCCCAGAGGGCTATGCTCAGTTGAAACTGATGCCCTTTTTGGCTAAAGAATGCACCTGCCACCTTCCCAGTGTTGTTCAACAAAGTCCTGACTGGGCGAGAAAACGTAAGTGCTGCCTACTTGGATGACATTGCTGTTTTCCGCTCCACCACCTCCGGGAAGTGCTTAAGGCCCTACCACAGGCAGACCTGACAATCAATGCCAGTAAGTGCCAGCTAGGGCTGAGATTATTGGTGTACCCGGGCCACAAAGTCAGTGGAGGCAAGTTTCAGCCACTCCAGCCCAATATATAGACCATTATGGCTTGGGAGCCTTACAAGACCTAGGGGCATATTAGCAAGACCCACGTTAAAATTATCGCCGTTTAGCGGCAGGAAACTGCCGCTAAAACGGCGATAATGGGCTTGCTAATATGCGTAATAGAATTCCAATAGAAGCCCAGGTTAGATGTGCAGGACATCTAACCTGGGCTTCTATTGGAATTCCATAACGCATATTAGCAAGCCCATTATCGCCGTTTTAGCGGCAATTTCCTGCCGCTAAAACGGCGATAATTTTAACGTGGGTCTTGCTAATATGCCCCCTAGTCTTAGATGAGAGCCTTCTTAGGCCTCACTGGGTACTACAGGAGATTTGTGAAGGGATATAGCAGCATTGTTGCCCCTTAACTGAACTGAATTCCAAGAAGCAGCCCAAAAATGAGATCTGGACAGAGGTGTGCCAGAAAGCATTTGATACCCTGAAAGAGGCTATGTGTACAGCACCAGTGCTCAAGCACTCAACTTCTCCAAGGAATTCCTCCAATCATCCATTGTGGTCGACTTTAACTTTTTACTTTGACCCAGTGTAGCGGGACCAGATTACTGCGTTTGGTGCTGAGTGCTTTTTGGCACTATTTTTCATTTAAACTTTAAAAATTCATATCTACAGTTCTACTTATTGGATTTTTGTTGTTTTTGTGCCATTTTATTTATTGAAATTTTCTCTTCGTGCTACAGATTAACAGCCCGTGGTAACCATCAATGCGAAGCTCCAGGAGTGACTGTCCACAATGCCCAAAAAGATTTTCATGCTACAACGATGACTATCTGTGATGCCTGTCCTGCTCTTAGCACTACAATGATGACCATCCGCAACACTCTTCTTGCTCCTCACTGACTCCTCCATCAGAAACTGGACTCTTCATGCTGGAGTTTGAGAAGGGAACTTTTTCAGTGGGACTAACCTGGTCCCTGTATCTGCTCGTGTTCCATCATGGCTGGCCTGAACTTGTGATTTTCACGAGGTCTCGTACAACCAGTTAACTGCGAGTGGCGCTTTGTTCTTTTGGGTGCTATTCTTACCTTAAATCTTTGAAATTGCATATCTCCGATTCTAGTGATTGTTTTTTGGGGGATTTGCTGTTTATTGTATATAATTAGTTTATTCTGGATCCATAGAGCCATAAAACACACATACAAGTTAAAAATCATCACAATCAACACTGTACAAAGCGAAACCTGAGAAAAAAATAAAATGCACAATTCAGCGCCACAGTCCAATCAATAAAAACAGCTTGGTGGATCATAAAAACCACAGAAATGGCAAAAAATGCTCATCAGCAGAACAGCCAATAAGAGCCCTAAAACATTGTAAATGTCAATCTTAACTTCACATAGAAAGGGGGTAAGACAAAGAGTATCTGTCCCTTTGGACACATTATAGAACAACAATAATACTGCACATGGATAATAAAGTGCTATAAAGTGATAACAATAAGGTGCAAAGTGCAGAGGAGAGCCAAAACTAGATATCTAATGCATTAGGTAGCTGATTAGGATGGGAATATAAAATTATCTTACATATGATCCAAGCAGCCAATAAATATTTAGCAACACTAGTAAAAATCATTTTATTCGTATCAGTCTTCAGGATCCTCAGTGCAATTTCATATTGTCTAATTCCTAGAACAACAAACCGTTTTTTTCCACTTCTTGTGAGGTTTTTTTTGTAAGCATTGGAAAAGAAGATGAAATGGTGCAAGGATTCAGACTCCTGATGACATGACGGCCATAAGGTGCTTGCACAATAATTGTCACCCCAGCAAATAGAAAAACTGTTAATCGCTAAAATTCCATGTCTAAACTTTAAATACAGCTGTTTAGGCAAGGGACATAGACTCTTCTCAAGAAAGGGTTGAAGGGATGGCATAGCTTTGTAATCTAAAAAACTAGTCGTCAACCCGCCCAGCTTGCAGTTACATAGTCCTCATCCCATAAGGTAGACTTTGCTCTCTCTTTAGTCACTGACTCAGACACAAAGGTAACGACATCAGGAGATTCCCATAGAACTGCAAGGTCTAGTCTGAATAACAATTCCTTGACATACACTAACCAGGGAATTTTCCAGTAGCAATCAGAACACATAGTTTCTGTGAGGAATAGCCTATAAGGTGCTAATTCCTCAATAGACCACAGTCAGTGCCAATACAATAGTGGTCTGAGTTTATACACTGAGGAAATTGGGTACACATCTATATCAAGTAATTGAGGTAAGCGAGGGGCACTCTGTGGGAGATTTAAAAGAGACCTCGTAAAATTGTTTTCAGCCACTATAAATCCCATGTCCTTTGTGTAGTCTCAAAGCGCTGAACCCCAGAAAGCAGGCCCTTTAAATTAAACATTATAAATTTCCACTGCAAGGGCAAGGGACCTTGACTTAGTGCTCTTTACCAGTTTCTGGATAGCCCTGGATTCCTACTGGATTTATGCACTCTTACTAATCTGCAGGGATCATGACAACTTATCAGTCAGTCTGACACCTAAATAATCAAAATCTTGAACTTGCTCGAGTACTTCATCATTTGCTCTGATGCGGCTTTTCTCAGATCTGTAAGGATTGAAAGCCATACATTTTGTCTTCATAGTGTTCAATTTCAACCCCTTCTCAGTGCATAAAATTTAAAAAACGGTCCACCAAAGCTGGTAAACCAGCTGGAGTTTTAGAAATAAGAAGCGTGTCATCCACAAACAACAGTGTTGGAATTTTTAAAGCCCCTACATTTGGTGCATCATTACCAGGAAAATACAGATAGTGCACTAACCTATTAAGAATTGAATTTGTAAGCAGGTACAGGTAGGAGCCCCACATTGTAGGTTCACCAGCGAACAAATCGCTCAGAATACTATCCGGTTCCGGAGCCTTCCCAGGAGCAATAGCCGATAATGCATTAATAGACTCTTTGAATGACAATTCCAGGAGGGGTAGGGGTTCAAAAGAGCTAGATAATCCTGACGCTGTAGGCTCACCTCGAGTAGTTTCAGTATCAGAATATAATCCTTCAAAATGCTCAACTCAAGTCTGAGGCTGGAGATGGAAATCCACCTGAGTTGTGTCAAATCGGCTTTCACGTGCAAGAATGTTCCAAAAGGATTTATTATCACCTGCTCTTACTGCGGATAGCAGATGACACCAATTTCCCTCCTCCCAGTTAGATCTTGCTCTTTTTTAGCCCAGCCTTATAATTCCGTCCACCCAGTGCAATTTGCTCATGATCATTGATTTTATTAGACTTAATTAGGGCCACCTTGGCTAGTCTGCACTTACTATCATACCACAGATGTTTCGAAGAATTGTTAGGTGCACTTTTAAGTTCACTAGAGAAAAGTTCACCCAGATGATCAAATAAATTTGAAAGGCATAATTCCCCATGATACCCTGAAACGTGTGCATTACAATTTGGTGACAAAAACCCTTTCAGATTAGATGTAGTGCATTGCGGTCACTTTCGCTTCTATCTAAGATCTTCATATCCACCATGAATGGCCACAGTTGGAGGGACAACATTATGTAATTTATTCTATTAAATTGAGTAGACCTCTTAAAAGTGTGGATGCCAGATAAGTCTGGGGGAAGTCTACCATTACATGCTCTGAGACCAAGATTCAGTGTTAGCCCCAAGAGCTAAATGGCTAGAGTAGAATGCATTTTCACCCGTGTAAGATCTAATCAATCGATTGCTCAAGAACAGCTAGAATATGGGACTCTTGATTTTGACCGCCTGGCCTGTTATAAACATTAAAAATGTAAAGATACTTTGTTGTCCGTCATTAAGCATCAGTTTGGAGCAACATCTGCCTTTTCAAAGGAAGTCCAGATTTCCAGTTCCCATGTGTGTAGCACTTACAAATGCAGGAATTCCACCAAAACGAAAGCACTGTTCACAGAAATATGACAAAAAATGCAATTGCTCATTAAACTCTTTTTTTTTTGTTCATGGGAAATATATTTTCCAAGAGTTGAAACCCCTTCGTTTACACCTGCATGAAATATATGATTCCTCCTTTGTATTCCATTTTGGAAATACATTTAATCTTGCTCTTGCACTAAATACATTTGCAAATATCTCCAGCGTTTCCACCAACCAGTAGTAGGCATCACATTCAATCACAAATCAACATTCTGCATATTCAGCCATATTTCAGGTTCATCAAGCTTAACTTTTATCATTTGCCTCTGTCAGCAATACAGTTGATGGTTACAAGGAACCCATTCTTCCTTCAACGCTGGCTTCACCACTCGAATATGCCTCTTTTTTTCGCAGCCTGTCATCCCGCATGTTGTTACAACGCGGTTGTTACCACGATCGCGTTGTAACAACGCATACCATTACCCCGCAAGTCGTAACAATGACTTGCGGAGGGGGGCGCTGGATGTTGGAATAGTATAATTTACTATTCCAACTCCAGTCTGTGCGGACAGTAGGGAAGGTGTTGGATTTTAAATCCAACACCTTCTCCCCCCTCCGCAAGTCGTTGTTACGACTTGCCGGGTAATGGTATGTGTTGTTACAACGCGGTCGTGGTAATGGCCGCGTTGTAACAACATGCAGGGTGACGGTTTCGTGGTGAAGGTTGTTTACCTCACCGAATATGCCTCTTTTTTCCGCAGCCTGTCACCACGCATGTTGTTACAACTCTTATTTTTCTTTTCTTATTGGCTTTTATTGAGCGCAGCTGATCCCTACAAGGTATCCTGTCACTGAAAGGCACTGTTGGATGAGTGAACTGAAAATACATGAAATAACAAATCCCATAGAATATAAAGCCACGTTTTCAGAGCTTTCCTGAAATGCAAAGGTCAAGAGAAGCTGTTTTATGAACATCTTACTCTGTGATTTCAACCTTCTAGGTGACACAACTATCAAATCCTTGAAGGAACCCTTCCACAAGCTGCTGGATACCAAGAACCTAAGGCCCTTGTCCTGATGCCAACCCATGTAAAGGGTAAATTATTGGACCTCCTCTACTCTTTCACAATCAGTTGTCACAACCCACAACCCACTAGACCTGAACCAGACTAACTACCCGCTACCAACATTGATTAGCTTTATTCCAGACATGAACACTGATAACAGCTAAAGCCGTAAAAGCAAAGTGCTTGTTCATTGAAAACTGTCCTCTCTTACGCACTCCATGAGAATCAGAACTGCCTCACAGCTTTAGCAGACCCTGACCAATACCAACCCCCTGTTTTCCAATGTCAACAACATTCTCCATCGTAGCCGCCATGAAGTCTCAGTCTATGAAGGTCAAGCAAGCCACATCATAGTACACTCAGGAGGAAAGGAATTACTGCATCAAAAGCTGGAGAGAATAAGGCACCAAACACAGGTGCAGGAAAAACTACCATGAGGCATCATCATAAAATACGGCAAACAGATGATGGGCGCTCTTCATGGTCATCACGCACTGTCTTGGCCTCCCATGCCAGAACCACCTCCAGTGGACTTGGAGAAAAGCAACACTACCATTCAGTGATGTAACAAACCATAAGGGGCCCCCTGCAAGGTAAGTTGAGGGGCCCGCTAACTGCCATGTCCCCAGAGCATTCATACCACAAATTTTAGAAAACAATACTGTTATAAACAATTTAATAATTTGATGAAAACCTAGGACTCAAAATTATTTTCTAGCTACAAAGCCTTTGCGCACACTTGAGGCTTCTTTTCTATAATCAAACTTCAATGTGATCCCAAACTGCTTCAGTGATGTGGAATTTCATAGCAGAGGACAAAATAATTCATCACCACACTGGGAGGCAGTGTCCAGTGTCCAGTGGGTGTCCAGAAGGGATGGTTCATGCCACATTCTCAGAACAACACACAAATCAATCAATCAAACCGCATTTGTGAAGCGCAACACAGTCACCCCTAGGGTTATCTGGGCACTGTGTCTTCATTGAAATGCCAGGTCTTGAGTCTCTTTCCAAAGTCTGCCAGCGAGGGGGCTGGAGGAAGCTGGAGGGGAAGGTCGTTCCAGGTTTTGGCAGCAATGTAGGAGAAGGAGCAGCCACCGCTGCGGCTGCAATTAATGCGGGGTGAGTGTGCAATGGCGAGTGAAAAGGAGTGCAGGTGTCTGAGGGCTGGTGGAAGTTCAGTAACTGGTTGAGGTAGGCCGGTCCTAGGTTGTGGAGGGATTTGTATGCACGCATAAGGATCTTGAACTGGCATCTCTTCTGGATGGGCAGCCAGTGGAGGTCTCTAAGGTGGGGGACGATGTGGGTTCATTGGGGGAGGTCTAGAATGATCTCATGACGTCTGCAAGGGGGATCATGTAGATGTTGAACATGGTGGGACTGAGGGATGATCCTTGTGGTACGCCGCACATGATGTCTTTGGGTGCAGAGGTGAAGGGAGGTGGTCGGATGCTCTGTGTGCATCCTGTAAGGAAGGAGTCGATCCACCTGAGGTCGTCTTGCTGCATGCCTATGTTGTAGAGTCTGTGGATGTGGGTGTTGTGGGAGACTGTGTCAAGTGCCTACGAGAGGTTGAGGAGGATCAGGGCCACAGTTTCTCCATGGTCGAGGAGTGTTCTGATGTCATCTGTGGCGGCAATCAGCGTTGTCTCAGTGCTGTGGTTGGTACGGAATCCTAATTGTGAGGCATCCAGTAGGTGGCTTTGTTCCAGGAATTTGGTGAGCTGCTGGTTGATGGCTTTATTTTAGTACTTTTGCCAGGTAGGGGAGCAGGGAGATCGGATGATAATTTTTGATATCATTGGAGTCGGTGGTGGCTTTTGTTAGGAGGGGTCTGACGTCTGCATGTTTCCCCAAAAGATAAATGTGCATAGTGTGAATCAAAATGAAACTAGTTTATATAATCAGTTGTTATCCTTAAAATATATATTGACCAAGTCCTCCTGGCCCTACGACTGACACTCCTGTGGCAAATGCCTACTTTGGCACTGCAGCCCTCTTAACCATCTGGAAAGTACATTTGTGGCTTGTTCTATGTTTTCATCCTGGGCAAATACAGTTAGTTGGGTGTCTTTGTATCTAGTGTACTTATATTCTCTGTAGTGCTTATGACACAGAAAGAGTGTTCTAGTTCTACCTAAACAAAAGGGGTATACGTGGAACCTACCCCTTCTTGGGAAGACTCCTAAACATTACTCTGGCAAACGAAAGAAAGATCTTTTCAGAGTGGAGGTACGTAGTGGAGAATGTCTTCGTCTGGGAGATCTTGGGACACTCAAATAAGTGAAAAAAAGGAACAATTTAGAGGGTGCATTGAGACATTTGAACAGAGGAAAGCAGTGCCAGTGCATTGAATGGCATGTGAACATATGCACACAGATTTAGATTCTTAACTGGGAGCAACTGCAGTGTGGCAAGGTAGAAAGCAGGATGTGTGTCAGTTCATGACAAAAGTGAGCCACCTAATCGAGGAATTAGGGAGGACAAGATAGAGAATGGTTCCATGATCCAGTCAGGAGAAGATGATGACCTCAAGCCATAATACTCCTAAAGTCAGAATTATGTGGCAACAGGTGGAGACAGCATATTTAACCTAATTCTTTAATGCAAAGAGCTGTTGATCAAGATTCTAAGTTCTACACCAAGGCTGTAGGCTTAGAAGAGACTCCAGGAGCATTGGGCCACCAAGTGGAAAACCAAACTATTACAGAGCTTCTCACAAACAGAACCTCAGTCTTGTCTGAGGAGAGAGAAAGATGCAGAGAGTGTCTGCTTCATACCGTGAAACATATTTTATTGGAGCCAAATGCCTCAGACCTGTTTGTGGTGCAACTATCTATCTGTGGGATCAATCAGGGTTTTCCATGGGTGTGCGTTTGTCTTTGGGTTCAGAGAGGCCCCACCTGTGGCCTGTTATTCGGTGGGTGTGGGTGTGAGTCGCAGGACCTGTCTGACCATGTATCTCTGGCTCGGGGTTGATGGTTAGCTCACCTTGGGTAAATACAGCAGCAATGATGTAAGTTCACTGGAACTCCTAAAATAATATGGCTGTCACTGGTATCATTTCTATCAACATTCGCAACATTGCGTGTACAGTTGGCATAGCGTACATTGATATTGTCTTTACTGATATTCACATAGTTATGCATTTCTAAATCATGGCGTACAGAGATATCACATTTACTGGTAACAACCTTGCCATTCGGGCATAGATTATGGCATACATTGACATTGCTACTGCCGGTATCGTTGCTGCTGTGCAGGCATAGATTATGGCATACATTGACATTGCATTTACGGGCATTGACATTGTCAAACAGGCGCAGGTTTTGGCATTCGCTGACATTGCTTTTATTAATAGTGCCATGCACATACCATGGTACTCATTGACATCGTATTTACCCGTTCCAACACTCCCCCTCTAGTTGATTCTTCAACTACTTTAGCCTCCTCATATGTCATGACAGATATATTATTCGAAAGTGTGTGTGTCTGTTGTGTCTGTTACTTTTTCCCTAGCTATGTTCATACTACCTAACTTGAGGACTGAGTTTTTACAGCACGAAACCCCCACTTGTAAGAAACCACATAACAGAAGTGCAATAATAAAAACTGGCATCACTGACATGAATAGTTTGGACACCCATAGGGTGATCCACGAAAAGATACTATGCAACCAGTCCTGCTCCGGGACACCTCCCTCATTCTTCATGTCAGCTTGCAGATGATGCAGTTCTTGGCTGGCACGAGCTGATGTCCCATTGTCCATATTGTTTCTGGGAATAAAAGTACAACAGGAACACCAATCTTGGCACACAACCCACCCTCCATCGCAGTCATCAAGTCCAACACATACCGATGTTGCATTACCATAAGGCGGATGGCTCTCAGTTCTTCCTTGATAGCATTTAGGCCGAGCTCAGCAATGTTGATCATCCTTATAAGTTCCCACTTGGTGATTTGTAACCATTGGGCGTTTGCCTTCATTGGCATGGTGAAGAAGGGTATTGACCCTTCGGCATTTACTTGAGTCTCTGTGAATAGTCTAAATTCTTCTGGAATGTCCTTGGACTGAGCCCAGCCAAAATAATCAGCAGTTCTTCTCCTTCGAGACTGATGAAATAGAGTTTTTTTCTTCTGTAACGGATGTTGAGACAATGCAGACAGATCTTAACCAGGGATGACCAGGGTTGGAGTGTATATGGTCACATGGGTGTAGAGACCCTGCCATCCGGGGACAAGCTAGGTGTAGGCAAGGTCACTGCATTGCCAGCATGTATCCATCAACATGGAGGTTCCCCATTGCAGGTCCGCTATGTATAGTATCATGTTGCAGCCCTCATTATTACCCAACGTCATGGTTCCTTTGCCACTGAAACATAAAGAGTACAGTGTAAGTTTCCAGACAATTAGGGGTTGCCCCTTCCCCTCCAAACTTGTGTACCTATTAATCTTGGTATCCCAGATTTCCTGGCACGGGGTGTCTAAGCTAGCATTGGACTCCCTCTCATGGGACTCAGTTCCCCTTGCGTGATTGAGGTTAGCGGCCCTGCACTGGAATTCCATGTCCGATGTCCCCTTGTCATTAAAGAAGGTGGATCCGAAGATATTAAGGGCCACCCTTGGATCGCAGACGGAGGCGGGAGCAGATGTATTTGTGAACTGGCATTGCTACCTCCAGGAACCTCTTTTCTACAAAGTCCCGTGACTAAACAGTGTCCTTCCCTATGGTCCCTGTTCTGCGCATCCTGTCTACCTCGGATTGGATGTCGCTAGGCTTGGTGAAGAGATACAGTGCAATGGGGTTGGTCTCATACCGGGTGATGTTTACTAGTGCCCTACAGGGTTCTACGCTATGGGGTTGGTTTTTCGCCCTGATTTTACAGAGTTACAGATGGACGAGGCATTTTGCTCTTTCTGGGGATATCTCCTGGGATACGTAAAGCCTGTCTGCGCCTACGGCGTGGGGTATCGATGAGCATATATAACATGACCTGTTTGTAGTTTATGTGCCTACAGCGGTCATTTTTTGATACCAGGTGTTGCCTAGGGGTGCCCTGTGTAGTGCGTGAGGAATACTAGTGTTTGGTTCAGTGTAGGTGTATGTGAGGTGAGGTGAGAGAGGTCTCCACGCAAGAATGTAGAAGCAGAATTTATGAGATTAGGCATATGTCTAGTTCCTGAGGGGCACCAGAGCACCCCGGCTAAATTGATTGTGTACAGAAATACAAATATACATAACTTAAAAAGTATTTGTCGGCTGTAGAGTAATCTTCGGGTGAGGTGTCCATTGTCTGGGTGCCCAGAGGTGTCTTGTCTTGGTGCAGTGTAAAACAATGCCTTTCAAGGGATTGTTGCAAAAAAGTTAATGTATCCTGTAATACTTGAGTGTTTGTCCTTGTGAAAAAAAGTCTTTGAAAGCTTTGGTTGAAGAAATGGTGGGCCATGGCAATGTTGGTGCACTTTCGGCTCGATCACTGACCTGTAGGATAAGAGCTGTGGTTTGTATGTTAATATGTAAAAAACATATTGTTAGGCAGTTGTCTGGAAAATACCTGCATTTATACTTTACCGATGCGCTCGATTGTTTAGCCGTGAGCAAAATGTTTTACTCATGGGGTACTGAAAAGGAAGTGCTAAGGTTTTTAGGAGGATGGTGAGTTTTAAACTGTTTTAAGAGGTGCTAGAGTTTTTAGGGAGAAGTGAGTGTTAAACAGTTTTAATGCTCATTATATGTTGGTTTCCCCCCTCTCCCAGCTATGGTGGGGACCGTACTTTTTCCCTGTGGGCTGCTGGAGGATCCTTAACTGTTTGGTGGTTAGTCGGAGAGGGGTGCTCGAGCTCATCTCTTGGGTCGTACCTCAGAGAGGTGGACCCAAGCTTCCCTTCCTTTCACCTTGACGGCGATTGGTGTTGAGAATATTACTCGGTAGGGCCCTTCAAACTTGGCCTGCTTCCCTACATCCGTACGAAGTTGCAGACATAGACTTCTTGCCCTGGCTGAGGCGTTTGATAGGTTAGGTTCGTGTCTGCCCGCCGAGTGCCTCGGTGGTGGACCTGTTTGGTCAAGAACTTAGCAATCTTAGTTAGCTCAGAGAGGTAAACACAGCTCATCCCCCAGTACCTGGAAGCTCGCTACGGTGCTTGATTTTGTATGGGTGTCAGTGGGTGGTTACCTGGGTTTTTGGGCATTGCTAATTTTGACAAGAGATACTGGAGGTGGTAGGAAGGTCTTGTGTGGACCCCCATTGGAACCTGCAGGCAAGCTGCTGGAACTGTTTGCGATGTTTTATCGGCAAGAGTCAGGGGTCTCGTTGGGACTTTTTATGTGCTTGGCCTGATGGTGGAGGCGGTAATGAATTTGATGGATTTATCTATGGACTGGGGTCATGTGAATGGATTTTTTAGGAGTTTTGAGGATATTGCTGCCATCGTGGCCATCGCTGTCCTCTGGGTGTTGAGGAACCCAGCTCCTGATGCTGATGCTAGAGTATTGGCCTTGTTTTGGAACTAAAGGAGGGCCTCCATTGGGCAGAGGCCTGCAAAAGTGTTGAAGAATGAAGGTCTTTCGATTGGGGGCGTGTCCTAGTGACAGGCAAAGGGACCTGGGTGCCTGCTTCTATGTACCAGCCGGAGGGCCGCTCTGCTCCCTTGACAGTCTGTCCTCTCCCCAGGGGCGTGGCTAGTTAGCCCCCAACAGCAGTGGGGGCCCTGGGCCGTTGCAGGCATCCGGATGGCGGTCTCTAGTGGGGATTCCCGGTCGACATAGTACGGCTCCCCTGAGGTTTTCTTGTGCGTAGGTAAAGGCTTGAGTCTTCCAAACAGCTGTGTCGCTATCCCTTATGGTTGTACTTAGTTTTCTGAAGTGGGTATGGAGTGAGTGCTATACTGAGGTCTTTGGTTCACTACGTACTTGGCTGGTTCTGGGGTTTGTTTGGTGGTAGGTAGTCTGTGGGAACTGCCTTGGTGCTATTCTATTCTGTTCATGTTACAATTTTAGATGACACTATTTGTCCATTTGGTTTCTTCAGTAGCAGTAATGGCAGCCTCTAGAATTTTGAGGTTGCCCGCCTTTTGGGTGCGGATATTCTGTTAGGCTCCTCTGGTACCCTGCAGCTCACTCCTCATCCAGTTAGGCGCCCATCGCATGGCTGTGGTTCCTATGGCACTTTTGGGAGCACTCTTGCCTGATTTCTGGTTACTCCAAGGGGGTTCCTGCATCGGGAATGAGGTCAGTGGCCTATCCATTGCAGGTTCAAGACTCTCCCCAGGTGGCAGCCGGGGACACCTCCATGGGGTGTCATTATGCCAGTCGGGCATGCCGTGTTTCCCACTGAAGTTACTACCCTGGACGCCGTGTTTGATGACAGAGAGGGGGCTCCTAGTGCAGGCAATGCATCCCTTGTCACGTAGCCACCTTGCCTGTACCACTTCCTTCTTTTGGGGAGGTGCCAGGGTGGGGACAAAGGCTGGACCAGGTACCTTCTGGGGAGCGTATGGTCTGATTACTACTCATGCAGTGCATTGGTGCATGCTGTGGTCTTGGGCTTCCAGCTCCCCTCGCACCCTACATGCTACTTTCTTGGTCGTTCTTACCAAGAAACAGTGTGCACGGCCAGTCCACTGCTGAGCTAGTTTACATAACTCTAAGAGGTTTCCCATATGATAGAGGACTAACCCTCTGGCGTGGGCTTGACAGTCCGGGATTACTCTGGCTGGCGTTCCCAGGACGAGGGAGGAGGTTGCTGGATTGTCTTCTAAAGGGGAGGCTCCAGTGGAGGAACAGGGTACAGTTCCATCCTCGGCAAACTGGATAGACATCCTTATTTTGGACAACATGCCCCACCCTAATATATTAGTTGCGGAGGACGGACAGTATATCCAATGTCCCCTGAGCTGGATTCCCCCTAGTTCTAGTTTGAGAGGTGCTGTGAGTGGGACCTTGGCCATGGAACTCAAGGTTCCCTGCACTGTGGAAGTGGTCTTGGACACAGGGGCTGCTCCTTCCCACAAACAGGACCTTGCCACCCCTGTATCCACTAGAAACTGGTATGGTGTGCCATTTACGAACATCGTGGCCAAGGGGCCTTCCTCAAGGTGTTCCTGTATGGTCAGTGATGTGAGCGCATCTTTACGCACCTGCAGGGTCCCCGGTGTGCCCTCCCTATCTTCCTTCGGTGTTGGCGGGCCCCACCCTGTGCTTTCGCCCTCGCTGTCGGATTCGGAGGAGCTGGAGCTTTCTTCCTTGGTATTACTAGTTCTGGGGTTATGTTCTTTGCGTTTTGCGAACACCCCGGGTTGGGCCCATAGTTCTAGCTGGGCCAATTTCATATCTCTCTCTTGGCCCCAATGTCTGGCCTGTATATAGGCTTTGGTGTGTTCTATGATGTCGATATTGAATGTTCCCCCCTCCTGCCAGGGGTAGGCATGTGCTTTGGTGAGGTCATGCCACTTATGGCAGTGTCTCTCTAACCTCCAAGCATGTGTGGGGAACCCCCCTTGCATATGATTGTTTGAAATTTCCATAATGAATTGGGGAGCTTGTTTTTCAAGGATTTTGCAAATTTGGACTGTCTTGAGATTCTTTAAATAATAAAAAAAATCCACTCTAATTATGGGGAACAATGTACATGAGAAGATAACAAAAACAATCCCCTGGTTTCGAACTCTTATAAAATATCAATGCATTGAAAAGGACATTTAACACTAAACAACAGACAAAATGCAAATGAAATAGTAACAACCTGTAACAGAATGCAATTGTTAGTTCAGAGCAGTACGAGTTGATATGTAGCAGTAAACTAGCAAACCTTAAAATCGGGTCTGGAAGAATTGGTTATTATTTCATAAAGCAGAGACTTACTTAACACAACACAACACAACATTTAGACATACAGCATACTGCAAAATATAACAGCACCATGATATCAATAAATGCAGAAATTGAAAAATCTGGAAGAGACAAAAAGAGAAAAGGTTTGACAGAAAAAATAGTTATTTTGTCCCAAAAACTTGGCCCCCTCCTAGTGCCTACAGCTCAAGGAGAGGGGATGCTCTGTGTGATACGCAGAGCTAAGTCAGCCCGATAGTCTGTCAATATCGGCTCAGCGGACAAAAAACAGCAACATTTTGTGTGAAGAAAAAGGAATAGCCTGATAACAATCGTCCCTCTGTGGCCAGACACACGCTACACCTGATTCACGAAGGTCTGAATTTTCCGTAACTTCCAAAATACATGGTATACCTCACCTAGGGGTTGTGCGTACTGACTGCCTAATGCCCAGTGGTCCCAGTGGAGAGAAAAAGGGGAACACCTCTCACTTCTTTTAGATACTACCAGCATAGAGACCGGTAGCACTGAGAAAACCTTTGTGACTATAAAATAAAATTGATATGTTAGCTCTATATCACACCCAGAACCTATGCGTAGCGATTGTTTCTGCGCTCAGTGGCCCAAGCGATCCTTTACTGACAACTAGGGACAAGGCACACCCTGTGCTCACGCCCAGGATCACATGCCAAAACCTGTAGCTACCTTCGCCTTCTTCTAGCGTGCTGACTATGGGAAAAACAGAAGTGATCCACGTGCTTGTCCTAGTTTTCCATACATCACATGCTGGGACTAAGGATCAGATGTAGTGTCTTACCCTGTGACAGCTGTCTCTGGATGGACCTGCTCCCTGTGGATTCAGCAGAACTTCTAAACAATTATTGTGGCTGCTCAACAATCTTTTGGCGCAGATGTGAACCCGTTCGGACTGGGGTCCTTACTTCGACAGCAGTCTGGCTGGATGAACCAATCACTCCTGGCTGGCTCACCAAAAAGTTGCTCAGATATGTATTTACCTTAAAGAAATGAAAAGACAAGAGGTGTTTGGCAAAACAGTAACAAGTTGGTTTAATTAAACGCAGAGTCTGGGAGAGTCTCGACTGAATTCGCCTGAGGAAAGTCTCTCGGTGTACAAAGTTTTGGCAGATATTATATACATCTTGAGACGTACAATAAAACAATTTCTGCATTCAGCATCTCAGTCGTAAATTAGCAAGGTTGGGCATCTGATAAGGACATAGATGGCTCTTGACCTCGGGGAGAGCTAGTGTGGGCTAATGTGTATGTGTCCAGATGTCCGGAATGAGGAGCGCATGATCACTACGTGTGGTGTGCATGTCGCGGCCCCTGATTGGCTGAGTATTTCTATCTACATGTGGTATCTAGCTTTGTGTTATTTTTGGGTAACGTGAGCCTTTGGCCAAATGTGTTTAATTGGGGCCAATTGCCTCAGACCTTTTTGTGGTGCAGCTATCTATCTGTGGAATCGATCAGGGTTTTCACTGGGCGCGTGTTTGTCTTTGGGTTCAGAGAGGCCCCACCTGTGGCCTGTTATTCGATAGGTGTGGGTGTGAGCCGCAGGATGTCTGACCACGCAGGTTGATAGGGAGGTGACTTCGAATAAATCAGACAGCAATGATGCGAGTTCACTGGAACTCCTAAAAATAATATGGCAGTCACTGGTATCATTTCAATCGACAAGCTCAACATTGCGTGTACAGTTGTCATAGCGTACATTGATATTGTCTTTTACTGATATTTACATAGTTATGCATTCCTAAATCATTGCATACATCGATATCGCTTTTACTGGTAACAACATTGTTAATCGAGCCTAGATTATGACATACATTGACATTGCATTTATGGGTATTGACATTGTCAAACGAGCCCAGGTTGTGGCATATGTTGACATTGCTTTTATTGTTATTGCCGTTGTCGGGCCCGCACATTTCATGGTACTCATTGATATCATATTTACCCCTTCCAACAGCACATCTGCATTTGTTAAGACAATCACAGTGTTTTCACATGTCAGTTACACTGTACTGTGGTAATAACATGGAAATATTGATATATGTATCTATTCATACTCAGGTGCCTTTTTAAACAGGGTAGTCCTGATTTTTAGATCTACATTTTGGATATATATTCTCTTATTTGGCCAACCTAAAAATCCAATCTTCAAAAATGCTTTTTAGTGGGTCATTGGAGCCAGTTTCACTTCGTCGCCCCACTTGTCATTTCTTTCTTTTAGGTATCTAATGTTGTGATGCATACTTTCGGATTGTTGCAAATTGGAGAGGAGATTGAGGGGGAAGGTTAACTATACACAGGCCCCTCCTTATCAATTTCAGAACATTTGGATGAGATCTTTTTAAAAATCCTTGGGCTGAATCTCATAGGTATCCAGGTGTTGTAGAAACAGCTCTAAATATGACCTAATGCAAACTGTTTACCATAGGGTGTGTTGACGCTGCTTGAATCCTTCCCTATGCTCTACAGGTTCTATACAGGTATACGCAGCAAAGACACTAACCGTGAAGGCTGTATGGTTACAATGCAGGTGACATGTAGGAGACTATTGATCTATGCATATAGTGTAGATCAGGATAGAGATGCATTGTGAGACGTCTGTGGATACAGGAGAAACGAGACATTGGTGCATGTCACAGGGATGTATAGATGTACATAGAGAGCTCTGTAATTCCTCATTGCTGTGGTAACAGTGCAATGAGCATATCAGGATAGAGGTTTCTTGTGAGAGCTCGGTGGATGTTTCAGTGCTAACATAGCTTTGCATGGAGAAGATCTACAGAGCTAAGAGGACATTTTAGTGACAAGATAATTTTGGACGAAATTTAAGTTCTATGTTCAAAGGTTGGTGCTCGTCTCAGTGGTAGGACAGCTTTGCATGGGCTGGTCAGAACAGAAGGGCATTATGGGGCACATGCATCAAAGGTTTTTGGGATCGCAAACGGTGCGATTCGCAAAAATCGGCCGTTTGCGATCGCAAAATTACCTTTTGCGATGCATCAAGGGTCAAGGCCCTCGCAATTTGAGAATTCGCAATTAATTGCGAATTCTCAAATTGCGATTGCATTTAAGGAATCGCAAATTGAGATTCCTTAAATGCAATGCATTAAAGTAAAAAAATTAGCGATTTCGCTAATAGGGGGCGCAAATTACCATGAAGTTGAACTTCATGGTAATTTGCAAAAACTTTGAAAAATGCACTAAAGTGCATTTTTCAAAGTTCCATTTTACACACCCACATGCCCTTGGGGCATGTGTGTGTGCAAGATGTACTCATATGCAGATTTCAAGGGTGCAACAGGGGGTCCTTTTGACACCCTGGCACCCTTGAAATTGCATTCTCAATTTGCGATTCTCTAATTGCGAATCGCAAATTGAGAATGTCTTCCCATTCATTCCTATGGGCCTCTAGGCCCATAGGAATGAATGAGGAGGTATTCCTTAATTGCGACTCGCAATTAGCGAGTCGCAATTAAGGAATGTTTAGGAATCGCTATTTTTATAGCGATTCCTACATGCATAGGCTTTTGCGATTCCTTAATTGCGATTCCTTAATAATCGCAATTAAGGAATCGCAAAAGCCTACCTTGATGCATGTGCCAGTTGTATGAGAATTTGTGCAAGTCTCAGTGCTAATGTAGCTCCACATGGAATAGGTGAGGATAGGAGTTTGTTGTGAGAGCTCAGGGCAGGTCCTAATATTAGAATGGTTTATGTGTAGGAAAGGCAGGACGGAAGTGCATTGTGAGAGAGCGGCAGATGTTTTTGTTCTAGCCTAGCTTTGAATGGGCAATTCTAGAAAAAGGTGCATTGTGAGAGTTCTCTGTGAATGGGTGAGTCCTCTTTTCAGTACTAGGAAAGCTTTGCAATGGCAGGCTAGGACAGAAGTTCATTGTGCGAGCTTGGTGCATGGCTTAATGTTAGGATTGCTTTAAAAGGGGCAGGTCAGGGTAGATGTGCATTTGGGCAGCTTTTGTTCAGTAAAAAAGTTAATTTTGAGAGAGCAGCAAGTCACAGTGATAGGATAACTTTGCATGGGGCAGTTCAGGACAGAGGTTCATTGGAGAGGTAGGTGCATATATTTATGTTAAGATAGATTTAAATGGGACAGGTCGGGATAGAAAGACAGAATCAGAACTCCATGCAGGACCCAGTAGCATTGCATGGGAGAGCTCAGGGTAGAGGTGCAATGTGAGATGTCAGTGCACATCTCATTGTTAGGTTTGCCGCCTTGTTGGTATTTTTCCTGGCTTGGCTTCTATTTTTATTTCCAGGCCAATAAAAAAATTTAGGAAAAGCACTGAGACCTGGTATTTTGTCTGTCGAAATAGAATGCCGAAACAGCAAAAACATAAAGAAATAGTTTTAAAAGTATTTGAGAGCTGTCTAAATTACTCTTAACTTTTTATTAAAGCAAACACATGTATAATTGGCATATTTACAAAATAGTGAGGATTTTGCTAAAGTTCTTTTTCACCCACTAGCCCGGTGCTGCCCAGAATAGCAAAATATGTGCATTTGGCTGTTTTTGTCTGAACTAGGCGGCATCTCCACTCAGTGCTACAACAGCTTTGCTTGGGTTATTTCAGGATAGAGCAGGGTTGTGAGAGCTGGGCAGGTCTCAGAGTTTACATACCTTTTCCTGGGGTAGGGTAGAGGCACTGATAAATCTTCAGTGATATCTTTGGAATCATACAGACTCCAGAAGCCTCACATGCAGGTTTGCACATGCTGTCACATTCACCATGTCGTAACATAATTTTCTAAACTTTTCCCACATCCTCCTATCTACCACTTCACCTTTACTCAAGAAAACACCTTCTTTGGGAGCCAATTCTTTCCCACATTCGAGGAAAGAGCAAGCATCTGATTTCTTTGAGATGAGTAAAAGAAAAGCATCCATGTTTTAAATAAAATGAAAATGAATGCAGGGCGACTCCAATGCCCTTCCCTTTTGCACCTGTGGCCACGTCAAGTGGCAGAATGCTGTACTTTCAATCTAGGCCCCATCTTTGTCTGCTATGTGGAGCCTAGGGGCCACTCGTCTCTGGGCCCCTACCCACTCCCTGTCATATGGAGGAGTGTGAAATTGACTCCACCCTGAAAGATGTGTTAGGGGCGCATTATTATCCAATGTAGCCTGCACCCATTTATATTCTGTGTGACTAATGCCAGTATAGAAATGGGAGTATAGCATATATAAGGAGATCTCTGCAATTTAATACAACTTATATGTGTGCTTAGAACCCGAAGTGACGGAATCGTAATTCTGTGTGCAAATGTCTGTACACATGTTTATAGACAAGAGAAATAGTATTGTGTTTATTAAATGGGACTCGTGCTTAGAAACCTAATTAAATAATCATGCTATTACTGTATTAACTTTAGAGGAACGTACAGAGACGTTTAGATTTATTTGTGTATAAAAGAGTGCACATAAATGTAACCCATGCACTTGTTAACTTAGCCTAACTTGTGGCCGGAGATGCGTTTGGATTCAAGCTCACGTTTTAAGTTGAACATTCGGATTCTTTGCAATACAAATGTTGAATGTAATTTGTGTTCCCACTGCAGGTGAATAAGTCTTCTTTAGCAGAAAGAAGAAGGTCCTTGTTCTCAGTAAATAGTGAGGCATATGAAACGGTAACTGGTACAAGTTGAGCGATAGCAAGATGGAAGGAGAGTTCTCATGGGAGAAGGAGGTGGGACCAAGGACAGACAGGATACCGATTCATGAGATTAACAAGATGGTGTGAAGAAACTTATGTGTAGTGGTGGAATGGAAAATTACCAAATGGATTTATGGGACGTACTTTGGATGCAACTGATATTATGATGCAACGTAGTGAGGGATAGCTAGCATTCTAGCTTAGAGTGCTTTGAAGCACAGACCTCTTTGACTTTTGTGGCTTTATGCTTCTTGACCCTGGTTGGAGCTTCTTTTACAGAAGACTCTAACGGCTGACACTTTTTTCCTTATCCTATTTCTTCTTACCTAAATCTTGCTTTAGTTTAGGGTTGACACTGGGTAGGGTAGAGTAGGAACAGATAGGGAGTCCATGCTTATCTTTAACAACAAATAAATGCAATCAGATGAGAAATTCTGTTTCCGTATTACTTACATTGCAATTATTGAACTAGTGGTTTTCTTTTTGGTATATAGAGTGAACTGCTTCCAAAGATTCAGCTTTATCCTATTTGCATTGTTCCTTTATTCTATTATGCTTAGACTGGTTTACATTAATCTGTTTTTGAATTTGAATCTGGAATTGAGCTTAATAACTTGAGACTTGGTTTCGAACTGAGTTATTGTGTAACCATATTGACTACACTGTTATTGGATTAAGATGTTTTCCTCCTCACCCCTCAAGTCGCATGAAAAGACCTTCAAGTAGGTGTAACTGAGTAAGTGGGCCCAGTCTTTATCCCATGTAAATCAAAAAAGAGGCCTCAGACACCGTCAGCGGCATACAAGTTATTGTTTTTTTTATTTTGCTGCGTGCACTTAAGGTGTCCCCCACCGACTTGTAAGCTGTCGGGCCCACTGCACCACATTTGCTGAGGGGCTCTGTTACACCCCTTCTATTATTGACAACTGTTTAAAGGAGAAGAGACACGAAATATAACAATACATTAATGACACAAAACATCATTCATCTTCCCCTTGATACTGCCCCACAAGGCTGCTAAAAGGGTTAACTTGCGGCATCCTCACCATTGGTTACCTTTTAAAGCCCCCCATTAACTGAAGGCCACTTTGTGTGAGAGCAAAATCATCCCTACATCAGTTGTCAAAACATCTCTGGTGACGTTCCCAGACTGCTTCTCAACATAATCAGACCCTCACATATCCAAGGACTCTTAATTGGCTCCCTCTAAGACCAGACAGCTTCTTCTGCTAATGAATGCACCTAATCTTGAGCCTAATGGGCCTAAAGATTACTGTGTGATCACCCACTTTGCATTCCTAGGCAAGATCATTCAGAAGGTTTCTGCCATCCACCTCAACTAGAAAATCAAGATTAATGTGCTCCTCCAAGACTACCAATCTAGGTTCAGGCCACAGTGCAGACACCCACTGAGGTGGGGGATGGCACGTTCCAGACCACACACATTTGCCTCCCATTTCGCCTCATCTAACTCAACTTCTCAGCAGCCTTAGACACTGTAGCTTATTAGGCCCTTCTCAACACCCTACACTCAAAAATAGGCTACAACACCATCATTCTACAAAGATTCACATCTAACCTGAAGACTATGTCCCACTTATTTAGATGAGCTCTTCAAGATCTGTAGTTAGTCAGGTAGCCTGCAGCTTTTCCCTGGATGCATCCTGTTGACAGTGAAACCCGCTGGTGTCCTCCTGCCCGACCAAAACATCAAGCTTCATACGTATGCGAACAATACCAATACGTAGCCCTATTTGAAATTCTCATCTGGAATTCAGTAAAACCTATTTTGTACAAAGTTTTCAAAATGATGCATTCACATTAATTACACTCAGGTTATTCAGGCCATTGTTGTAATAAAAAATATTTAATGCAAATATTACTTCTTGAGGCCATCATTTTGCAATACAATTAATCTCTTAAACTTCTTAAAAACTGTTTAGATTATTTGTAAACATTTACCATTCCAAAATTAAAGGAACTATAATCCTATTCTTTTATTTTTGTGCTTGTCACCTGTACACTTTTTAAGTGGACCGTCTGAATTCCTTAGGCGATGATGCCTGCTAAGGTGCAGAGTGTATGAAATGTCTAGTGTCAGCAAGCAGCAATGGGAAAATTCAAGGATGACAATTTGTCTTCAGAAAACATGCATCCGTAGAAGTTTAATCGTGTAACGTTCTCTGTATAGAAGTTATTGAAAAAAACAAAGGTGATATTACAGGGAGTTTTCCGTGGCTCTTTTATTTGAACACAATCGTGTTCCACAAATCTAATATTTCTCAGTACATATTCATAGGTTTTGCATTCATTTTGGTTTTAACATAAGGAAAAAACATCGTCTTTTCCTAGAAGGGAAAGATTATGGGGCATATTAGCAAGACCGGCGATAAAATTATCGCCGTTTTAGCGGCAGTTTCCTGCTGCTAAAGCGGCGATAATTTTATCGCCGATGCTTACTAATATGCTCTATTTTTCATTGAAAAGATAATAATAAAAGATACGAATTAAGGGGCATATTAGCAAGAAGAGGCGATAATCATCGCTAACCCTGCTTAGCGTGATTTTTTTTATCGACGGCTATCGCTGGAATATATCGCCACGCTAACGCTGTATTAGCAACGATTAGCGCTATGGCGATGAATATTCCAGCGATAAGCGAGAAATGGGCCAACATCGCTGAAAAACCAGCGATGTTGCATGGAGAAGGAGAACACCTTGCTGATACGACCCTGTGGTCGTATCAGCATAATCCACCCCCCATGTTAGGTATGGCTAACACCTGCTAATTGCAGGTGTTAAATAAATGGCGATGACCCCGGTTAGCGCGACTTCTCACGTCGCTAACTGGGGCCATGGCCACCTTGCTAATAGGCGATAGGCCTGTTAGCGAGTGTTTCCAGGTTTGTTCGTCGGGAACGCCCACTTTGCATGTCATTAGCGATAAATATCGCTGACTTGCAAAGCGGTAAAAACGGGCGCTAATGCCCGCAAACTGTCGCTAACTGCTGTTAGAGACAGTTTGCTGATAGGGCGATATAAATATCGCCGCTTTAGCGGCAAAAAGTGCCGCTAAAGCGGCGATAGTGCCCTTGCTAATATGCCCCTAAATGTTTTTTTCAATTTTCATTACTAATTTTTAGACAAATCTAGGGCATATTAGCAAGACCCACGTTAAAATTATTGCCGTTTAGCGGCAGGAAACTGCCGCTAAAGCGGCGATAATGGGCTTGCTAATATGCGTTATGAATTCCAATAGAAGCCCAGGTTAGATGTCCTGCATCTAACCTGGGCTTCTATTAGAATTTATAACGCATATTGTAAGCCCATTATCGCCGTTTTAGCGGCAGTTTCCTGCCGCTAAAACGGCGATAATCTTAACGTGGGTCTTGCTAATATGCCCCTGTATTACTTGCACTTTTCTACTCCACTTTAACGCAAGCCTATGCACTGCATCATAATAAACCAGCACAAACTGCACCACCGGAAAGATGAGGGTGCAGCTACTGTGCCTTCGAGATAGAGGAATTTTGTGGGAAGTCTGATTTACTATTCTAACTCCAGTCCTGAAATAAAAAAAAGTGCAACTTTCCCCAAAATAGTCCAACAGGTTTATTGATTATTTTTACTCCAGCCCTTGAATATTTTGGTGAAAATTAACAATTCCCCAAATGTTTTTGAAAGTGCTCAAATATTGTATTTAGGATATTGTATTTAGGATTGCCGCCAGCAGCTTCCCAGAGGGGACGGTTGAAGGCGAAAAGTTCATCATTACACCATTTGTTATGGAAATATTGCAGACTCGAAGTATGCATTCAGAGTTGTGAATATTCCAGTGAAATAGAAAGTCATAGAAATCTGAATAGATTCACAAGGAATTGCGCAGCCTCTATAACAATTTTAAGACAAATTACATAAAAAGTGCACAACATTTGTCGCGAAATGATGAATAACGAATATTCCCATTTTAAAACCAGTTTAATTATATGATGTTCAGGAAATTCAACGATGAACGGCCTGTGTTTGGGAAAATACAGACATCATTTAGGATCTGCTATTGTGCTGGAAGTAGAAAGCCTACACAACAGAAATACAGAAACATATCCTACACTACAGCAATGTTTATCAAGTCATAAAAATAGTGTGAACGGATTGTACACATTACAAATGTTCCTGCTGGAAGGACTGGCTGACCCGATAAAAGTACATGAGTAATTCGTATTGAATGTTTAGCAAGCACATATTAACCTTGGTGGCATAACATTTGAGTCCCTTTAGCGCTAAAATGTGATTTAAAAATGTACTCAAGCGCTATAGCCTCTCTGGTTACTTAAGTAGTAGAGCTTTCATTGTTCTTAAGGTTATTAACGTTGGTTACAAATGTAATACCTATTACTGGTCTTTTCAAAGATTTTAGTAGTTACCCTTTTGAATGTAGACTTTTCGAGTCTGAATACAGAGTTAAGTCACCCTCATATACACAGAGCCAGAACACTATGTGCTTTTTAGGTCTGTCATTAGCTTTTACTTTACGATTTTTATGAAAAATATATGCATAATATAATTAGAGGGGCTTTCATCCAGCCCTCTTGATACATTGGTCCGTTATTGTGTCATTCACATTTTCCTCTCACCCACTACAGCATGAGGCATGGTACCAATCTCTGCTAGCAAATAATTTATTCAAATATTTCAGCAAAAATGGTTGGGAAATTGTAATCTTTTTTAATTAATTTTTACTCTCCTGCAGGCTTTAGAATGCTGATGGGGGGATTTCAACAACAAAAAAGGATTTAGATTTGAGTATGTAAGCCCATTCTTGTTGGAGGAAATGCATGAGATTGCATACACCTCTGATCAGAGAGGCAGCATTCTTTTCAAATACATCGTTGCCCATGATCTTTGTAATTTCTCTCTAGGCCTGAAGTCTGTGCAGCGGTGAACCATTCCCTAACATCTGCTTTTCAGTCTGCAACTTCTTCCTTTTTTCATTTATAGTTTTCATGTACGTAATTTTTAATTATGTACGGGAATTTCGATGTTTTTGTGATTCTTGTCTAAAATGTCTTAACGTTCAATGCAACTTTTAATGGAAAACCACAATTGAGCTAATCTTCATTTGAAAATGATATATTTATGAGCAGCAACTAATTGCTTTTGTATATGCAAATTTTAACTGTGTCGATGCTATGTATGTTTTTTTGTATTTGTACTTTTTCTGTATTTAATGACAATTTATTAATAACGGATTAAAGTTAGTGATGATGATAATAGAGACCTCTCTCAATATTCACAAAGTGCAATTGTTGCCAATGATACTTGCACTAAGTATTTCTCCTGAGGGATGGAGACTAAGCTAATTATGAAATTTAAGTTTTGGTATTTTCATCATATAATTATTTCCACAATAAAAAAGACAGTTCTCCTACAAAGTGGGAATCATTGTTGCAATATCTGTGAATAACTTTCCGTAATTCGCTGAAAATACTTAATTCCCACGAATCATGGATTTGATCGAATTGTAATTTAATTTCCTTCTCACCAGCTAAATAGTCACTGTGAGAAATTGGGTTGTTGGTTGACTGGGGTGTGGGCTCTTGTCAAGCAACAGTGGCAGTCCTTTGCAGGGTGAACCACAAAAAGTCGGTAAATTAACCTGTGCTTAACCCTGGGTAGCTTGGCACAAAAACAGTCAGGATTACCTTAGATGCAATGTGTAAAGTAGAACAGGAGTTTTAAATGTTAAATTTTTTGTGTGAAAATTAGCTTCTAAAAGTTCAAAGCACCAACCTCGGACAGCTAATCTAGAGAGACTGGGTCAAAGTCAAAAATGTGGCCAACCACGACACAGAGTGGATTGGGCCCTGTTAGAAATGGGGGTCTCTAGTTGGAAGAGGTGGGTACCTTTGTCCAAATAGGGACACTTGCTTCTAGTCAGGGTAAGGGGGATACACACTTTAGATAACCCCTGCTCACCTCCTGTGTAGCTTGGCACGATCAAACTTATCCCAAAGGCAATGTGTAAAGTATTTGTACTCAAAACACCCAGTAATGCAGTGATAACACCACAAATGGACACCACACCAGTTTAGAAAAATAAAGTATCTTTATCTAAACTCAAAAAGACCAAAACGACAAAAATCCAACATACATGTAATAAGAATATAACTTTTCAAAGATTTCAAGCAACTTGGTCCATAGAAAACTATGGATGCATGATTCTACACAAAGTACCTGTAGATGTGTCAAAATTCACTAAGCCAAACAGCTGCTGAGAAGGGAAGTGTCGAGAAACAAAGAGATGCGTCAGTTCCTGAGTCCTTGGGGAGGCGATTCGACAGTTCTGCTGCACGCAGGAGAAGTGATGCGTTGAATCCAGATTGTAGGGGGAAGTGATGCGTTGACTCCAAGACGGTTCTGGTCCGCGGGTGATGCGTCGGGAAAAATTGCCGTACAGGTGCGATGTGTGGAAATCAGGGATGCGCTGGATATCGATGCGGCGGCAGCAAGCGGCGCTACGTCGGTTTCTTCAGCCGCAATCCCACAATGCGTCGGTTCTTGCGGCTGCGACAGGCGCTGTGTCGTCTCTGCAGGGGTGTGACTGTGCGTGGAGATTCTTCCCGCACGGCGGTGCTGCGTCGGTAAAAACAGCCGCAAGAAGGGCAATGCATCGATTTTCTTAGCTCTTCAGGTTTCTTTCAGTGCCCAACAGCAGGAACAACCTCCAGAGGCCCCAAACTGGAATAGGCACCTGCTGGTAGGTGAGAACTCTCAGCAGCAGAGTTCAGGGGAGCTGGGGGTGAAGTCTTTGTGCCCCTGAGACTTCAGAACAGAAGGCCAGCACACACAGGCCCTTGGAGATTCTTCTTCAAGCAGGTTCACAGCAAAGTTCCAGTATTTGTCCTTTCCTTTGGCAGAAACAGAAACTGCAGTCCAACCCCACACAGCACACAGCAAAGGGGCAGTACTCCCCCTTACAGCTCTCCAGCTCTTCTCCTTGGCAAAGGATCCTCTTGAGTCCAGAAGTGATCTACAGTTCTGGGGTTTAAGGTCTACTACTTATATCCCATTTTGTCTTTGTTCTCTTTGTGCAAGGGTCTCTGAGCCCAGTCCAAACAAGTTCTGTCCTCACTGGTGCAGTATGACCACAGAGGGTGGAGACAGCATTGTGCAAGGGAGACAGTCCCTATTCGGGTGCAAGGAAATCTCCTCCCACTAGTCTAAATGCAGCCAAGCCCCATTCATCTCAGCCCTGAGTCATTCAGGAAGGGCCAGGCACACCTCAATCCCCCCCATGGCTGTCTACAGTGAATGCACATCCACAGCCCCTGTCACTCCAAAACCAGACAGTCAATCCACAAACAGGCAGAGGCATACAGAATGGTTAAACAAGAAAATGCCTGCTTTCTAAACGAGGCATTTTCAAAACACACAATTTAAAACCCATCTTTACTAATAGATGTGTTATGAAATTCTGATTTCACAGAGCCTAAACTTTATTTTTCCATCTTGTACCAATGGGAAGTTATACTTGTAAGATGTTACAAAAATATCTCCTATTCTATCCTATGGGGCAGAAAGCCTTTCAATAGTGAAAAACAAATGTAGCAGTATTTCACTATCAGAACATGTCACACACACCAGTACATGTCCTACCTTTCACATACACTGCACCCTGTCCACGGGGGTACTTTGGGCCTACCATAGGGGTGCCTTACATGTAAGAAAATGGAAGGTTAGGGCCTGGCAAGTAGGGGCACTTGCCAGGTTGACATGGCAGTTTAAAACTGCACTCAGACACTTCAGTGGCAGGTCTGAAATACCTTTTTAGGGTTACTCATATGAGTGGCACAATCAGTGCTGCAGGCCAACTAGTGGCATTTGATTTACAGGCCCTGGGCACACACAGTGCACTGTACTAGCGACTGATCAGTAAATCAAATAGCCAATCATGGAAACACCAATCCATAAACTCAATTTCCCTAGAGAGCATATGCACTTTAGCACTGATCAGCAGTGGTAAAGTGCTCACAGTCCTAATACCAACAAAAATAGGTCAGGAAAAAATAGGAAGAAGAAGCAAAAAGTTTGGGGATACCCCTGCAAAAAGGGCCAAGTCCAATAGGCCCGGTCAGTGCCTACCTTCGTACTTAGAAGAGGGCTGTTGCCGAAGACAGTTCCATGAGGTCAGATACCCCTTTGATGAAGGGCCGCTGAAAAGGATTTACAACTGCTGAGAAGAACGTAGAGGGAAAATCTTCAAAGTCAATCCGACCGGTGATACACCTCGGGCGGATAAGTGAGCACATTGGTCCCCGTCTTCTCCTGGTTCACAGAGCACGCTTGAGTCAAAATTTGTCCAAGTCCTCAGTTTTGGATTTTGACTCACTCAGGCTGAGTCCAGTGCAAGTTCAAGAAGGAGGAATACTTTTGTGTCCCTGTGGCTCTGAACAGGAGACCAGAAAACTAGCCCTTGTGAGTCACACTGGTGGTCCTGGGACAGATGAAGACCCTTGTACCCAGGTGAAAAGCAGCAAAGCTGCAGGGTAACAGGGCAGCAATCCAGCAAGTAGCAGTCCTTCCGGTGGCACAGCAGTCCTTCTTCCTGGTAGAGTATCTACAGGTCCAGAAGTGTACTGAAGAGTTAGTGTCTGAGGCCCTGTTTTTAGAACCTGGAGCCCTCCTTTTGGAAGGTGGGAGAAGCTTCTAGACAGTGGCTTTGAAGTGTAGGGAATTTTCTGACTCCCCTGCCCTGGCTTCAAGCTGGTTACAGTGACAATGTGGGGTTGTTAGGCCCTTTGTGTGAAGGTAGAGCACAGGCTACTCAGTTGCAAGTGGGGCTGTGCTCAGCTCTACCCCCCCATCCCTCCAGGAAATGGGCCATTCAGGCACACCTAATCCCTCTATCTTGTGAATGTCTGGGAGAAATTCACTAAGTCTAACTATCAGTTACATCCAGTCATGTGACCCAAACCAGGCTGCAGGCACAAAAGAGCTAACATGTATGTGTAAAAAAGGGGCACCCCAGGAATCTTGGGACCTGGGTATTCTAGTAATAAAGCAAAACAGTGGTCCCTAAAGAGGGAAGTGTGAACCTCTACTTCTTTGGAGAGATTAATTTTGACCATCAAGAAATTGGTTCAATTTCTCAATTAGACAGTTTTATTTCAATTTAAAAAAAATAGAAAAGATCTTTGCAGTTTTATACTTCAATCCATTTGTTAGAAAGAAGGTGATTCCAAACAGTGCAACAATGCAGTGCAAGTGAATATAAGTGAATATAAAGTGCGTTGGTGCTACACAATCTATGTACAAAAAATAGTAAGTGATCCAGGATACATAAGTGGTTGATACACACTCTGACAGAGTGAAATGCTCCAGAATCCAAATAAAAACAGTACACTTTTATTGTGACAAGTCAACGTTTTGACCCTGAGCATATAATTTAGACAGGGTCATTATCAGGATGCAGGTTTGGGAAGCACAAGCCCAATGTATAGGACAAATGCAGAAATATTTTCTGACTGCAATTGACGCACGGAGCGCTTCAGAGTGAAACTTATGCATGGTATGACTCTTGAGTGGCTGGGATTGGAGCCCACTCTATGTAATGCAGTACCCAATTCAAGCATGTATGCCACTACGTGGGATTCATAGTTGGAGCAGTGTGGTATGTGGGGAATGAATCTCCGCAGACAGTGTCTTCAACTAGAGAATAGAACTAAGGCAATCCGTGGAAAATGGTGCCTCTAGGCACTGTATTGTGATGTCCTTGACTGTAGAACCTCCATTAGGCTTTTGAATTGAATTTCAACAATAATTCCTCCAACCAATGATGGGGAAAAAGGCTCAAATTAAATAAAGATGGAAAAGCAATACACAACTTTGTCTTGTTATATTATATAATAAAGCAGTGGGTAGCAAGTAACTCACCTACAAAAATTGCAAGGCTGCAATGTTGACCGTTTCAAATAAAACGAAGAACAACGGTCTGCACTTCTGATTCCAGTGCAGTGGTACACCATACGCGAAGGTTCATTCCCCACATACGACACGGCTCCAACCAGAAATAAAACTGTCCAATTGAGAAATGTTACCAATCTCTTGATAGTCAAAATTGCTCTCTCCAAGGAAGTAGAGGTTCCAACTTCCAAAGGAACCACTGTTTTGCTTTATTACAAGAGTTAACAGCAGAAAAATGCCAACTTTCTAAAAATAGCATTTTTAAAATTGTGATCAAAAACCCAATTTTACTATTAAATAGGGCATTTCACCACAGTTCCAACACACACCAAACATGACATAGCTACCTGCTCCCAATTGGAAATTACAGTTTATTAAATGAAATAAGCGATCCCCAATGTTATCCTATTGGAGAGGTAGGTCTCACAGTAGTGAAATATGAATTTAGGTGTTTTTCACTACCAGGGCATGTAAAACTTAAAAGTACATGCCCAAACTTTTAATTACATAGCACTCTGCCCTATGGGATACATAGGGCCTGCCTTAGGGATGTCTTATATATAATAAGAAGGGGTTTAAGGCTTGCAAGGGGGTTTTAATGCCTGGTCGACATGGCAGTATAAAACTACATTCAAGTTGCAATGACATCGCTGGGACATGTTGTAAGGTGCTACTTAAGTGGGAGGCACAATAAGTGCTGCAGGCCCACTGGTAGCATTTAATTTACAGGCCCTGTGTATATGGTATACCACTCTACAAGGGACCTATAAAAACATTGAATATGCCAATTTGATATAAGCCAAGGTGTTTTAGGGGAGCGAGCACAAGCACTTTAGCACTGGTAAGCAGTGATAAAGTTCACAGAGTCTTAAGGCCACCAAAAACAAATACAGCAGATGGAGGAGGTTGATGCAAAACGTTTGGGGGAAGACCGCCCTGAGGCGGACAGGTTTAACAGTCACTGTCAATGGCAATATATTTCATTAAAAACAATCATCAATTCACACTGCTTACTTTCTTTATTACCATTTATATAATCAGCACTTGCTTCAGGCAACATAAACAAAACCTGAACCTTCTAATAAGAATTATTGTTTGGTGAACATTGCTAAGACCAACTTCAAAACCTTTAATATCTATTGGCCAATAAATATTATATTGATACTCAGACACCTTCTGATTAGCAGATTGTCTTGTCTGTTCTTTTTACTACTGCCAAACAGAATAGGATGGTATTTTTTAAAACATTTTTATTGATGTTTTTAAACATACACAATCAAGTGGTATGACTCTCTTTATAGAACTAAAATCAACTCCAAACCAATTGTTTGCGATAACTCATTTATGTAAAACAAAAGTAAATTGACCTTGTATTTGCACAAATATTGGCATATGATGTCACCCTACTGAGAATTTATGGAAACAAAATTCTAGAATGGGTTGATTGGCTTTCCTCGCAGAAACAGGAATACCAACAACATAACAATATCATTGCCCTGTGGCTTTTTTGCTTAGCAATAATAATAAAATGTCAGAAAACAAAATGTAATTATACTGTGACTTTTCTGTAACAGTAACGCCCAATTACGTAGTTCTCAGTTTTGTATAAAGAAATTAACAACGTGTCATAATATTATTGCCTCTCACAACAAAGGCAAAGCTTTCAATATTATGCGAAGTGGCAGAACATGCACCAGTAGTCAGATACAAAGACATTTCTATCAGACATATTAAAGATAGATGATGCTAGCATTTTACTACCAAAAAGTGAATAAGTGCTCCCACCAACAATATGCTTCATATTTTAAAAATCCCTCATTTCTTTATACTAGCAATACAATAAACTTACATGACGTGATAGACATTCCCCAAAAGATGTACCATTGAATCAAAACATAAGATTGCACTAAAGAAGTATGGGCATGATCCCATTCCCTATACAATTCCCACCAAATTATAAAGATAAAAGCAAACAAAATGCAAAAGCAATATAAATATACCGAAAAACAGACTTAATCATCGAGTTAGCACCATATTCCATCATCCAATATGGACATGAAGTTCCTCATTCTCATTGAGCATCAGAATGTACTCTGACTCTATTCTCCTCAAAAGTTCCTCCCTGTCCACTTGGAGTGGACTTGTATTGGAGTGCTTTTACAGGGACCCTGTTAATCCTAAAGAATAAGATTTAGTACCCGGCTCATGTACCTGGTGCCAATGTCTTGCTACAGGGTAATTAGGATCCTTGGGGCATATTATCAAGGCAGCGTTAAAGAATTATCGGCGCTTTAGCGTCCGTTTTCGGACGAAAAGCGGCGATAATTTTATCGCTAATTAACAAGGACACGCTAGCGCGTGATTCCTTGAATTAGCGTCCGTTTTCTGCACGCCTCCCATCGCATCGCTAATGAGATGCAAAGGAGGCGTGCCTGTGAACAACAACATGGGAAATATCGCTAACCCAGGTATCGCCATATTAACAACGTGGGTTAGCGATATTTTAAATCGCGTTAAGTATGCCTTAAAGCAGGAATTTAACGTCTGCTAAATTCCTGACTAAGGCATACCTAACATGGGGGTGGATTGTGTGGCTAAGACCACAGGCCCTATTCACAAGATTATCGCCGTTTTTCCATGGAACATCGCTGAAAAACCAGCGATGTTCCATGGAAAACACCGCTATCACTGGAAAATTATCGCCTTTGCGCTAAGCGTTGTTAATACAGCGCTAGCATGGCGATAATTTTCAGCGATAGCCGGCGATACTATTCCCCACGCTAAGAGCGGTCAGCGATAATTATCGCTGCCGCTTGATAATATGCCCCCTTGTTTTTAATAACACAGAAGTGCTCCAAAATAATTTTCTTTACAGGAAAGATGGTGCTACCCACATACTGGCCTCCACAGGGACATATCACCACATAAACAATAAAGTCACTATTACAGTTAATGAATTTTCTGATCTTAACTGTTCTCCCAGTGGGGTGTGTACACATGCTTCTGTTTACACTTTGGACACATGCTTTGCAGCTATCACACTTAAAAAAACCTGTTGCTGTTTAAACCAGGATCCTGTGTTTTCTTGTCCCCTTGGGTAGCTGTGTACCAACATGTCTCTTATTGATCGACTTTTCCTGTAAATCACCATATGGCAAGGACTAACTAACTTCCCAATCATTGGGTCAGACTTTATCAAATTCCAATGTTTCCCCAATGTTCGTCTAATCTCACTGGATTTACTGTTGTATGTGGTGGTCAATCTCAATGGGTTTGAACCTTCTTACTTTTTGGAAGTAGCAACTTCTCCCTGGGTTGTTCTCTGACTTTCTCACATGCCGCAATTAGGACCTTCTTCGGGTAACCCCTGGCAGTGAATCTTCTCAGCATCTTGTCTCCTTGCCTCCCGTTGATATTTGGATGCATTCCATAACACTCCATTGCCCCCTTTGTCTGCAGGTTGAATTACAAACGAGGGATATTTTCTCAAAGATTCTAAGGCAGTTCTTTGCTCTGCAGTAAGAATTTCTGTGAAATTGTTGGTACTATTACGCCACAGTTTCATGAGCTCATAAAATTACCACCTCATGGAAACAGTCCATTGCTATCATGTGGAGTGATAGCATTGCATCTCAATTTGACCTGAAATTGTTCTTTATGGTTCTGTCAATTTCCAGACCTAAATTGCATAAAAGATCTCTTTCAGATATCCACTTTTAAAGCATGTGGGGTATCAGCTATCTGTGTGTTTCAATACTGATCATTAAGAAGTCAAATTGTTCTCTCTAGGTCTTTTGTGCTTCAAGTCTACCTTCCTCCTAGGCATTGCTGTGTCTCACATGATGCATTCCCCACTTTACAAATGACTTGACAGCTGACCAGAGAATCTGGGAGTAATCCACTGAGTGTTTGTTGTGCTCTAACTAGTCTTCAGAAGGCTACTGCAATTGTTTATTTTCTTCCTGCAGTCTATAGTTCAGGACATCGATTTGCTATTTTCTGCCAATAGAACTGTTATGCTTAGTCATAGTGCTAGCTTTATTGGATCTTGAGCAGAAATCCCTTCTTTCCTCGTCGCACACATCTCAACTTTTGGTTTGTTTGATGACTACGAATTAGTCACATCTGGTTTTCATACCATGAATATTGGAGAGGAATGTGAATTCCCTGCTTGTGGGTTGCAGCAAGCTCCTTGGGTCCATAAGGATAACCTGATAGTAAATAAAGAAGTAGTTCTCTGTCTCCTGTTCATTTAAATTCTGACACCCCTACGCAATCTAGTACTAAGCCCAGTGTAAGATTCTAATTGATTGTCTGTACTTCATGAAATTGCAATCTATTGAGGTCAGTGAAATAGATCTGTCTTAGTTCCATTGGGGATCTACACTGATCCAACAATGAATGATAATTGTGTACTACAATTTTCACAAATACATATCTCTGCCTTGTGTTTGTCCATATTTTCCAGGTGCGGGTCCATAGCTTTTTGTATAAAAGAATGGCTATTCTTCCCTTTTTATAATAAATGATCATCACATGTTGTACTCAGACAAGTTTTCAGGTCAGAGGACGAGATGACCCTTCCCATCCAGTTTCCTTTTTATCTGTCTTATTTGTCTTTAGAGATGTGCGTTTCCTTAGGCTCTGTTCAGGGACCAAATGGATAAGTTTGTTATCAAGGTGAGCATGTTGGTCTCATAGCAGCGTTCAAGGATAGTTTAACAATTATCTTTGCAGTGACGGCCTGAGTATGCTTCCGTAATGGATCAAGGTAAGTATTCAAGTATTGCACAAGTGCCAACAATACACAGGCTGGTGATATTAAACAATAATGTAGTGTCAATATCTTGTAGTTAAGGTGGTACAGTGAAAACATTTTCAACATTTGGGGTTTTCAAAGGTGACTTTGACCTGTCCCTGATTCTCATTGTTAGCTAATCTCAAGAATTCAATAACTTAAAGAAATTGCCCCTTCTAGCTACATCTACTGATGTATTAGGAGTTGCCAGGGTGTGCTGCCGTGACCCCTGATGTGCCTTTTGCAAACACAGGTATTGTTCTTGCCCTCTCAGCATCAAAGGGCCAAAGTGAAAAAACATTGCTGGCATATTCCTTTGGAAACTGCCTTGCTGTGCAATTCTGTCACTCGCCCTCCAATAATATATTGTATTTGTCTCAATTATGTTAGAACATTAGTGCATGTAAAGCAGGGGTGGCTAGTGTGAAAAAGGGCGTGAGGGGTGTTGCCCTACCATCTTTAGGGAGAAACAAGGGTATGAGAAGAACTACTAAGCAGTTAGCAATAAATTATGCTTGCTACTTGATGACAGATCTGTCTAATTCTGTGCTATTGTTTGGGGGAAGGGCGATGGCCCCTGGTCCCTGCTCATCTGTTGGCTGGGGGACACCCTAGAAGGATAAGCAAGGGCAGTGACGACACACTGGTTGGCGTGGTGTGTGTTATTGCGAAGAACAAATTTTCATTTTGGGTGTTATTAACATGGCCCAGGGTGGGGAAGGCCGTTTGGGACAATGTAGGAGTGAGTGTGTCAGTGACCTCTGCCTCCTTCGCTTCCACCCAGCAACTCCTGTTGATTATCTTCAAATAAGTGGACTAGGGCCTAGGGCCTAGGGAAAGAGTCCAGCAGCTTCATTTGAGGTTGAGTTACATGTAGGTTTGTAGTGCATGCCAGTGTTGTCCAATCACCAGGTCTCAGAGAGAATTAAGTCGGCAAGTATAATGTGTGCAATTTTCTTGTATCCCATCATTGGGAATTGAGGGTGTTTCTTTTATGTATGTTTGCTGTTTCTCAGTTTAGTTTCTTGCATATATATTTAGCCCACACAAGCGTGTCTTGTCCGTGAGTGCTGACAATGATCCTTCATGCACAGATCCCCAGCAGACGAGGCACACCTAGCCGCTCATTTAGGCCTCTCAGAGCACCTAGTCTCTCTTCTCCATTATGCTTTCCTCCCACCCTGTTTTCTTTTCACTGGCTATTCCACTGTCTTCCTCCATCTGTCACTTTATTAACTCTCTCACTTGCATGCCCATATGCTTTTTATATTTTTTGCACTTTTTTATAGCCCAAGCTCTACCCGAAGGTATTGGAGTGCTTTACATGAGAACCGGTTACATTTTCCTATTTCGATGCTGGTGGGGCACGCTCCCGCACGAGCCGTCACCCGCAGAGCTTCACATTATTATTACAGACTGGTGTTTTCCTGGGTTTGGCTGCCATGCATGGCTCACTATGACTAGCCCTGCCTCTGCACAGAGAGTGTTACCTGACACATGCACCCCACAGGGAAAATAATGCTTCCTTATATATCAGAGTAAATGTAAAGTTTGTTAGGTCTACTGCTCCTTTAGCCGTCTGCCATTAAACTCCATGTCCTCAACACCACCCCCTCTCTGCACCTTCACAGTGCTGGCTTTAGGACACAGTGCCGGATGGGTGTCTACAGTTTGCTGCAGATGCCTTTAACCCATTGATTATTTTTCAGAATTCCTTATGTTCCCTGCCGAAAATAAAAATGTCAAGATAAAGTGTAGGTAATGAATGTATCTGCTGGAGAGATATGAGTTTTGTTTTGTGAAGGTTTTGTCGCATCCTAAAGAGGTCTATAGGGTTAATGTGCCTCCTGCAAAGCACAACATGTGCCATGCAGATTACAGAGTTGTATTTTATGTAGGTAGCTTAGTAGGTTACTGCTTTGGTCACAGCAATAATTTTGTTACTTGCAGCTCATAGGTTATGTTGAGGGGGTGGCTCGTGCTGGTCATGGGCCCCTGCGGGATCAATATTGCAGTGAGGCTGTTCTATGAATACCAACACGCACACAGTGTCACAGTGCATCTTTGACCCTTTCGAACGCTCCATCTTTTTTGGGGCCCCATACCCACCGGGGTATCTGTGTTCGTCAGAGCTCTGAGGGGCTCAGCGAGGATGGCAAGGCCTGGAACGAATCTGCCACAGTAGGTGGCCATGCCGAGGAAACTGCGCACTTCAGGGACGGAGGTTGGTGCCGTGCTTGTTTGATGGTCTGTGATTTTCGGGGGTCCACCTGCACTCCTTGATTAAACATATACCCGAAAAATTCAATGGATGGCTGAAAGAAGGAGCACTTCTCTCTGTGTAATGTAACCTCTATGTTCCCACAGGTGCTTCAAAGTGGCACGGAGATACCTGTGGCGTTCTGATGCTGTGGCTGAGTGAATGAGAATATCATCATTGACATTCATGACGCCAGGCAACCCGGATAGAGTCTCCCGTATGGTGTTCTGGAAGACTTCAGCAGCTGACGATATGCTGAAGTGAAGCCGCTTGTATTGGCGTAAGCCTAGGTGGGTGCTGGAAGTGGTGATGTACCTGCTTTCTTCGGCTAGGGGTAGCTGATGATATCCTGTGTTTAGATATAGTTTAGAGAACCGCCGGTAGCCGTTGACATCCGCAATGATGTTGTCCATAGTTGGTTTGATATGGCGTTCCTGTTTGATGGCACAGTTCAGGAGCCGAATATCAATGCACAAGCGTATTTTTCCTGGCTGCCTCGGTTTCACAACTATCACTTTTGGGGAAACCCATGATGTACATCCTGATACCTTCTCTATGATCCCTTATTTTTCTAGCTTTTCAAGTTCTTGTTCCACCAGAGGCCATAGGGGAAATGGTACACGGCAATGACATAATGCCACTGGTGCAATAGTGGGGTCAATGCGCAGCTTGATGGCCGGGGACTTAAGGCACCCCATCCCACTGAATAGCCCGGGAGATTGGTCTAGTAGGTCATCGATCTGGTGTGATTTTATATTTCAGGCGAATGACACGAGCCCCAGGTCCTCCACGGAGTGGCTCCCCACCAGAGTGTCGGCTTCTTTGTCAATACCGTGAAACGTGGCGGTGATGTCATGATTGTTGGATCGCATCAGCATAGTCATACGCCCTTGGAGAGGTAGGAGTGACTGGCTTCCATACGCGAAGATCTTGGTGTTTGAAGGTGTTAGCAGTGGATTTAGTTGGAGCCTGTTGTATTGCTGAACACCCATTACGTTGACTGAGGCCCCGTGCTGATGATGGCTTTGATCGTGGAGCCAGCAATGTGGATGACATATGTGGGCTGTGAGCTGTGGCCTTCGATGTTGTTTTGATTGTCTCGCAAAAGAGATAAGGAATATCTCCTCTTCATCTTCATCTGTGGAAGAGTCTTCCACATGGCAGCTGCATCATGGTGAAAGTGTGGTGGTGTCTGTTTCTGCTAGGTTTGTCAGTGATAGTTGGCGTACTGCTCTCGTTGGCAGCTTACCTCCTCGGGCATGCCCGCTCCTGGTTTTTCCTTCGGCAGACTGATGCAAAGTGGTTGCTGGTGCTGCAGTTAGAGCACGTGCAGACTTTAGCAGGACATTCACTCACTGGGTGTTCTTCGCGGCCACAGTATCCACACTGAGGACTTGTGAGTGGAGAACTTTGCACTTTGGTGGTCCCTGCCTTACTCTTAGTGAGAATGGCGTTGGCCCATTCTGTCTTTACAGTTGTGGTCTTTTCGGGTGCTTGGGTGATGGCCATGCCCATCTCATTGGCTCTGGCTGCGGACAGGTTGTGGGATATGGCAAGGATCCGTATGTCGTCTAGACTGATGTTAGGTTGCCTGAGGATGAGGCTGTGCAGAGTCCTATTGTGACACCCTTGAATTAGTTGGCCGCAAATTTCCTTCATCTTGTCATCGGCTGTACAGCTGCTTGCCAGCTCACGCAGCCTTGCATAGAAGGCATCAATTGACTCTCCTTCTCGCTGCCGGGATTGACGTAATTTAAACCTCTCAAAGTCCGGATTTAATTGTGGGTCAAAGTGGGCACTGCTGCGTTATATGTCCATGGCAGGGTGAGTATTGGGCTGGTGCTCAAACAATTTATATATCTCTTACCCTGCATAGTATAGTAGTAGGCATCTTTTGATTGCACCATCTGTCTCCCTTGTAGTGACAAAATAGTTCTCCAACCGCCCTATCTAGGTTTTCCAGTGTGTAGACGCTGTCGTCGGGTCTGTAAGCTCACTGAAAGGTGGTAGAACACCCGTAAGAGCATGCTGCAGTGTAGGGAGTCGCTGGGGCTGGGCTGCGTTTGCTTCATCAGCCATGGTGGGCACTGTTGTGTCCTTTTAGCTCCTGGAAGTATATTGCTTAATCAATAGCAGTGTCTTATTTGTATTGCCTATATTTGTTCCCTCTGTTCACTTGTGTCAAAAGCTTGTGGGGATGGTGGGGTATTCCCTTATACACTTGAATTTCTTGTGCCTTTTCTTGTCTTTCATACCGTTCCTACTTTCTCCTTACTTTTTAGGTGTTCTGGGCATTTCTGAAGCAGTGGCAGCAGGGGCGCGCATGTCGTGCGGCGGCCTTGACCAGTACTTGTGGTAGGCCGGCAGGTGATGTGCACATTGCGTGCGGATCAAGGCACTTTTGGGGTGCATGAGGGCACATCCTACCCTCATCTCCAGTGTCACGTGGGTGGCTTGTGCTGGTCACGGGCCCCCACGGGATGAATATTGCAGTGATGCTGGTCTATGAATAACAACACGCACACAGTGTCTCAGTGCGGCGAATTGCCCACTTGCGGTCTGTGCCATTTTATTAATCCCCTCTGGCCACGCCTGCCCAGAGGATGTCCTGCATTACACTTCCAGTCCTACAGGATAGCAGGAACGCCAACCTCCTACAGGTTACACTCCTAATATATCACAGTGAACTATGAGCTAGCAACAAGCAGCTGCATGCAAACTAGATGGCATAGATTTTGAACCTCATAGTTTGTTTTCACAATCTTTAGTTATTCTAAGGTTGCTCAAAAACGGGTAGCTTTAGATAGTAATGAATTTCTATCAGTAAAGAAATTCTGAAAGGGCACTTTTAAAAACCAATACAGCTTCCTACTTCTTTGGACACAGTTAAAACACGCAATTGAATTCTTACCTAAAGACCAGACTGAGCTTTATTCCTAAATGTGTAATGTAACGTTTGCCCTCTTTGATTGAAGCACTTGACTGGTGGCACATTTTCCAGAGAAGGGAGTGATTTTTAGCACTATATGCCCAGAACGTTAGATATTAGTTATGGCTCTGTGTCTGAATACACCGACTTATAGAATGACTTGAGGAGCAGGTTTTAGTCATTTTTAATTCATATTTAGTTAATAACCAACTGTTGTTGTGCTCCTCTCTAAATTAGACAGACAGTGCCACCATCTGGTAGATGATCTTAAGTGCTGGTGCTGAGCTCCAGAAACCACTGGCTCTAATTAAGCACTGCGACCATGTATCATGGGGAAATGGATTTGAATACCAGCCTCTGCTCATCATCCGGCAAACCTCCTGGCACCGCAGGCTGTCTCTTGTTTTGTGAAGGGCTGTTATGCAGTATCCACACTTTAATTTGGAGTTTTACATAGCTCAAACCTTACTCAAGGACATAAGTTATGTCCCGGAAAAGGTTTGCGCTATATAAAACTGTCCAAAATTCTCAATGAATTCTTTATTAAAATTTGTCTTAAAATGCACCATTTGCCACTCTTTTTCTTCAAATTTTGCTCGGTTGCCCCTTATGTCTGCAGAGTTCACTCGCTTTGTTTTCTACGTATAACTCATCTCCAACTTTTACGTTACCACTTTCAAATGCCACCAGCCGCCACTTCTGTAAAGCAAAAGGGTTTAATATTAAAAACAAGTTCAGAGGTTCCTGCACTATTCCTTATTCAAGGTATTACATCTGTCTCCTCTACGATCTAAAAGCACAACTAATTGCAGTGTAACCCAGGACATCACTATAAATTCAAAGGACAGTGCAGCGCAGTGAAAAGTTTGCAAATTATCAGAGTAAGTACATCAAAATGCACCAACCTCAAATAAAGAACATCAAGCTTGCAAAAATTGTATGCACTAATGCTTAGTAACACTGTATGCAGAACCCCTGCTACAAACCGGCACAGGTCATCAAAAACAGGGGCACAATAGTGTTGTATTCCTCTTAGGGTGTCCGTATATAGGTTTTCCTGTATCATGTCCTTATATAGGCACAATTCGCCCTGCCCTTATATAGGCATAAAATCCCAGTCCTTATTTAGGCATTAAATCGTGCACTCCAAATACAGGCATGGTCTCCGACATCCGTCCACCCTAACGTCACAACGAGTTCTTGAAGAACAGACCCTTAGGCTTCGGGAGTTTCCCTAGCACAGGACTATTGATTTCTTCAAGGACTCATCTATTATGCATGAACCGTTATACCTTAGGGGTTCATTCATGACGTCTTCCGCTGTCCGATTCACGTCAATGCTAACATTGTGAGGTACCTCTCAGGTATAAATATACATTCCCTAGCCCTTGTAAACTAGAGGAGACCTCGACTTCAGAGGAGCCCGTTTCCCGGCCTGACGCACTGAGAAGACGCTGTCATCCCTGCACGCAGAGAGTCCAGCTTCCAGTGATCTGACTTCCCTCGCGGGGTGTTGGAGTTCGAGTCTGGCAAGAGATTCCCACCTCTCTCATTCTTAAGGTATGGAGCTGACTAGAACCTAGAGGGACTCTTGGCATACTAGGCATACTAGGCGTAACACACTCTTAGTATACCATAGTAAGGAATACTTCACCTACTTCATACCTCTCCCTACACCTAGGTTAGGTTAGGTACATTGGGGTAGAATTAGCTTAGAACCGCATCGTATGAGTACTCGCATTTTTAGTCTATGTTATTTATGAAAATGAATATCTGCTAAAGATCATGCTAGCGCAGTATTATTTATTTCTACTGCTTACGCTGTACATTATTTATCTTGCATACTGTCTTGTGATCGTAACGGCACATTTAACTTACACGAGAAACAAGACTGTTCAATAAATCTCTTATTGAAATGCCCGTCTATTCTTTCTGTGTAACTTTGAGGAAAACTAAGTATGCACGATTGAGCTGAGTGAAATAGTTATCTATTGTTTCCACGACTCTGGGACACGTTCTGATTCTAAAGGGAAACAAAGTGGTCATGTTTTGCGGCTGCCAGAAACTACTCCCTTCTTGTTTATCAAGGAGTTTCTAGTGGCCTCTGAGCTAGCTGGCACAAGTAATTATGTTTAATATACTCGATAGGGACATACCGACCTCAGTCCTATGTCAAACCTATAGGATATATTATTCCAATGCGCAGAGCCTATTAGGGAAATAGGAGCTACACTACATGGCGCCCAACGTTTGGTAAGGCGGTAATTCAACGCTAGATACTGAGTAACTCAGCCGTGCTTTTTTCTCTCAGAGACCCCTACCCATATACTCCAAAAGACGTCTGGAGTGGGCAGGGTTAAGTATCCGCTACCGCTACATAGGGAAGTACCCTATATACTAGCTGTTTGGTTTGCTCAACGTTGAAGGATACAGTGTTCCAAAATATTGTGCACCTTATCTTTGTTTCCTTGAAACTTGTTCTACATTTTTTCAAAAAAACAAAATGCCTGACTCCGACACTGAGACCGGAAACGGTGAAGTTGCGGGTCACCCAGCTGTAGCAGCTTATAACATCACAGGTTTTATTGAAACTGAGGAGGGTGTTATAGACATCCCTCAAAACTTAAGAAGAGCCATCACTATAAAACTCATAAAACATGGCCTACCACCAAGAGGCGGTAGAGCAGTTTTCGTGGTAGAGGCACACGAATCCTTTCAGACAGAGGTATTCTATTCATGGGTAACATTTCCTGAATCCAATCCAGTAACACACATGTTTCACTTCTACAAAGAAGATGATCCACCAGAGGAATATATTCCTTTCGAGGATATTGAAATTCCACTAACATACCAGGAGCATCACCTCTGGTTTAAAGGCGCCCTAAAACATCACAAAAACATTACCAGGCTCGGTCCACTAGGTAGACCAGGAGCAACATGGCCGATTCTAGCCGGCTACACACCTCATCCTGACATTGAAGAGATGTCAGACGAGGAATTACTTACTCAACTCACAGAGTTAATAAAAATCTACAGACAATTGGTCCAATATGTCATGCGGACTTTCACAGTCCAACCACCATTAACCATTCCAAATCAGACCCCTCAATCGGGGAGTACACTAAAAATTACACCACAGACTCTATACGCAGTCATGGGTAAAATGCCCACAAAACGTGAGCAAATTCCATTTTGGATAGCTAAAAAAATTACTCAAATCGAAGCAGTATTTCCAAATACTAGCCCGTATGAGAAACACAGAATACTAACAATCAGTTTACAGATGGGGATCACACCACAACTGGAAGACTGCACCACTTGGGGCTCAGTCTTTGCTGCCATCTATACTAAAACACATGGTATTCCATCAATTGCGGTAATACCTGATGTCCTGAAACAAATTCAAAATGAATACGGGGCAGAGCCTGCTCGGAATTTAGGTATGAAATTACTGAAAAATTTCGACCAGGTCTCAACAATAATATTGTCTAATATTAAAGGGGAGGCAGCAGCAGTGGCGATCCGCCAAAAATTAAGGGAATTTGATGTTACAGAACATCAAACTGAGCTACCCAGAATTATAGAACAATCCTATGCAGAATTAGGCAGAGATAGTTTGGGTGGAAGACCAGTGAAGCCAAAACTATCTTAAAGTCCTGAGAAGGACTCTATTAAAAAAACTCCTACATCTTCTAAAAAGAAGTGGGAGACTAATAAACAAAATTCAAACGAGAAACGTTCTCAATCCCGAGGTAGGTCTCCTCAAAAGGAGCCCTCTGAAAGGAGGTATACCTCAGGATTAGGGATAATTTGAGAAAACCTGACAGGTATCAAGATACTGATACACGTTCCTCTCGTACCTTTCAGATCTCGTCACAGACTTCGGAAAGAAGAGGACGGTCAGAACACAGAGAAGAACGCGTAAAATCCAAGGAAGAAAAGCACGCTCCAAAAAATAAAACAAAACCTCAATTCTCCAAAAAGAAAGTAGCAGGTCTGAAGATCAGACATGCCGAGAATACTGAGAACACAACTCAAGAACGGAGAATGGGCTCAGACAATGCTGGACAGTGCAGCAGAAGTCACAATAGCTCGCCAGAACCTGAAGGAACTTCTGGAGATAGTGGACTTGAATGAGTACATTACAGTCAAGACTGAAGACACCAGGGTTAGTACTCCGCAAAAAGTTATATGAAATAACACTCCAGATGGAGGGAGACATACCTAGACAGGTGAAAGCACTCTTTTGGGAAAAACTTCCAAGGGGCTATGACATACTTCTAGCGGAAAAAGACTGGCCACCACAATTTGTCAGGGAATGCCCACACGGCGAGGACATTATTATGCCTGCCTTCTCCAACCATATTCCAATTCATCTAAAATATACATATGCCAGGAAATGGGCAGTAGCCCAGGCCCCAGCATTATATAAAAATCATGTAGGATGGGATGAGGACTCACCTCACCATAAAATACATCTGAAGCATGAACCCACTGCACAAAGGCAGTATCCAATAAAGCAAGAAGCTAAACAACAGGTCAGGGAGATCTTCGATCAACTGGAATACTAAGGGGTGATTGAAACATGCACCTCCTCAATGAACAATCCTTTGTTTCCTGTCTCCAAACCAGACAACACCTATCGTCTAGTTTTGGATTACAGACACTTAAACACTTGTTCTAAAACTTTTGCAGTGCAAAATGCACATAGCACAGCATTAATGAATAACATTGTGCGTAAAAAATATAAAACCACATTAGATATCTCAAATGGTTTCTTTTGTCAAAACATAGCACCTGAAAGCAGGTACTTAACAGCTTTCTCAATAATGGGGACCCAGCGTCAATTTTGTCGACTCCCACAAGGGTTCAAGAACAGCCCAGGTTTATTCTCAGCGAGGGTAACGGAGTTACTACAAATTTATGACAACGAGGCATTGTCCTATGTCGATGACATCTATCTGACAGACGATGACCTGGACAAACACTTGAACAGGGTGAGCACCATTATACTGGGATTCGCCTCTGAGGGCTACAAGTTCAACTTCAAAAAGTCCAGAATTGCCCATCTCAATGTCCTATTTATAGGATATGAGCTTTCAAGTGAAGGCAAGAGCTTGGCAGCTAACTTTCTAGAAAAATGTGCGCTGCTCCAACCTCCAAAAACGCTAAAAAACTTACAATACATCCTGGGTTTCCTAAATTTTGGAAGAACATACATTCTAAATTACGCAGAAAGGGTTAAACCTCTCTACGCATTAATCAAACCTGATTTTTCAATCAAGAATTGGACACAAGAACACACAGAAATCTTGCGTTCACTACAGGCTAACATGTTAGCAACAAATCACTTACAAACACGCGTAAGTCAACGCAATTTGGTGATCCGAATAATTTGGGGTCAATGCGGATTCACCTACTTAACCTTCAATGAGGGTGAGAAAATACCAATCGCATACAAATCTCATTTGTACACACAAGCGGAAATGCGCTTCACTTCAACTGAAAAAATTCTGACAGCAGTTCAAACCGCTTTAGCAAAAGAAAGAGCCTTAGCCCAAGGGAAACGCATTATTGTCGTAACCCCAGTACCGGCTTTAGAAGCGGGTCCAAAAGCAAGCATTCCAAATGCTAAAGCATTACATCCAAGATGGATACAGTGGGTTAATTCTCTTGCTGCAACAGATGTTGAATATGTTTTTGATCCCGATTTAAAAACACAAGCATTCCTGCAATATGAACAAGAATGTCCTCTGCCCACTGAAATTCTGCCTCTCGATCAGTACGAATTCATAATTTACACTGACGGATCCACACAACCCGCAACAGGGGGTAAGCAAGCTTACAGTGCAGCATGTGCAATCGTTAAAGGTCGCATGCGAGATGGCATCTTCAGACCTATGGTCACAAAAACTCAATCTCCAGGAGATTGTACAGCTCAGCGAGCTGAACTACAAGCATTCAAACTGGTACTTGAAAGTACAGATCGAGAATTCCCCACACTAATAGTGTGCGATTCCTTTTACTGTGTTCAGTCGTATAATGAATATATACAAAACTGGCTTGAAAATGGATTCAAAGATGCGAAAGGTGGCACAATAAAGCACAAAACGCTTTGGGAACAAGTAGTTTAGTGGAAAAACAAACTACCAAAGGCTCACGTGATCCACACACTGAGTCATCAACGTGATGGCGTTCACGTTGCAGGGAATTCATTGGCTGATGAAGCCGCCAAGGGGGCTGTTCAGACGGCTTCCGTAGCTGCGATCACTCGTTCAAAAACAAAAATAGACAGTGAGATAATGTTGGCTGTCAATGCTACAAGCAAAGGCAGTGGTGCAGCGTTACCAAAAAACTTTCCACTCAAGTACTCTTATGTAATTGATGCGAACAGCGTTCCTTTTGCTCGAATCCCTGGAGTGGGGGATAGGGTAATTCCAAACATGGAACGTAGAGCAGCTTTGATTTATGAAGCACATTTGGGGGCGGGTCTGTCACATCAAGGGATCTCTAAAACAATCTTGACATTAAAAGAGATGTACTGGTGGCCTGGGATGAATACAGAAATCCACATCTTCATCAATAACTGCATAGACTGTAAATTACAGCGAGAAAGCCACCAGACACCGTGCTACAAATGTAGCTGCCCAGTACAGAAACCATTATTAGACAGCATTAGACTATCTACGCGCATGCGTCCTTCTGGACAAATGCAATCCCACAAATACTGAATCAAGGTTCCTCTGGATATGGCCTCAGCGCTCGGCTGGCGCTCGAACTGTTATATAAGATTTGCGAGTCTTTATCGGCACATACGCAATAGGCACGCTACATTCTGACCAGGGCCCTGCGTTTAGCTCTCAGGCTTACAAAGAAGCCATGGCCAGTCTGGGTGTTGCATTGCGGTACTCCTCTCCATTCCATCCTGAGGGAAATTTGGTTGTGGAAAGGAAAAAACCGGGACATAAAGCAATCTATAACAGCTAGGGTATTAGGTTCGGGTGATGGGTGGGTCAAACATCTTTATGGGGTCCAACGCTCATTAAATAACCTGCCAAGAAGTTCTCTAGAGGGGGTCACTCCATATGAGGTCCTATTTGGGACAAGAATGTGGGTACCAGACCTCGATCGCGTAGGCACAGTGGTGGAAAATAAACCGTTTGATATCAAAGATCGTTTGGCTGTTCTACAGGAAATCAATGAACTGAGATCAAAACAAAGCAACGTATTGCTACAGCCAACCACCACTGGGGAAAAACTGGCGGTCACAGCAAGGCCTGTCTGGATTCCAAAAGTTGGGGATCTAGTCAGAGAAATAATTGCGGACAAGAAGGAATTTGGACCTTCTTACAGACAACCAGTACCTGTCCTAGCAGTTCAAGGAACAAGAACAGTACTTCTGCCGCCCCTTGCTGGAAGAAAGGAGAAAAGATTTGTGTCAATCGACCTCATCAAACCACAGTATGTGGCCAATACTAAATAGTAGGCCTCGTGGACTCCGACCTAGTAGCAGACGCACTCCTCTCTCTACTATCCAAGAGGTTCAGACTGAAAGACTGATAACAATCGAGAATTCGGCTGTAACAGATGAAGGACTAGGCAACAATGCAATGGAACTCATCCCTCTTGAAAATCAAGTAACAGTTCGTCCACATACACCTGTCTACACCAATGTAGCAAGTGATCGACTGGTTCCAGCGATTTCTACAAATCCTGATGCAATTCCAACAATTGACAGAACTGCTTCTGGCTATTTCATTAATTTTGATATGTTCTCAGAAGATCCAAGTGAACCTGAAACGACGCCAGCATCATTAAAACTCAAGCAGCAAGTACAAGACTTTCTTCACTTTCTGAAAAAGACTTATCTGGTTTCCCCATGGATTGAGCTCTGGATTATATCTGGACTACTTGTTTTCCTGCTTTGGCTAGCTTTGGTTACAACTGTGAGCGTGCTTATAAGTGGCAGATACATCCATGTGAACACTGAAGGAAAAGATGTGAACGTACTTTTGAAACCACATAAATCTTCTCATCGTGAAGCAAGAGACTTGTCAACAGTGAACATCACAGCCGTTCCTATACAGGATGGTATAGTGTGGGACAAAACAGATTTTGATATCTTCGGCCCGACGGAACAATTGAACATTCCACATTTGTTTAAAATTTCACTAAGTGATCTAATTTCGTCCAGTACCTATTCTGATGATTGGGACTTTGAGACTGTAAACGACATAATGTTTGACCTAGAAAAATCTGCTGCATTTTCTAAAAATGAATATTTAGAGGGTTCATCAGACTATGAACAGCTGTATTGCTATAACCACTATGGTCATCATTATTTGCATAAATCTGCATACCCTAGAAATGTGTTTATGTTTAACCAATGGGAGCATTGTCCTACACCACCACAAGGTAGTTCAAAAACATTTGCTAGCAAGTTTCCATATTTTTCAGGTTACAATACATCTGATCCAGAAACGTTTTACTATAAAAATATGAACAAGACAGGACTGAAAATTATGTTAACAAATACAAAACAGATTTACTCTGCAACATTTATTGCCCAACTGTCTAGACAGGGTTTCGACTTATGGAAAGACACAATAGACACAAAAACTGTCTGGGGTACTAAAGATTGGCGAGTGCAGGGGATAGAAGCTTTATTTAGAGCCTGCATCATCCCTGAACAAATAATGTTTTTGAATGAAACTGTCCAACAAACATCTTGTCTTGGACTAGCCAAGATCAAAGAGATGAAAACACTTTCTGTACCAACACCTGCAAGTGATAACAATACACAGGCAGCGGTGACAGTTGACAATATACTACAACTCAACAGATCTAATCCTGATTGGAGAAAATGGTTGATCTGGCCCACAGACACAAACAACTGTCAGGAAAGATTCCTGAATAAAACTCAGGGCTTTACTATTCATAGGCCAGACCCAAGATACGTCCAAAGACAGCATCCGGGGGTAGTAACAACATACAGTGTAGGAAAATTATGCCTCGATTGGCTGCAGAAATCTACACTACAGGATGTGAAACAACACTTATCCTTACTTAAAGAGGACGCAGACCTTAGGGAATTCTTGCTTGGACCAAGAAAACCGCGTCAAAAACTTTTCATATATGCCGGCATCTATCTAATTTAGAGAAAACACTCACTGTGGTCGACAATGGGTTAACAACTTTGTTCTCCAGAATATATTCATTGGATGGCATTGTATCCTCTGCTATCGACTTACTGGAACAAGATTTGGCGATGTTACAGCAAGGCCAATCACAATTATGTTCTATTGTGTTATTAAGCTGGACGCTGCAATCTTTGCGTGCGGGCTATGTGCCTTGGCGTTTTATCAACACGTCAGCTCTGTTTGCAGAATACAATCTAACTGATAAACAGATCGAACTGGCACAAAGAGGAGCAAAGTATACAGTGCTGAGCATTGAAAAACTGGAAAAGTTACCATTCACAGTGGCAGAAAAACCAGCTACTAAATGGCTCATTCATGGCAAAATAACACTACCTGTGACTACTTTTCAGTTTCAGTATTGCCTCAGACAGATGCAAGCAGGCAAATATGAAAGGTTGGGTAAGGAATACATTAAGACATCTTGGACTTTACCGTATACATATAGATGTTGGAGTGGGGATCGTGAAGTGTTTTTGAGCGGTACACACTGTAAAAGTGCACTGAGCGGTTCACTTATATGTCAGGACATTTCTTTACACGGGGCTTGTAATGGTTCTGTGGCAAATTTGTCTTGCCATCAGCAGGGTACACCAGCTGCTGTGATTAATCCAACGTTTGGACAACTTTCTAATGGGAGTTACCTCATGTTGAATGATCAAAGTTGCTGCGGCATGTTGCCAGGCATCCCATATCTAGTAACGGTCAACTCCAGGGTCACTTGCTGTATGCAAATATTGTTTGCCCCAATAGACACAGTCAGGGAGTCGCCTTTGTGGCCTTTGCTGAACGTCTCTTTTATAAGATTTGATACTTTAAGCAGAATGAAATCCATGCTTTTGCAGCAAACAGTGCCTTTGACCTCGGCCAAAGAAACCTATGATCTACAAGTAGCAAGGACTTCGGCTGAGATACAGACTTTAATACGTACAAATTGCCCTATACATTTCGTGGAAATGATAGGACGTATCTTTAACATGTCTGATACAAGCGGAATTGTACATGTATTTAAGAGCATCTGTTCCGGTCTGTTAGCACCTTTCCAGGCAATACTCGGAATCATCCCGAACTTTGCACATTCGGTTTTTGGTGGCATACCATTAATTCTAGCACTTGTTGCCGGAATTCGATTTCTCTTCCTGCTATTACGCTATGGCCAGCCTATTTGCAGACATCACTCCGAGCGAAATGGAGAAAGCTCTCCTTGAACGAAAGTGCCGTGAGCGAATAGTACACCTTTTGGGCATGACTCATCTACAGGACCTGAATACCACGTGGTTCCTGTCATTCAGACCAATCTGGCAAGATTGCATCTTACCTGTTCTACGATGCCTGCTATGCGGTGAAGAATGCGTGTTAGACACCTGTCTAACATTTCCATCAGCAACGCCAATGGATGTCGATTCTCTGCTGGTCCCGATAACGGCCCATGCTCTGTGTTGTCCCCAGAGGCTACCCATCCTGATGACAGCATTCATTGAGATCTCACAGTCGCTTCCAGCTGCTGCTGAAGTACGAGATGGATCTACAGGCACACAGGTAACAACGGACGCGAACATTGCTGCGGCGTTCTATGCTGAGAGCGATGCTTCCCATCTCTGTGCAATTAATCTCCTCCACGAGGTGTTCCAACTGACGCCAACTTCAGTGGACGATATTTTGTCTACAGAAATAGATGATCTCATGTTTTCACCAGACCCGTACACTGAATCTGATTTCACCAACAGTGTACCAGAGACACAGTAAAATTTGGCCTTCATATTTTCAAAAACTTGGAACTCTTCCCAAAGTGAACTTTTTTCCATTTTTTTGAACTAAAATGGCAATTCAATCTGCTGGAAGTAGAACTAGCCTTATAGTACAGACTTCGCGGTACTTCCTCAGACACTTCGTCATCTTATTTGTCTAATAACAATAATTAATTTTCATGACATGAAATGACTTTGATTTTTGAACAACTTATCGATCATTTTCTGTCAAATGTGAATATTACTGCTTATTTTCATTTAAATTGCATTTACTTTCCAAATATATGCCTGAAATGAAAAGCAATGCTTAATATGTACAGTACCTTTTGCATTTTTAATATGTTTTTTACTGCTTTTAAGAAATATTTTTTAAATATGCGGTACTCCATTTAATGTTTAGCATTTTAAATGTTTAGCATTTTAGTATTATCGTACACACGAAAGTGGAGTGGGTGTTGTATTCCTCTTAGGGTGTCCGTATATAGGTTTTCCTGTATCATGTCCTTATATAGGCACAATTCGCCCTGCCCTTATATAGGCATAAAATCCCAGTCCTTATTTAGGCATTAAACCGTGCACTCCAAATACAGGCATGGTCTCCGACATCCGTCCACCCTAACGTCACAACGAGTTCTTGAAGAACAGACCCTTAGGCTTCGGGAGTTTCCCTAGCACAGGACTATTGATTTCTTCAAGGACTCATCTATTATGCATGAACCGTTATACCTTAGGGGTTCATTCATGACGTCTTCCGCTGTCCGATTCACGTCAATGCTAACATTGTGAGGTACCTCTCAGGTATAAATATACCTTCCCTAGCCCTTGTAAACTAGAGGAGACCTCGACTTCAGAGGAGCCCGTTTCCCGGCCTGACGCACTGAGAAGACGCTGTCATCCCTGCACGCAGAGAGTCCAGCTTCCAGTGATCTGACTTCCCTCGCGGGGTGTTGGAGTTCGAGTCTGGCAAGAGATTCCCACCTCTCTCATTCTTAAGGTATGGAGCTGACTAGAACCTAGAGGGACTCTTGGCATACTAGGCATACTAGGCATAACACACTCTTAGTATACCATAGTAAGGAATACTTCACCTACTTCATACCTCTCCTTACACCTAGGTTAGGTTAGGTACATTGGGGTAGAATTAGTTTAGAACCGCATCGTATGAGTACTCGCATTTTTAGTCTATGTTATTTATGAAAATGAATATCTGCTAAAGATCATGCTAGCGCAGTATTATTTATTTCTACTGCTTACGCTGTACATTATTTATCTTGCATACTGTCTTGTGATCGTAACAGCACATTTAACTTACACGAGAAACAAGACTGTTCAATAAATCTCTTATTGAAACGCCCGTCTATTCTTTCTGTGTAACTTTGAGGAAAACTAAGTATGCACGATTGAGCTGAGTGAAATAGTTATCTATTGTTTCCACGACTCTGGGACACGTTCTGATTCTAAAGGGAAAGAAAGTGGTCATGTTTTGCGGCTGCCAGAAACTACTCCCTTCTTGTTTATCAAGGAGTTTCTAGTGGCCTCTGAGCTAGCTGGCACAAGTAATTATGTTTAATATACTCGATAGGGACATACCGACCTCAGTCCTATGTCAAACCTATAGGGTATATTATTCCAATGCGCAGAGCCTATTAGGGAAATAGGAGCTACACTACAATAGAGTACTTTTATGTTGTATTTATTTGGAAATATGCCCATGGCATTTCATAGCTACACCATTGGGATAGCATAGCCGTCCTTCAGTTAATAATGATTGTTTTTTACTTGCTGTAGTAACAATCTGCTATTTTGATAATCTTATACTTTAGCTGAGAGACAACTTTCCAGTATGTAATTGGTGCTGAATGTCATGTGGCACCACTTCCCATGATGCCACCAGGGTCAACAGTCATATTATATCACATCCTGTTGTGTCACCAGGCCAAAGCGTACGTGATGTCACTTCTGCTACCCCTATGCTTTTGGTGAATCAGCGAACATGCTGTACCTTTATGGTAATTGCATTCTAGAATAAACAACCTCTTTAAACTTAAACTATGATACCCTATAGAAGATGTGTGTGGTCAGATCCTGTGTAGGGTACCATATTGAGTATAGAGATTCAAGGGTGAGAAAATCTTCACCTCATCTTGGTAGTAGGAGACGGTTTCAACCTTCTGCCACCATGTTCGGTTTTATACAGTGCCCCGGGCTTATTATCATTAGTGACCTCCTGTGAGTCTGTATGGTGTGTGTGTGTGTGTGGGGGGGGTGAAGAATGATTTGTTTTAAGACTAAATCTTGGTATGTTGTAAGCTCAACAGTAATATCCTATTGTATATGATCTGCTGCACTACATTCCCCCCCCCTCATAGTTTTGATGATCCTCTCATGTCAAGGCACTAGTCATGTTGCCTGTGGGTGTGTTAAAATGTGTCTAAGATGAACCCTAACTTTTATTTGGCTGGGATCTTAGCACATTATTGAAACAGTATATTTATGTTTTAGTCTAATATTTATGGCTGGCCAAAATGTCAAAATGTTCAATTGCCACAAAGTTTGGCAAATTCATCAAAGCCCGAGGATCATAATTTTTTTAAGTCACCAAGAACCGTGTCCCACCTTAAGTAAACCATACCAATGGGTATTGCCAGTGGTTTTTAGTTTCATTGGTAAATTTCAGTCAGATGAATCGGAAGCACATCTAAGCAGAAAGCGGTCTCGGGCAATTGTAACTATGTAGGGTCTCTGAAGAATTAACAGATGTAATGTCCCTTTTTGAAGAGAAATGTGTGGAGATTTGTGATTCAATCTGTTTACTCAGTTTGTTCTCCCATCCTACCTTCAGGGTTTCACCACATGAATGTGCCACAGGAAAGGCAGTGCCCATCATGATATTTCTTTATCTTGTTGTCCATCATGATCAATTTCACTGTTGATTCAAGGAGCCCAAATCTGATGTCCCACATTTTAAAAGCTGGTCTCATAGCCAGGAATGTTTCGCACAGCAGGTTGGCATCTTGGGAGAAGTCAGCTCGGAATTAGATCATACATGTCTTGTTCTGGTATGGACTAAGTTTTCTAGCTGTTAGGACAATCTGTCTGGCTTGTCGATGGCAGAGCAAGCATGCAATGATATGTCTGGGTACCTCTCAAATATGTGGTAGTCACAAGTGGATTCTGTGTGCCCAACGAAATTCAAAAGGAGAGTTCAGGTTTATTCTAAGATTTATGAGATGAACCTAGTAAGGCGTACAATAATATCCTTTCGCTCTTCCTTTTAAAAGATTCGAAAAATGCAGATTTTGGCTCCTCTGCTGAGCTTTACTAACTCAACCACTGGCCTGTTTAGGTTCCAAATGGCATCACTACATTCCAGAATAACGAGTAGTTTTTTATCAACCTCATCAATTCTTGTTGTGTTATCAAATGGTTTTGTTTTAAATATTACAAGTTCAGAGCAAATTGTATTAATCTTGGGATTTGCTTCTGCAGCAAAATGTTCAAGAGCATCAATAGATAATTGCATGGCTTTCATTTCAATCACCAGAGAGTTGATGCAGTCACCTAATGAAAAGTGCCTCTAACTGCAGTTAGTGGCAACTTGTAAATAGGGGGATAAAAAAAGCTGCTGTAACGTCAAAAAATTGACGCTACGGCGGCGTTAAGTTCTTGTAAATATCCCCTTTCATTTTTGGGCACTTCAGCTGCTTCCGGCTATCAGAATCGAGTCATAAAATGGTGGTTAATATAGCTAAAAGTATGTTTGTGTTTTTAAATTGTTCTCTATTGATATTTTCAGGTTACAATTTACATTACACAGCAAAAGCGTATAAACAAGGCATTAAGTGAATGTGTTGTGCCTACTAATGTAGAAAACATCCCACTGTCGCCTGTGGTGCCCCCAGAGAGTTAACACAGAATATACATCAGCGTATGACTCGAAGTGACTTATTATCACAAGAATAATCTATCAAAGCATCCAACCGACCCGGAACCCCCACCCAGAAAAAAACTCCCAATAAACACATCTTAATCGAATCCAGTACATTTGAAGAAGTGACAGCAAAGCCTGAAACACATTCAATTTAAACCAGTGGCGAAAGAGTTGTAGATCAGCCAGCTCCTGTGTGCTGGCAAACTGAGCATGGTGTGTACACAGAACAGTGTTTCCCCTCGCGTGACTTGTCATCTGATTTGGGGTCCATGGCCATCAGGAATAGCTTCCAGTCAAGCAATCTTTTAGGCCTGTGTAGGCCACAAGCCAGTTTTGTACAGGCATCTAGTTCAGCTGTGGCCTACCTTAAGAGGTCCGTCTTCCATTTCCACTTCCCCAATGTCTAGGCAGCACACCAGTTCACCCCTATCTGGCGCTTAGCCAGGGCCAGTGCTAGGTTTAGGGACTGGATGATGAAATTGAGGGCTTTAGTCTGAGGCCTAAGTCCTAGTATCAGTCACGGCCGGCATTACTCATGGGTGGGTGGGCGGGGGTCGCACGGGGTGGCGGGGGGTTAATTTAATAAAATTAAAAACAAATTAAAACTTACCTTCTCTTCCGGTCCCGCGTCGCGTCTCCTCTCTCTGCTCACAGGAAGCAGAAGCAGGCAGCCTCCCTCTCCTCCCCTAAGCTAATCACAACGCTGCAATGGCATCGTTGTGATTGGCTGGGACGCCGACCGTGCAGGCATCTATGGGGGGTCCGTTTTCTCCAAGCAGGCTACATGCAGCCTACATGGAGAAAACGGGATAGTGTGCATGACTGGCTTGGTCAGCCCTGGGGCCGACCAAACAGGCAGCATCCACAACATTGGGCAAGGCACTCCTCCCCGACCCGCCTGCCCCCAACCAAACCCTTCTTCTGCTTTCTCGCAGTGTGAGAAGCAGAAACATAAAATGGTATTTATACCATTTTATGTTTCTGCTACTCGCACTGCGAGAAAGCAGTGGGGCGATGCTCCTCCGCCCACGTGGAGGAGCCGCCCCTGCCTAGTAAGTAAATTTGTGGTGAAGCTAAAAACTCCCTTCCAGTCCACCCTGCCAGGCATTAGGTGACTTCTCCTCAAGAATGGTTCATGACCAAGCAGGACCAAACCATAAGGAAGAATGCAGCATCTGCTTGGTTGCTTCTAGGGCAGTAAACAACCGTCACCCCGCATCCATAACCCCGCATGCTGTTACAACGCAGTTGTAACAATGACCAAGTTGTGACAACGCATACCATTACCCCGCAAGTCGCTACAACGACTTGCGGAAGGGGGAGAAGGTGTTGGATTTAAAATCCAACACCTTCCTTACAGTCCGCACAGACTGGAGTTGGAATAGTAAATTTTACTATTCCAACATCCAGCGCCCCCCCTCCGCAAGTAGATGTTACGACTTGCGGGGTAATGGTATGCGTTGTTACAATGCGGTCGTTGTAACAACCGCGTTGTAACAACATGCGGGGTAATGGTATGCGGGAAAAAGAGGCATATTCTTCTAGGACATATCAGCGCGGTCCTGGGATCCATTACCTATATCCGCGCAGGTGTTAGGTATGTTCTGGTGATGTCATTGAATTGGACGAGCTTGAGGTGGCCGTTAATCAAGATGTATCCTACCTGGTGTAGAGCTTGGTCCCATTCAGAATCAATGAGGGCCTCGCCCAGATCACGCTTCCATTTGTCTTTCAGAGAGGCAAGTGATTTGGACCTGATGCTTCTTATGGCTCTGTAAGCGAGGGTGATAAAATGTCTGCTGTTGGCCAGCACCCGTAGCATTCATTGAGACTTCCCTGACTATGTCTAACTCAATCCTGGTATTCTATTTTGTGTAGGAGGAGTTGGGTCGAACGCTCTCTGCTCAAAGACTGTTAATGAAATATGACAGCGGCGACTGCTGAAAGGGATGCTCCCAGATGCTAAGAAGTGACACATGACATGTAGAGAACCTGTGGTTGAGGGTTAGCTGTTTAGTTGGTTCAAGGCTCTTCTTATTTTGAAAGACTGAACATTAAAAGGAAGCCCAGTCGATATGTGATGATGACTGATTGCATTAGGAGAGTCAAAATCCCAGATGCGAAGACGTGACATATGTCAAAATCAGAAGTTGAATTCAATATGCCTATGTGTATGTATGTGCTCTTTAGTGACACAGTGCAAAACTACAGTCAGTGGTAGTCCAGTGAGGGAAAGTGGCTGAGGCCTGACCAACATTACCTGCCTTTCCTTCATGCCTTTTAATTATGCCCCTGCAATCAGAACAGTTTCTACCATGGAGGAAATGGCAATGCTTTTTCAGTGCAGTCTCCTTTCATCTGGAGGTAAAGAAGGAATGTGAGCCAAGAGAAAGGAGTTTAATGAGAAGACTTCAGAAACTGACGGGATAAATTAACTAAGGAAGCAATAGGTGTCCTGCCCATGGGTCTGGTTGTAACACTGCCACCTAGTTTCACACTGACTCATTTCGATGCCGAGAAGGTTGAAAGAGAGAAGGCTTGTCCTTCCCTGCTTTAGCGTACACTCATTTCTTTAATGCGCTTTGTCCCCCCACATCTCTCTCCTCATGTCCATTCATGCTGCATCCCCATTCATACCTCCCCCTGCCTATCTCTCCCCCTAAAAACCCATCACCCCATCTTCAGTTCGATGCTATCTACTTCCTCTTCTACCATTCACTTCCCACAACACTTCCTCTTTACTGTCTTGCTTCCAAGATATATTTTCAACAGAATGTTGACAGTATCTTGATGCACTTCTAAACTGAGCTATACATCCGGTGTATTGTGTTTTCTTGTTGCATTTGTTCCTTGTAAGGGATCCTCCAGGCATACCACCCTGTTGTTGCATGTACAGTGCACTAACACCTTCTGGTAATGCAGCACTCTGTAAAAAATATACACATAAAAAAAGTAATAACAGTTCCTGAATGTTGCAAGTGCTTTCTGAAACAGTCAGGCACTCTGGATCCGTTTACAGTGAGTGACAAAAAAGAAAGACTAAAGGCAAATTGCGATTGCATTTAAGGAATCGCAATGCTAGAAGCAATTTAAAATAGCGATTTCGCTATTAGGGCTCGCAAATTACCGAAATTAAAACATTCTCCATACCAACCCAACTCTTAGTCTTTTCATACATCCAAAAAGGACACACCATGGTGCAAGCTTTCCTTTTCCGAAACAACTCAAAAGTTGTCTTTCCTGTCATTGCGTGTGTCGTAAGTCTATAGTTCTTAACTTTATTGAACAGTTCTTTCTTCCAACACAACTAGCTTAGATTAGCTCTCTGAATGGTCTCTTTTCAAACGGGATTGAACCTTTCAAGTACTCCATTTGTCTTTGGGTGATATTATATTGTCCTTTTGTTTATAATGCCTCTCTCATCAAGAAGGTTTTCATCTCTCAAAACAAATTGTGTGCCATTGTCTCACAACAGAGTAGATAGAAAGCCTTCTTGCTCAAAAATACGCTCAAGAAATCCAATTACATCTTTCGTCTCAACAGAAGTGATTACCTCTATTGCTGACCACCTAGAGTGCAAGTCCATCAGTACAATGACATACCTGTCTACAATGGACACTCTGATGGGACCTAATATGTCAATGGCCACCTATTTCCAAGGTTCCTTGGGTAACTTCATCAGGACCATGGGTTGCACTCTACATTTCAGCACCATATCACACCTCAAACAGTCAATATACTCCATCACAACTCTTTCTGCTTGGATAACCATCCTGGGCCACTAATATATTTGCCTTACCTTTCCTTGGCTTTTGAAATACCAGGATGACTGTCATGTGCGAATGCTATTAAGTGCTCCATTAGTGAACTTGGAGGAATTAACCTGGTTCCTCACAGCAACAAACAACCCTGAAATGCAAGTTCACTTCTCACCCTCCAGAAAGCTTTCAAAGATTCTGGTATTTTTGATTGTACATTCCAACTTCCTTTAGTAAGCTCAATCACTCTTTGAAACTCAGTGTCTTTTGTTAACTCCAGTTCTCACTCATCTTCCTTGATTACGCTATCACTGATCAAAAAACTACATAATCCTCCCTACTATCTTCTCCAGTACTTTCTCCACCTTCTATATTTCTGTCCACCAGATGTGAACAACAATCAGCTAAGTAATTCCTTACACCTGGTACATTTTCTACCTCAAATTGGACATCCTCCAACGAAACCACCCATTTCCTTATTCTTGCTGAATTATTGTCTATCCCTTTGTTTTCAAAAATTTCCTTGAGTGGTTTAAGGTCACTTTTAACTGTGAAATCACTACGCCATACATACTTCCTCAACTTACGTACTGCCCAGAAAACTGCCAAGGCCTCTTTCTCGACCACAGAGTAGTTTAATCCTGCACCTTCAGTCATCTTCTTGTTGCAGCAGTATGGATCTTAAATCCACTGAAGTTGCGTCAGTCATAGTTACTGTGTCTTGACCAGGTTCGAAACTTTGTAAGTATGTTGCTTTACTAGTTTAAATTTGACCGTCCTATCGTTGTAATCCTAAATGTTTTTATAGAAAACGATGAGTTTTCTTAAAATAACCCTCACCCACCAAAGTGACCCATGGTGGCATGCTTCATCATCGGGTTCTTCCTGCCCCGCTGTGGGACGGAGCGTGCTACGACCGACGAAGACGTGGGAGCACTTTGTTGGGTATATGACTATGAGGGAAGGGAGTGGGAGGGTCAAGAAAATTAGTAAAGTTAAAAAATACCTGCCTATTTGGAGTGAATAATTTATTAAGTCCTCTAGCTGGTACTGGTAAAAAGGGGGGGTTGGGAGACTTACACTGTAATGGGTGCCTGTCTCCTGGTCAACATGTTTCAAGCCTTCCTCTAAGGCTTTTCATCAGGACCAACGGATATGATCCCATTTACCACTCCTATATGACTTGATGGTCTCTCTATATGAGTTGTAGTTGAATATAAGAAATACTGATACATGCACTTATAATACCTACTTCGTGCATACTTTCTTTAGATAGATACCTGCAACGATAGAACATCATTATACTAAGTATTGTTAGCATTTGGAATGGTCAAACTCATCACCATGTGGTGGAAAAGAAGTGATATATTTTTCACATGTGCACGACTAATCTATTAGATTTATAAATAATATGTGTTGTGCTGCCCTTTGACGTACAAGACAAGACACAACAGATAACATAAATCACACACTCTATATGTGTGTTTATAGACCTCCTGTGAGGAGTACCGGAGATCGTGGTTATAGTATAGTGGCTGTGAAAAATAAAAGATTGAGAATCAACAGCGGATAGCGTACATAATAGTTCTCTAATTACGGCCCCATGAGCTCTGTCCGGGTAGGAAGGGGCGGTTGTAGTCACACACTGAAAAAACGAAAAGAGGACCAGGAATTAGCATATTGCCTGGGTGAGCCCGCTTGACAAACCGGAGTTTGCTCGTTGCCTAGGGGAAAGGGGGGATCTCTTATTCCTTGCGGCTATGCCGTACTTACTTCGTCAAAGCGTTTCCCTTGCTCGGCATAGTCTGCCTTACCCGTGGCTCCGAAGACAGGAAACTGATCAGAGAGACTTCCTGGTAAGGCATGCCTTCGCTGATGTTTACACACGTCCTCGCGTCCTGGAACACTAGAACGCTAACTTCTCCTCACTGTGGAGTCCGGTGGTTCAAGTTGCTTATCTTCCCTGCCAATTAAGCAAAATTTACTTAAAAAAGTAAAAGTAATATTTATTTGAACAGTTTGTCAGAAAAATATTATATCAAAATTGCATGGCAAATATTTGGGTTCCTTGACACATAGGTTCCCCTCATGACATTGTGTGTTTCAAACTTGTTACTCGTGAGAAGAATCGGTGATAGTGGATTTGTGGTGGTGTTCCTCCCATTGGAAGGAAGGAGTAAAAATAAAAATAAAAATATTGGGTGGTAAAAACATTTTATGTTCAGGCCTGTTATACTTCTTTGGAGAAAACTTTATTGTTCTGGTGAGGCACTTGCGAGCTGTTCTATTGAGAAACCTTTATTGATCAGGTGGTGCACTTCCAAGCTTGATGTGCAGTATGTTTGATTTTTTTTTTTTTTAAAAAGGCTTATCTAACTGAAGTAGTGTTCTACCATGAGCAATAGTGTCGCTTGTGGTGGCAAAATTCAGTTACGTTGCCCTGATCCAGACAGCTGCGGGTCTGCTGTTCTTCATTCTTTGAAAAAACTTTATCGATCAGGTGTCCTGTCTTTTAGACGTGGATGACCGCTCGTCTGATTTAGCTAGTGTTTCCACTGAGTGGTAGTATCTCTTGGGGTGGCAAAATCGGGCTATGCTCCCAACATCAAACAGTTTCTGGCCTTTTTAGTGGGTAGTGTACATGCCACAATGGTGTGAAATCTGCATAATGACATGTCTAAATTTATGGATCATCTCTCCGTTTGTTTGCTGAAGGTGGATCTTCTAGCATGCCCTGTTTGGTGTCTATAGTTACATTTCTCATCCCTCATGGTACCTGTATAAAATGGTTCCATTGTATGTCATCATTCAATCCGTTAATGTGCATTCCCAGGCGAAAGACCCATCGTTGTTCTTTTTCATAGAGATGGGACTCCTTGGTGACTTGTTCGATGACAGTGCCTTGTAGTTCCTGCGTGGTGTGTCCTTTTTCAATGAAATGTGCGGACATCTTAGTGGTGGCTCGTTCGCATCTCAGATTACTCCGGTGTTCACATATCTGGGTCTTCACCATACGTTTAGTCATGCCGATGTATTGGAGTTGACAGGGGCACGTGATCATATAGATTACGTTCGTCGTATTGCAGTTGGTGAAACGTAGTTGTTCCCAAATGGTTTTGTTGCTGAATGTTATTTTTCTGCTCTTAGTGGTCAAATGGCAAACACTACAATTGCCACACGGGTGGTGACCAGATGGAGATGGAATAAACCCAGAAGCTAATTTTCTGTCCATGTTGAGGAAATCGAGTGTTGTTGCACTGTCTCTGTTTATGCGTGGTCTAGTGTGAACTATTATATCTCTCAAGTTCTTGCCCCTTTTGTGAGAGAACATCGGTTTTGGGAAATTGAGAGTGCTGCAGTTCAGGACGCGCCAATGTTTATTGATGATTTTGCTTACTTGGCTGGAGGCGGTGTTGTAAGTGGTTACACATATGGGTCTCTCGTGTTTGGGTTTGGGTGGCTTATCTTCCAGGAGGGCCTCTCTGTTTTTGTTTTTAGCCCGTTTCATTGCCTGATCAATTTGAGGTGGATAGTTCCTGTCTGCCAGTTTTTTATGCAGCTCCTCTGCTTGTTTTTTGTAATCCTGAAGGTCTGAGCAGTTCCTTCTAAGCCTCAGGAATTGGCCGAATGGGAGATTGTCCCGCAGGTGTCTGGGGTGGAAACTGTCATAGACGAGGAGGCAATTTTTTGCAGTTGGTTTGATATGTGTGGTGGTTGTCAATGTTCATTATTTTGTCCTTATGTTTAGGTCTAGAAAGACCAGTCCTTAATAGAGACAATTTTAGTAAATTTCAAGAACTCGTTCTGATGGTTCAGCCATGTAAGGAACCGATGTGCTGTCTCTTCATTCCCCTCCCATATGATAACGATGTCGTTGATGTAACGTTTCCACATTTTTATCTGGAACAGAAAGGGGTTCGTTTGATTGAGGATTCTGTGTTTTTCCAAATGGTGTACATATAACCCCGCTATACTAGGGCGAAAGTACTGCCAATGCTGGTGCTATGTCTTTGAAGGTAAAGGGTATCTTCGAATTGAAAGAAGTTTCTTGTTAGTGCCCACTTACAGCACTCCATAACCATGTTCCGTGGGGTCTGTTATTCCATTCAACCTCAAAGAGGACGTTTTCAATGATGTTCAACGTGTCCTCATGTGGGAAACTGGTGTCTAGGCTCTCCACATCTAATCCCATTAATAGCTCTGTTTTAGGGTTGAAGATTCTGTCTTTCAGAAGTCTTAGTACGTCTTTGGTGTCTTTAAGGAAAGTGTCGGTATGTGGGATGAGTGGTCTTAGGAAGGCATCAGCAAATTTTGACAGAGGTTCCAAAGTGGACCATATTCCTGATACAATGGGGCGACCAGGCTGGTTAATGAGGTTCTTATGAATTTTAGGTATTGTGTAAAAGTATGGTGTGGTTGGGGATCTATTTATTAGGAAATCGCCCTCCTTTTGTGAGATCCAATCGTGTGACAGGGCCTCCTCTACCATACTCGTGATCTGAATCCGTAGGGTCTCTGTGGGGTCTTCTCTTAGTGACTCATAGTTTCTTCTGTCTTGTAGGAGTCTCATGCATTCTTGACGATATGCTTCGGCTGTTTGAATTACTATGGCTCCCCCTTTGTCGGCCGGTTTGATCACAATATGTTTGTTATTGGCCAGTTCTTTAATCGCCTGTTTCTGTTCCCTTGTGGTGTTGTGGTACACTCTTGTACTGTTTCTTTGGATCGCTTCCAAATCCTTTAACATTGCCTTCTCAAACGCCAACATTTCTACTGGTAATGTAACGTTTGGGGGGTGAAAGTCGATTTTAACCTTAGCCCAGTATCATCTTTGTCTTCCGGGAAGGGTTCTTTGTTGGCGAAATATGCTCTCAATTTCAGCTTTCTGATTAATTCATTTACCTCCATGCACAATTTGAATTTATCAATTTTCTCAGTGGGGACGAAACCTAAGCCTTTCTCCAGAATCTCGACTTGTGTCTGTGATAGCTCTTGGGGTGTCAGATTGACCACTAGACTACTCGTCTGTTGGTTGTGGTCTGGTTGGTCAGTGCACTGGTCATGCTCCTTGTCGAGACCCCCGGCTGATCTTCGTCTGGTGCCCAGTGTACCTGATTTTGCTTCCAGAATCTGCCCCTTCTGGTACCCTGACGAGATCCTAAAAAAGGGTTTGTTGGATAATGTGCGGGGTGGGAAGTTGGAGGGCCATAGAAGAAAGGCATTGGATACATCGGTGGTCCTTGGTTAGGGCCCCAGTTCCTAGGTCCTCGATGGGTCATTTGTCGACCTTGGCTTCTTCTACTCTGGTAGCTCCTTCCACTAACTCTGCTCGAGCCTGAGGTATTGGAACCTGTGTCCGATGTTTCCCCATCTGTAATAAAGTCCTGTTGTCTGCCCCATGGAACATAATCCTCCCAGATATATTGGTATACTCGCTCGTGGCTGAACTTGCTTGTGTCCTTCTTGAGTTTGGTGAATTTGCTCTGTTTCAATGTTGCTTCAAATTCGTTCATTGTTTGGTTTAGTTCCTCTAGCCTTTTTTTGAGTGTGGTCACTGACTGGTAACTCTTTAGCCGTACCTCTATGGGTTGTATTTCTGTTTTTAGCTCTTGTGAAATATGGGTGGCTGTTTTTATTATCAGAATCAACCAATCCTGTGTGCAGTGCCAGGATATTAGCGACCAGTCTTTTTTTAACCCTTTGTCATCCTGAAAGATGAACGGTTCATTTTTGACTATGAGACCTTGTGGTGCTGCATTGGCCCTCAGATATTCGGTCATCATTAGCCCATGCAGGGATGTCTTTATCTGTGTTCTGCTTAGTGTTGTTAGTTCGTCCCAATTACTACTGTCCGTGTTTGTTTCAGTGTTACTTAAGCCTTCGAAAGGTGATATCGTGGCCAGAATCCTTTCAACTTCATCATCCGTGAAAGTGAGACCTGTAATCTAGGTCATGTTGATAGAGTGTGTGATGGCCTTGGCTTGGTACAACTAGAATTATTGGGAAGGGCTAGCCTTTAATTCTGAGTTTATTCCCACAGCTGTGCGCTGTCTTTACTACATATAACCACACACTCAGAACCCCAAGAAAAGAGGACACCTTTCTTCAGTAGTAACCTCTTATTGTGTGGCTTTTTCGCAAACCTAGGAAAAAACTTGTTATAATATTCTGACATCCCTAGGAATTTGACCACCTCCCCTTTACATACTGGTGTCACCATGTTGTTAATGGTATCAACTAACTCACTCCTAGGTTCAATTCTTTAAGGCGTTACCTTGTGTCCCAAATATTCTATCTCTGTGAGATTAAACCTACACTTTTTGGATTTCACCGTCAGTCCCTTCTAACTCAATTTTGCCAAGACCTCCCTCACACGCTGATTATGTTTTCTTCACTACATCCAAATACCAAGATGTCATCTTGGTATATCTTCACTCCACTCACACCATTTAGAACACTCTCCATCATTCTTTGAAATACTGTCGCAGCAGAAATTAGTCCTAACGGCATCCTTAGGTGCCAAAAGGTGTAGTGAAGGCTGTTAGGATTTGTGAGTCATGGTGTAATTTCACTTGATGTTATGCCGACATGAGGCCGATAGGTGAGAAGTATCTAGCCCCTTCCAATGACAGCAACATTTCTGAAATATTTGGAAGGAGATAGTGATCCGTAACTATACACTTCTTAAGTTCCCTCAAGTGACACATGGCAGGGAAACATGCCTTTGTCGTGACTATTTTCATACATTCATAAGTCACCCCTAAAGTGTGCCTTGTAAGCCCACAGGGCAGGGTACTAATATACAAAAAATAGGGCATACTACAAATTGAGGTTAGTGTGCCCTCACAGTGAAATCGGTCTCAAAAGCAGTTTCACTATGTAGGCCAGACTAGACTTTTGGTCCTAGGTGTGATTAAAGTTATTTTCTAACTCCAGTTAGGAAAGGCTTATAAAAAAGTTATTTCCTGCTTATTTTTTAAAATCTGACTTAATGGTGAAGTCAAATGTTTGATAACTTATGTAGATAAGTAACTCTGCAAAAATGTACTTTAGGCTGGCCAAGCCAGGAATGGTTTAAAACTAGTTCTGTTACTCATCACACCTCCAGAGCTGTACCATACAGCCATGGCTGGGAGAGTTGACAGCTCTGGCTCAAATGCTAACGACTTGTGTTGGAAATTGAGTTATTGGTTGAGGAGAGTGAAACCCTACTCAATCAGCAACCATAATCCATGTAGGGAGTGAAACACAAGCAAACCCTAAGTTACCCTGTGCTTAACCCACTGGTAGCTTGACACAAATGCAGTCACGTTTAACTGAGAGGCAATATGTAAAATATTAATGCAGCACTTTAAACAATAATAAATTGAAAACACAACACAAGAAAATCCCACACCAATTTAGAAAAATAGAGTAACATTTAATAAATTACTTGACACCAAAACAACAAAGATCCAATCAGTAGAACCGGAGATATGCAAGTTTAAAGATTTTAGGTAAGTAAAGCCACTCATGATTATCTGGTTGTGCAAGACTGGGTGAAAGTCACAAGTTCAGGCCAACCCCGATGGAGTGCGGACCAGATCCGGGGACCAGGTTAGTCCAACTAAAAGAGCTAACTTCAAAGTCCAATGCAAAGAGTTCCATTAGCAGTAGAAGGGGCCACGAGGAGCAGGGAGAGCGCCGTGGATGGTCGGTGAAGTAGCACGAAGAGCAGGCAGGGCATTGCTGTTGGTCGTGGCTGTAGTGCAAAGATCCTGTCTGGCATCGTGGACAGTTGTTGCTGGAGCTTCGCGTTGGCGGTCACAGCGAACTGGCGATGCTGTACCATGAAGTGCAGATCTCACGCTGCCTGGCGCTGCTTGCGGTCACTGTGGAGTGAAGAGTTGGGTTCACCAGAGTTTCACATTGGTGGGTGGCAAAATCTTGGCACGAATGGGCTTGTTCATGTTTACGAAGTACTCAAAACTTCAGGATATTTCCTTTCAGGAGAGAGCTCAATTGATGACACACCAAGGGTCCAGGACATGAGGGGCAACTCTTGAAGTTCAGGTATTCACTCCAGTAGAGGCCAGACGGGCTCAAGCAGGTCCAGTTGCAGGTCAAGACAGCAGGTCAGTTGTGCATTTGCAGGGAGCCTCTGGAGCTTGTTATGTCCCGATAGCTCAGAACAGGAGGTCAGTCAGCTGACTGTTGGAGTCACTTTAGCCTGGGATAAAGGGTGCAGGTCCAGTCGTCCTTCTCAGCAAGCAGGGCAGCAGGAAGCAGAGTAGAAGGGCAGCAGAGTGGCAGTCCTTCTGACAGCAAAGCAGCACATCAGTCCTTCATCTGTTGTGTCCACAGGTCCAGGAGTGTACTAAAGAATGTGTCTGAGGGTCCTATTTTTATACCTGGTGCCTTCTTTGAAGTAGAAGTTTCCAGAAAATTCCCTTTGAAGTTCTTGATGTTTCATGCCTCCACTGCCCTGACTCGAAGCTAGTTGCATGAACAGTGCATCGGTGACAAGTTCTTTATGTGAAGGCAGGGCATAACCTATTCAGTTGCAAGTGGAGCTGTGCCCAGCTCCGCCCCCCATCCTGCCAGTTAATGGCCCATCTAGGCATAACTAATCCCTCCATTCTGTGGCTGTCTGGGAGAAATAAACACAGTCGTACTGCCAACTACACCCAGTCATGTGATCCTCAGGCTGCAGGCACTAAAATGGTTAGGACAAGAAAATGCCAACTTTCTAAAAGTGGTATTTTCAGAATTGTTGCTTAAAATCTGTCTTTACCATGAACCCCTTCTCTGCCAGGCCTCCTCACTCCCACGTCCTACAGGTGCCAAGCCTTTTTTGGGCTATTTGGGGTAGTTCATCCTTCGGCCCCATGACTTTCTGCCCACATATGGTATCCACGCCAAAATTTGCATCCTTTTTTTCCAACATTCTGAGGATTCTAAAGGTACCTAGGGTTTATGGATTCTTCTGGAAGGGACCAAGAAATTAGCCAAATTACAGCTAAAAAAATGAGAAAAAAGTGCTGCAGAACAAAGCATGTGGTTTTTTCCCCTGCAAATAGTATCAAGGAAGAGTTTGTGGTGCTAAAGTCACACTTTTCTCAGCTTTCAGGAACAGGCAGACTTTTATCAGGAACCAAATTTTTCAACACAGTTTTGGCATTATACAAGGACATGGCCCATTTATCCTAGTTTTTGTGCTTTCCACCTCCTTCCAGTTAGTGGTAGAAAGCGGTGTAAAACCAATGGGGGATCCCAAAAAACTATACATTTCTGAAAAGTAGACAAAGTTATTAATTCAGCAAGGGGTCATTTGTGTAGCTCCTTCAAGGGTTCCCTATAGAAAGTAACACTTGTAATAAAGAAATAATTAAATTTGGGTTGAAAAAAACTGCCATTTGTGCCTACGTTTTCACCTGTAACTTCTTCTAAATATGGCAGATTTTCAAAAGCAATATACCGTTATGTCCACTGGACCATTATGGTTGCGGGGATATATAGGGTTTGTAGATTCACCAAGAACCCGAGTACCCAGAGCCAATAACTGAGCTGCACCTTGTAATGGTTTTTCATTGTGTACCGGGTATACCGCAATTCATTTGGTAAAATATAAAGAATGAAAAATAAGTATCAAGGAAACCTATGTATTTTCAAAAAGAGAACAAGGTATGTAGTTTAAAGTAGTAGTGGTTATTTGCACATCACTGAATGTGAATTAGAGGGCATTTTTCAAAATCACTTCTTTTTTACACACTGTCTTACATTTGGAAGGCACAAATGCAGAGAAAGGCAATTGGTAATAACACTTGTTCTATTATTCTGTGCTCTCCTAAGTCTCCCGATACAAATGGTACCTCATTTTTGTGGGTAGGCCTAGTGCCCATGACAGGAAACGGCCTAAAACCAACATTGACACATAATTTTTTTCTACTGAAAACTGACCTTTTTTTTGCAATGTGACTACCTGTGGATTTTGGGCTCTAGCTGAGCAGCCACCTAGGGAAACCTAGCAAACCTGTACATTTTTGAAAACTAGACACCTAGGGAAATCAGAATGGGATGACTTGTGTGGCTCTCACCAGGTTCTGTTACCCAGAATCCCTTGCAAACCACAGAATTTGTCTAAATGAACACATTTTCCTCATATCTTGATGGAAAGTTCTAGGATCCGAGGGGAGCCACAAACTTCCTTCCACCCAGCATTCCCCAAAGTCTCCCGATAAAAATGGTACCTCACTTGTGTGGGTAGGCCTCGTGCCCGCGACAGGAAACGGCCCAAAACATAATGTGGACACATCACATTTTTCCACTGAAAACCGACCCTTCTTTTGCATTGTGACTAGCTGTGGATTTGGGGCCCTGAGTCAGTCGGCATCTAGGGAAACCTAGCAAACCTGTACATTTTTTGAAACTGTACACCTAGGGAAATCCAGGATGGGCTAACTTGGGTGCCTCTCTCCATGTTTGTTTACCCAGAATCCCTTGCAAACCTCCAAATTTGTCTAAAAAACACATTTTCCTCACATTTCTGTGATGGAAAGTTCTGGAATCTGAGGGGAGCCACAAATGTCCTTCCACCCAGCGTTCCCCCAAGTCTCCCAATAAAAATAGTACTTCATTTGTGTGGGTAGGCTGGTGCCCATGACAGGAAACAGGCAAAACTCAATGTGGACACATCACATTTTTCCACAGAAAATCGACCCTTTTTTGCAATGTGCCTAGCTGTGGATTTTGGGCCCTAGCTCAGCCGACACCAAGGGAAACCAAGCAAACCTGTACATTTTTAAAAACTAGATACCCTGGAGAATTCAGGATCGGGTGACTTGTGTGGCTCTCACCAGGTCCTGTTACCCAAAATCCCTGGCAAACATAATACATTTTGTCAAAAAAAATGCATTTCCTCACATTTCCGTGATGGAAAGTTCTGAAATCTGAGGTTGCCACAAACTTCCTTCCACCCAGAATTCCCTCAAGTATTTCAATAAAAATGGTACCTCACTTGTGTGGGTGCACCTAGTGCCTGTGACTGGAAACGGCCCAAAACGCAACGTGGGCTCATCATATTTTTCCACTGAAAACCGATCCTTGTTTTTGCAATGTGCCTAGCTGTGGATTTTAGGCCCTAGCTCAGCCAGTACCTATGGAAATCTAGCAAAACTGTCCAGGTTTGAAAACTAGACACCTAGGGGAATCCAGGATGAGATAACTTGTGTTGCTCTCACCAGGTTTCGTTACCCAGAATCCCTTGCAAACTGCAAAATGTGTCTAAAAAAACAAATTTTCCTCACATTTCTGTGATGGAAAGTTCTGGCATCTGAGGTTAGCCACAACAGTCCTTCCACCGAGCTTTTCCCCAGGTCTCCCGATAAAAACGGTTCCTCACTTGTGTGGGTAGGCCTAGTACCCGCCACAGGAAATGGCTCAAAGCATATTGTGCATACATCAAAATTATCTATCACAAAATAACCTGGTTTTGCGAGGGGGTAACCTGCGTTTTTGGTCCCGGGCTCGGCAGCCATCTAGGGAACCCTACAAAAACCAGACATTTCTGAGAACTAGAAGTCCAGGAAGGTGTGGCTTGCATGGATCCCCCAACATTTTCTTACCCAGAATCCCCTGCAAACCTCAAATATAGCTCCAAAAAACATATTTTCCTCACATTTCTGTGTGGGGAAAGTTGTAGGATCACCGGGTCATCACAAATTTCTTACCACCCAGCGTTGCGCCAGGTCTCCTGAAAAAAATGCTACCTTACTTGTGTGGGTGGGCCAAGTGCCAGTGACAGGGAAGGGCCCAAAACATATTATAGAGGCCTCAAAATTATCGATCATAAAACAACATGGGTTTGCAATGGGGTCACCTGCGTTTTTGGCCCCGGGGCTGGCGGCCATCTAGGTAAAACCTACTAAACCCAGACATTTCAGAAAATTAGACACCTGGGGGAGTTGCAGGAACGTCTGGCTTGCATGGATCCCCCAACGGTTTCTTACCCAGAATCCCCTGTAAAACCTCAAATGTAGCAAAAAATTACATTTTCCTTATCACACTCATAAACCGTTAAATCTGAACAAAAAATATAAAATGATGCAGACCAGTCAGTTTACTTTTATGCTCATGGTTGCTCCCAAAACTCTGTTGCGAGTGGTACAATTTAAAACATGTGGGCACACACAGCCCAGGATTAGAAGGATAATCGGGCTGAATACAACTTTGCTTCCGCACACCTCTCCAGAAACAGATTTTACTTCTCTTGCTGGGAAAGTCTTTTTTGACCGTGGCAGGAATGTGATCAGGAAAGTGGCGATTTTTCAATTTAGCCACATCCTCCACCACTGCAACTCTTGCCTGTTCCACTACAACAACGCTGCCTATCACAGACTGCTGAAACTGAACAAAAGTCATCTTTGGCTCTGGAAAACAATCCTTGAATACAACAAAAGCATTGAAGGTTGCTAAATGGAATAAATGGATTTCTAACTTCTTATACCAAACGCAAGCCTAACAAACAGCAATGTAAGGTTCCAACCTCTGATCTACTCTATCTACACCACCGATGTGCTTATTGTAGTCTAAAATGCACACAGGTTTGTGCACTTCAGTAACCTGACCCCAAACAGTCACAGGTGAAGTACTCTCATCATGGATGGTAGTCAGCATGTAGACATCTCTACTGTCAGAAAATTGTGCCAGAGGCAACAGTGTCCAATTTAAACAATTCCGTGAACAATTGCACGCCAGTGTAGAAGTTATCTACGTATCAATGGAGACCTTTGTTAAAAAGTCCTCTACCAAGTTTCTACACAATTTTCTCACTAACTCTGAAAGTGGATGGACAACCAGGGTGGTCAATACTGGAATCCTCACCGGTGTACACCCTGAAATTATAGACATATCCAGTACTACTCTCAGACAGCATATACATCTTAATTCCATAATGTGTCATCTTGCTAGAAATGTACTGCCTAAAAGCCAATCTGCCCTTGAACTGGACCAAAGACTCATCAACAGCTATTTTTTTCCCTGGAACATAGATCTCTGAAAATCGATCTGCAAAGTCATCAAGGACAGATCGGATCTTAAAAAGACGGTCACAATCAAGGTGATTTTGTGGCAACGCTAAAGCATTATTAACAAAATGCAGCATCTGAGGAAGAAGAAAATACAGATTATGACTCATGGTTGCAGGAAATGTAGCTGTTGCCATCAAGGGACTAGTAGACCAATTTGAAGATAGCGATGACTTCTTTATCAGGCCCATCAAAAGAGTTAAACCCAAGAACATCTTCAACATCTCCGTAAATGTTCAAATTATCTTCTTTTTAGAAAACTTCTTAAAACAGAGCTCTTCTGAGTCTAGGTCTCTTGGTCTGTACTGTCTGCTATGTTCCCTATAGCGCAGAGATACCCCTTTGGGGGTGATTTATGCTCTTTATAAATTAAATAAATAAATAAATAAAAACTCATTCAGATTTGTGGGAGTCTACCAGGTAGCTCTAGAGTGGGGCTTAAGTCTGGAATTGTTGTCCCTCAAATACTGTTCAGCATTCAAATTAAAATCATCCATAAGCATCTGAAAGAATTTTCTAGGCAAAACGTTTTTAGTATTCACTCTACATCCTACGACACCACTAAAGGCAGGCAATACCCAGAGTTCAGCTCTTCTAATGGGAAGCCTTTCAGCCTCAGGCTGCAATCCAGATGCTTCTTGCTGCACTATCGCCACATCAGCGTCCTCCTCTAAAAGAGGCACGTCCTCCGCATTGAGAGTGGCTCATCATCAGATGATTCCTTTTGGACAGAAAATTCACTGCCAGAATCCTGGCCTTCCTCCTCCGCCTCAGATGCAGAGTCAGTCTCATAAACATGGTCAGAGGAAGACTCGAAAAGCATACCAACAACCTGCTGAGCAGTCATCCTGCGGCTAGCTATAATCCTTACTAAGAAAAGCACCTTGACGAATAAGTCGCCAATACCCAGCACTGTATAAAATAAGTAATAAACAAAGTGTGGCTTTAACAAACGGAAAGTAAAACTACTGGTAAACTGAAAGGAAAAGTCAATGAATACAAAGCACACAAAGAACTATATATTGGAAAACAATACCACTCACTTGCCGGAGACAGCTAGACTTACCAGCACCTACTATGCACAGACACAGCAAGCACCAACGATATCCCCCCAGAAAGGAAGAACAAAAGAAAATTGCAAACAAGACAACACTATACACATTGTACACAAATCCAAGGAGAATTCCACACACTGGGGGCCTGATTCACAGAACTAACTTACGTCAAAAACGTAAAGTTAGTACTTTTTGGTATTCACAGAATACACTTACTCATTTTGGTATTCACAGAATGAACTTACTCATTTCGGTATTCACAGAAGTTAGTAGTCCTAACTTTAGGACTCCTAAATGCCTTCTGTGAATACAGAAAGTCTTAAAGTTAGGATTTCCTATCTTTTTCTCAGTTTAGGAGCAGTAAAGTTAACTTTACTACTCCTAAACTGAGAAAAATCCTAACTTTAAGACTTTCGGTATTCATAGAAGGCATTTAGGAGTCCTAAAGTTAGGACTACTAACTTCTGTGAATACCGAAATGAGTAAGTTCATTCTGTGAATACCAAATGAGTAAGTGTATTCTGTGAATACTAAAAGTACTAACTTTACGTTTTTGACGTAAGTTAGTTCTGTGAATCAGGCCCAATAAAACAGAAGCTAAATATGCTGCTATTATCAAAACATTTACAAAAATCACTTTTATGCAGGGAAATGATTTTCATTTACAGTACACAGTACAAAAATGTTTTCTTACCAAACACATGAAACTACACACACCTCACATATACCAGTGCCAAAACCGCAAGCAAGAGTCAAAACACAGGAAATGGAAAGCTTTGCACTGGAATAAAAAGGAGAAATAAAACATTACAATCAGAAATGCAAATGATGACAAGAAATGAAACAGTTAACATTATGAAACCCTATGTCTGCCTATCACCATCCAAATGCCAGCCACACACATCACCAGCCAGAAGCCAGTTGACACACACAGCCTGCAAAATCCCCAGTTCAAACATACCATCAGCCAAATGACAGTGCACACACCACCAGCCTAGTGCTAGTCCACACACACCCCCAGCCACACACACCACCAGCTAAAACGCGAGTCCACGCACACCACTAGCCAAGCACCAGCTCACACACACAGTTAGGCAAGCACCAGTCCACTCACACAGCCAGCCAAGCACCAGTCCAAGCACACTGCCAGCCAAGCTCAACTTCACTCACACTGCCAGCCAAGCGTAAGCCCATGCACACCGCCAGCCAAGCGCCAGTCCAAGCACACCACCAGCCAAACACCAGTATACACACACTGCCAGTCTACACCCATCACCAGCCAAGCGCTAGCCTACACTCATGCAGACCGTCAGCCGAACTCCAGTTAACACACACACAGAACTTTTCCCTGTTGTCTAGTGGTTTTCTGCCCCTCTTGGTCCTAAAAATATGGCCGATCAGCCCCCAAGGGGGGGGGGGGCAGAAACGGCCAAAATACATGTCCCAAAAAAGGGGAGCGACCCTTGCCAAGGGGGCCAATCCCCAACATATAACTGTAAAAATCCCTGGTGTCTTGTGGCCTTCTGCCCCCCATGGGGGCAAATGGACCTAAAAATATGGCTAATCTGCCCCAAATATAGGGGAGCGACCCTTGGCCAAGGAGTCACTCCGCAATATATCAAAACTGCAATCCCTGGTGTCTAATGGGCTTCTGCTGTCCCACAGATGGCAGATTGGCCTAAAAACGGCCAATATGCCCTCTTAGGGGGTGGGTGGAATTATTAAAAAAAAAGTCCCCCAGGGGAGCGACCCTTGTCCAAGGGGTCGCTCCCCGTAATCAATGTCAGTATTTAAAATCCCTGGTGATCTAGTGGGTTTCACCCCCCTGGGGGAAGATCGGCCTTAAAATACAGCCAATCTCCCCCCAGGGGGGTCGAAACAGATAAAAATATTGCACCCATGGGGAACGACCCTTGCCCATGGGGTCGCTCCCCAAACACAAAAGAAATACCTGGTGGTCCCCAGCTGCACTTGATGACGTGAGAGCACTGACATCATCAGATAGCCAAGGTGGGTGGTTCGGGGTGGCAGCGAAGGAAGCTGCCATCCCTGGTTGGGGGCAGGGCGGTAGCCAGAAATGTTCATTAGGGAGGGTATGGCCCCCAGTTTTGGCATCATGCGAAGGTTCAATCTGAGTGCCCAAGGAAGTGAGTTTTTCTTTTTGACTGACAGGTTTTGAAAATATGCTGCAGGTACCCTTACAATGCTAATGCGCCCATTTCATGTTTGGTGGAAATCTTGATTCAGGCAAGAAAATGAAGTATTGCCCAAATTGGGATTATGAGTTGTTTTCCCTGTGCGGATATTTCTAGTAAAATAAACTTCTGGCTTTAGGCTTGGAGTTGGCTGTCAGTCTTTTGTATTGGTCATTGATTGTTTTGTCATTTGTCTTGCCAAACGGCATTCTAGGAGAAGCTACCAGGCCCACGTCAATGTGTACAAAAGACTGCTAGCTTAAAACAAAAATATTTTTGAGTCAAAAAAAGCGCACATTGACACAGTAGTCTCTGGTAGTGAAGGGAACTACTGTTTGTGTGGATATGTTCCCTGTGAAAAGTTGTGAAAGACCAGAATGCCGTCAATCACATTGAAGTCAGCCAATGGCTGAAGTGTGGTGACCCATTGTCCCAGTCTGTAGTGGGCGACAGAAATATGTGAATGCCACAATACCAGGACAATAGAAGAAGAGTACTGTCTGAAAGCCCCTATAAGTGAGTGTATTTATATAGTGTTAGTAAAATGAAAAGGTTGTGGCTAATGCCAAGCCTAAAAATGGAAAAATGTGATGGTTTAAAGTGCCTGAACTGAGGTGAAACATGTGGAAATCATCTATATGTAAGCATCAATCCAGCAGCAGGCTTTATTTGTTCAACAGAAAGTCATACAATACATTCAATTAAATCAATGAAGTCAATGACATGCAGTATTATTATAGCAAAGAGACCATGGATGGAATGGGCTTGCAGAAAACTCTGCATTTGTATGACAGGTGATAACGTCAAAGAGGGAGTGATTGAATAGGTGTGGAGACTCAAGCATTCCAACACCGTTTATCAGAGATTTCCCTAAGAAGAAGACTAGTATTAATTAGAGATTGACACAAATATTTTCTTTACTTCTAATTTGATTTTGTCAGCAGAGTCTAAGCGTTAAGTGTGCATGTAAGCTGTAGTCATACACTTGCTCTTCCTTCTTTATGTCCGTTGTTCATTCCCTTGCCTCCTATATGTAACTGTTTGTGTGCTATTTGACTGTATCCATGTCATAAGTGATCCTGTCTGTGGCTTCAGTTTTTCTAAGTTGGTTAGTGGAGTGGACATGGTTACCTAACTTTCCTTGCCACTTTCTTACTAGGCCACTACTCTTTAACTTCTGTTATGCCGATTTCCTCTGAATCTTTGCTCATCCCTCAAGATTTATGGCCTCTAAACTCTCCTGTTTTCTCTTTGCCTCTTCTACCATGTATGTCTTCTTATGTTTCCTTATTGACAGGCAGATACCTAAGATTGTTTACTATTTCTCCATCTTTGAGAAGATCATTGCATTCACAAGGCACCTGCCTCATTCATTCACTCCCTCCTAGTCCTTTGTTTTTGCATCTGGGTTTTCATCAGTATGTTTAACCTGAGAGCAACATAATGTGCTTTACAATCAACCAACATAACATAATACTTCACATGCCCCTTTGTCTCTGTGTCTGAGGGACTGCATATCAGGTGTATTGTGTGCCCGTAGAGTTGTGTATATTGGTGTATGCTTGTCTGCTGGCCTGTAAGTGATTTTTCACTAACAGGACATATAAAAGTTAGAAGTACATGTCCACTTTTTTAAATAAACTGCACTCTGCGCTCTGGGCTATGTTGGACCTGACCTATAGGTTATATATGTATTAAAAAGGAAGGGTTAGGCCTGGCAAAAGGTTTATTTACCAGGTCGAAATGGCAGTTTCAAACTACAAACACAGACTGAAATGACAGGCCTCAGGCATGGTTAAAAGGCTACGTAAGTGGGTGACATCATGAGTGTTGCAGGCCCACTAGTAGCTTTTAATTTACAGGCCCTGAGTACATGTAGTACCTCTTTACTAGGGACTTACAACTAAATTCAATGCGCTACTTGGGTGTAAGCCAGTGTTCCCATGCTTTAGGGAGAGAGCACAAGCACTTTAGATCCGGTTACCAGTTGTAAAGTGTGCAGAGTCCTAAGGCCTGCAAAAATGAAGTCAGCAAAAAGAGGAGGAGTGAAGGCACAATGTTGGAGGAAACACCAAGCCTAGGGTGCTAGGTGCAACAGTAGGAATGTTTGAATTAATGTCATTTACTGGCAAATACTCAAGCTGCCAACCGCAAATAAGTCTTGGCAGTTTGGGATGAACTGGGAGCAGGATCAAGGCTGATTTACACAGAATCATTCTATAATGACAGAGTGGGAAACAATAATGGGCTGGAATGCGACCCAAGTAATTGCCAATAGCTGAGATTCAATCAGGCATTTTACCCATCACCAGTGTTTTTTTCACTACACTATCTCTGTCCATTGTTATTCAAAGTGTACTTCATAAGGGGGAGTGATGCGATGATCCTGAAGTGGGTCCATTGCCTTGATGGCGGAGCGCAGGTGCTGCCATGGGGGTCTCACTTCTCTAGCAGGGGTTGTCAATCAGTTTGCCCTTCTTGTTTCTCCCGGTGACCTCCTCTGTCAAACAGGGTCACCATATCCTCCCTGTAAGCGAGCTCCAGTCTGTTGGGCACAGCAAAGTGCTCAGCTGCGGCACCTCCTGACATATGGTTTCAGGACTCACCACGGCACAAGGGCTACGGCTCTCACAGTATGGCAATCTTCTCATGGCGGCCCAATCCTTACTACATACCAGCCCGATAGAGGCTGCGGTGCACACAACTCATTTCATGGCAACCCTCTGACATATGAGGGTTACCAACTTCATCCTGCACATGGGCAATGACCCGATCTGTGCAGCAGCCGTCTCTTCACACCCTGTGAATGGAGTCCACTCCACAGAGCTCCCCACCATTCCTCGCTCCCTCCAATGCTCTCATCTTCCTCATAGGAAACATTGTTCTTGGCAAGCAGGAAAGTGCTGGTGCTCTAGGCGATGTCACCTCGCCCATTTGGGAAACTAGCTGGCCTTTGCCCTCAGTCCTGGTCACAGGCAGAAGTTTGCAGAGCTTCCTCTCCTCAAACAGCCTGTCTGGCTGCTTGGCAGATTTCAATTTTTGGGGCCTCAAGCACCCCTTCATATAGTCCTTTTCCAGACACCGACTGTGATTTAGAGTGTGAGTCTTTGAGGTTTATGTTCGGGATCTGTCCTCTTTCTCTTTAAAGCAGTCTGTCACAGCAGAAGTGACTCCAAAGCGGATAGCCCCACAACACAGGCCATGAGAGGGACTAGAATTCACACCTGGATGTCAGTCACAGTGATATGTGTATCAAAAGGTTAGTCTAGGCCCTCAGCCCTACTCTTTATCATTTACTTATCAGCACCATTCCCTTCCTGAGATGTGCCCAGCCCCTTCCCTGTGACATCTCTCTGAATCAAAGAGCACCACAATTGAAGTGTACTTACTGGCTCTCCTGTCTCCAGTGTGTGTCTCATCCAGTTTACAGGAATGCAGCAATCCACAAATCTGGGAGGGATTCCTCTACCTCACCTCCTCATGTTTCAACATGCTGGCCTGATTCTCCCAAAATGGAACATAGGGTCCCCTATGTATTATACCATTCACAGATACACAAACACCCAGTGCATATATACAGCAATATATCCTTTGTGCACTGTACCACTCATAGGGACATATACACCTAACAAAAACATTTAACATGCATGCAATCAACAGCACTACAACCCTCGTGTACAGTACCACTCATAGGCACTCATGCATTCAGCATATGCATTTATCATTCATGCACAGCACAGCACTACATCATTTATGCATTGTACCACTCATGGGCACACATACATTCAGCATACACACACTGCACAGTTCAGCATTATCCCTTACTGTACCCTTTACCAAGCACACATACACCCAGAAGAGATACACCATTCATGCGCTGTCAGTGCTTAATTTGAGTCAGTGGTTTCCGGTGCTCGGCACTAGCACTTTATTGTCAATGCCTGCTCTTATGATAGCCTGCCACATGGTGGCGCTGTTTGTCCTATTTTTTTGAGGAGCACCACAGCTGTTTTTTAATAATTAAATATACATTGAAATCACTTATACCTGCCACCCAATGCTATACGAATAGCTTGAGTGGCATGTATTAGTTATTTTAATGTATATTTAAAGTCTGAATTATCATACTTCTATGAGTGTGATGGCTAGTAGTGATAGTACTGTCATTTGCAGCGCTAATGGAAGCAACGGGTGATGCAAGCTACAGTGGCCTCCTGACACTTATTTTTTTACGAATTAAGCACTGTGCACTGCACAGCACCATACACCAAACTGATGCAAGCCAAGGGTGAGTTAAGCACAAGGCAGTGGAACAGTAACTGACTGAGTCTGTGGGCCTCACTCCAGTGACACAGGTTAAAAAGGGCATTCTTACTCCATCTGATCACTACATGAAATGGTACAACCACAGCACTGCTTAACGCCTGGTGAAAGCAGCAACCTCTCACCATTATGAGAATAGTGCTTTGGGCATCCCTCTCGGTTCAACAAGGCCACAATCCGTGAGACACACCTGTGTCATGATGCACATGCATGATCTGCATTTGCCTATCACAACAAAAATCAGCATTAGGGATCCAGATATCAGTACAGTTGGGGCACTCAACATAGGGGTGCATGCCCATAACCACGTTGAGGACTTTCCATCCAGACATGAACCAACAAGGAGTTGAACAAAAGATCACCTGGGCAAACAGACTCTTACAGTAGAGTGAAGGGATTAGTCCACTGAGACACAAGAGCCAGCAATAGTCCCATAATTTAGCCATGCTGAAAGAATGATAATGCATTACTATCTTGTATCTATGCTTAGCCTCAATGAACACAGTGAGCGCACTCGCTTTCGGAGATTTCATAGATACCCGTTTATTTTATTTATTTATTTATTTATTTATAAGCGCAACATTCATCCAAACTGGATATCACAGCGCTGTTTCTGAATGATCATTCACAGTCAAACTGCTTTTCGTCCGACGTTTCTCTAGCAGTTGCACAACATGTACGTATGTGAAGAGGAGAGTGGTGAAAATCACTGCACCGATGGCTTTTTAAAGCTGCCTTTCTTCTTGTATTCTTTGCCTTGTGAAAAGGTAGCTTTGACCCTTTTTATTGATATATAATTAGCTCCAGGATAGTAGTCCACCCGGCAGCTGCAGAGTGTGGTCACAGCTATATGGATTCTGGAAACACAAAAAGTGAATGCTTCATTTTGTGTCATGTTAACGTATTGGTTTTGGCCAGTTAAGTAGAAGTTACTGAGAAGACAGAGATTATGTACCGCTGGGTAATAGAAATGCAGATCTGCAAAGCACTTTGCTCATAATGCACAGAGCCCCGCAAACAAAGTTCTGAGACAAAACACTGTTTATAGAAACTGTGAAGGAAAAAAGACAAGGATTACTCGTGCATCTGCTGCAGAGTACTTGAAAGAAACCGGTTTATAACCCAGAGGTCCAGCTAATTTTTAGAGCTATTTGAGAGTCAATGCAATAAGTACCAAACCTGCTACCAACTTTGTATGGTGCGAAGAAACGTCAGAAGAATACAGCAAGCTATAATGATTAATATTACTGAGTATCAATAACATCACTCTCTAAATAGTTTGCATTTTGTTATCTACAAAGGCGGCTCTCCTGTCTTGCTTATTGCACTTACTTACCTCTTTCCTTACTATGGTTTTCTCACAGTTCTTAAGAACTGTCCCCTGGCTGTACTTGCTGTTTTTATTTCTAGCTTTGCCCTGTTTATGATGAGGGTAACAAATGTCCCTGTCTGTGACGTTTGCTGTGCCTCTTCAGGGTAGTAGCTATCATTAGTGCAGCATGGGTAATGACACGAGGATCCAGTGTTCTGAGGGACCACCTCCCCTCTATGGAAGCCTTTATCACACAACCTAGAAAGCCACTTTTACTGGCTTGCATAATGACCTTCAACAGCCTTGCTACCCCACTTGTATCTCTTTAAGGAGCAGCGGTAGGAGTGAAAAAGGTGTAAGGGGTGCAGGTATTCAGGTTATATAACAACTTGTGCGAGCACAGTGTGGTGATATGTGTGCAATACCACAACTGATTGAAAGATCAGAGGTCTGATGCACATCTACACATATTGCCCTCTTTCAAAGAATGATACTTCACCCTTATGGGGCAAACTGAATGTGCCAATTAGCATCTCAGGTCACAGGGAGCCATGGACAGAAGGAGCAGAGTGATTGTTTGACACAAAACAGCTTGCCAGAAGATCATGGAAGGATCTAACAGGCTTCAGGACTAAGCCGAAGATATAGGGGGGAGGTAGGTGCAGTGACTGTGACCAGGCATTCAGGACCTACTGTGACCAGGCATTCAGGACCTACCATGACCAGGCATTCAGGACCTGGGAAGCTATTAAAAGCCAAGAGAAGCTCAAGTGGGGAAAGAGGAGACATTTCAAAGGAAGTGCGCTCTTCATTGCTGACACAGAATCTTATAGCAGGCGCAGTAACATAAAAACTCCACCAGTCTCTTACACCAACCCTATCAACCAAACTCTCTCCCAACATCATCTTCTGACATATGTCTGTCTAGTCTAGTAATATCAAGCCTACGGTAAATTTAGTAACATCAAGGTAACCAAGTAGTAAAAACACCTGCAGCAGGATTAATCTGCAAACATATAAACCTATAGAATTAACCACTATACATATATATATGCTTTTCTCCAGACAGATTCACCGGTGCTTCCCATCCTGTACTTTCTCCCTAAAGTGCACAAAGGTTGTAACCCCATACCTGGCCGCCCCATTATTTCTGCTAGAAAGAACGTATGTGAAAACATCTCCAAATATGTAGATTTCTTTCTACAGGATCTGGTCATCAACTTACCCACATACCTAAAAGACACCAGTGATTTTTTACTCAAGATCAAAGACATCCCATGGCATGATGACTACATTTTGATGTCACTTGATATCACCGCCCTGTATACCAGCATCTGCCACCTAGATGGCATTAAAGCCTGCAAACATTTCCTGGACAAAAACCCATTCACTGTTACAAACACAATGCATTCATTTTGTTCCTTGTTGAGTGGTGTTTGTTTCATAACTATTTCATGTTTGATAAAACTGTATACCAGCAGATGAGGGGGTCGCCATGGGAGCCTGCTTCTCTCCCAGTTACGCATGTTTACATGTGGGGTGGTGGGAGGAGCAGGCCCTAATGGCGAAACACTTATTTGCATTTAACAACAATGTGGTTACCTGGATGAGATACATCGATGATGTCTTTGTGATCTGGAGAGGCAACACTGACAGCGCAATGGCATTCGTCGAGGAGATTAACAACAACCAGCTTAATCTTGAATTCAATGCCAGCATCAGTGAGACCTCAATAGAATTCCTTGACGTTATGTTGTATATATCCAATGGAGCATTACAGTCCCGACTGCACAGAAAGCCCACAGCAGGCAACTCTACTCTCCACGCCTCCAGTTTTCACCCCAGACACTTGATTACCAGCATCCCGTATGGAGAAATGTTACGCATACGTAGGATTTGCAGTGCAGAGGGGGATCTGAAAGCATGTCAACAAGAGGCATTTAGCAGGTTCAGAGCACGAGGGTACTCCAAAGACAACATTAATAAAGCTATCACTAGAGCTAACACTATTCCCAGGGAAGAACTCCTCACAGGTAGACCCAATCTAGCCAGCACTACCGCCAGTAGTGAATTACAGGCACACACAGTGACTACTAGACTTATCATCACTCACAACACAGAGGAACGCGCGATCAGATCAGTGATTAATAAACACTGGGGCATTATTAAATCAGATCCTATTATGGGCCCCATAGTAACAGCACACCCTGATATCACCTACAGGCGTGCCTTCTCCATGCGCGATGCTCTTGTGAAAAACAGCCCTGAGATAGTCACAAAATCTAACTGGCTTTCCGACATGAAAGGTTTTGTTAAATGTCACAGCTGCAGGGCTTGTAAGTTTGGCAGAAACATGACCCAGGTAGATTCTACCTTCAGAAAACAACCCCTCATTATCAAACACCGCCTGACTTGCAGAACTGAATTTGCAGTTTATCTGCTTGAGTGTGATTGCAAGTTACGCTACATTGGTAGCACCAAGCTACAGGTGCATTTACGCATTTTGCAACATCTGAGAGCCATAGTAAATAATGACCCAGCATATCCAGTTGCCAGACACTTTAGGGAGGTCCATAACAATAATCTGGACCACCTCCGATACTCTGTCATTGATTGCATACCTATCTTAAGAAGAGGGGGAACCGGGAAAAACTGTTACGCCAACTTGAAAGCAAATATATACTAGAATTCAACACTAAGACACCCTCAGGCCTTAACACCAGTGAGGATTTGCACAATTTTCTGTAGAGTTGAAATCATGTGGCCATTTTCTGTTCTTTTTGTTCCTTGTGCCTAGTGCTCCACTGTATGTTCCCTGCAATCTTTGGTTTTGTTATTCCCCATTGGGTCTTAACTAAGTGGCACACATAGGTTAAGCATCTAATTTTAGTTTCAACTTTAAATTGTAAGTTTAATTTGTGATGTCCTCTTTTTCCTATGACGTACATGCTGTTATCGCGCCAAATGCATAAGTCTTATTGCATTAACGCAGTCATATTTGTTACAGATATATTATCACTAATGTCTGTCATTAATAACGCTAGTTGTATTCCCATTTGCGCATTCTGAGCCATTTCGAATTCGAATTTAACTTTTTGGATTTGATTTAATTTTTCAAATTGAATTTCTGGATCACCACATTGTATATAGAACACTATGTGCGCTAACATATGGTACATAACATTTCCTTCTAACACCTAGATCTTTGTATGTTATGCGCTTACATTTTTTCTTTTCATTCATGTTTTTAAAATAATTTTTCGCTACACATTACTTTGGCACTATTTTTACATTTTACCTCTCACTACAATTCAGTTAAGCACTTTTTTATTATTAGTAGCACTCGCTTATTTGCTCAACACCACAGCTGGCATTTTATCTATATCAGGCACAACTTAGATTACACAATATACATTATATATCCCCATGATAACATTTCTACACAATGTGAGAACAACCACTGTGCGCACATGCGCGTAAATATACTGATAAGCAGGGCTTCACTTCTGTACTATTGCCCACCTGCGATTGTTGCCATTCTTTATTTACATGCACTAACTTGTATTTGTGACACAAATAACGCAGTGAATCATTGATTTAACATGTATTATGCAGTCATAACGTATTGTTTTAACCTACCGATATGCTCATGATTCACATCCTTGAGCTATCTATAGCCGGGATAGTCACATCCAGCACTGTTTACACATGTCCATCTTGATTGGGTCACACGCAGCGTGAGTTGTTACAGTTGATGTGCCCCATGTCTATTTACCGTTTATATGATACTCACTGAATACCATATATAGCTCAGCCTGATGTTAAACAGTAAAGCGAAAGCCTGTTGTAAATGACCTACTCACTTACACTATTGTCGTAAAATCGCCCGGTCATGCAGGTAAACAGGAAAAAGGACTACTAGTATCACCTGTATATAATGCACATACTCACCAGCAGCGCGATGTGTGATCAAGGCCGCATGTCTGGCGGCCGAAACGCGTCACTTTTGGACATAGATGTGTGAATAAACCCATCTGTTGAATACTTCTGCCTTTGGAGTCTGTGCCTGTGGTGTTGCGCTGCTGCTGCTGCCGTAGCGGATACATTCCTGGGATTTTCGTGGTGCTATATATGTATATATATATATATTCACTGAAAAAACCATAGGTTTTAGGGACAGTTATAGTTACTTGGACATTGCACTCGTACAAAACCCGTGAAATTCCCCCGTTATAGTTAGTTCAGCTAACTATAACTCGCGCCCCGCAATGCACTGCTGATGACGTCACATATTACATCACTCATGACATGGTCAGTGACATCACTGATGACATCACTGATGACATCTCAAATGACATCACTGATGACATCACTGATGACATCATCCAGTGACTGTGTGTTTCTGTAAAGTTTAAATATGTTTAATATATATAGGGAAAGGCGTATTGAAGAGTGAGTGGGTGTATAAGTGTCTGAATGGATGATTTAGTAGGTGCGTGACTAACTGTATAAGTGAGTGATTAAACGTATCTTACTGAATGCATGGGTTAGTGACTAAACTGGGTGAATGTCTGTATCCATCTGTCTGTTGCTGTGTAAGTGGCTGCATGGGTTTGTGAATAGCTACATGAGTGTCTATATGAGTTATTGATTGGTTGTCTGAGTATCTGTATGGGTGCTTGAGTGTTTGTGTGGGTGGGGTGTGTGCGACTCTGTACATAGATGTGTGAGTGGGTGATTCACTGGGTGCATGATTTGAAGAGTGCGTCTGTGATGGACTGCTGGCGTGGGTGAGTGTGTGTATGGGTGTGTTAGTGAGTGAATGTATATCTCAGTGGTACATGTGCGAGTAACTACATATGTAAAAGGAAGTATATATGTGTGTTAGAGTATTTAAAAGGCTATACGTGAGAGTGTGTGATTGTGAGAGTGGCTGTATGGATGCGTGTGTGCTTGTATCAGTTATTGTATAAGAGCGTATGAATGTGCTAGTATTTGTATGAGTTATTGAGCTGGTGTGTGTATAACTCTATAGGTGAGTAAATGGGTGTGTGATTAATTTTTTGCATGACTGACTAGGTGTGTGAGTACCTCTATGGATGAGTGGCGGTGTGTCAGTGTTTATATAGGTGTATGAGTGCATATGATAGTCCTGTACTGAGTGACTGTAAGTATAAGTGACTGTACGGGTGAGTGAGTGGATGTGTGTGTAGACCTAAGAATCAGTGAGTTGGTATGTAGTTATTGGTATTGGAGTGTCTATGGTTTTGAGAATGGCAGTCTGTAATTTAGAGTGGGTGTATCAAAAGTTATATTAGGGTGTGAGAAGATGCATGAAATTATCACATGGATGATGTCATCAGTGATGTCATTTGAGATGTCATCAGTGATGTCATCAGTGATGTCACTGACCATGTCATGAGTGATGTAATATGTGACGTCATCAGCAGTGCATTGCGGGGCGCGAGTTATAGTTAGCTGAACTAACTATAACGGGGGAATTTCACGGGTTTTGTACGAGTGCAATGTCCAAGTAACTATAACTGTCCCTAAAACCTATGGTTTTTTCAGTGAATTTGTAAGGTTTTTTAAATGCTAATTTCTAACTATAACGTGCCTGAAACCTATGGTTTTTTCAGTGAATTTCAAAGGTTTTTTAAATGCTAATTTCTAACTATAACATGTCTGAAACCTATGGTTTTTTCAGTGAATTTCAAAGGTTTTTTAAATGCTAATTCCTAACTATAACATGTCTGAAACCTATGGTTTTTTTCAGTGAATAACAAAGGTTTTGTAAATGCCAATTTTTAAATATATTAATTGTTATTTTTATTTTTTTCATACTGATTTACTACATTTTTTTAAACTATTTATTTTTAGATATTTTATTTTTTAAATTACATTGTAATTACATTATACATTACATTACAAAATATAGTTTCTCAGAATGAATTAATTTACTTTAAATACTTTGCAAATAGGCAATAGACTTTTAAGTACAGTAGTTACAGTTGTTGCAATGGGCAACACAATTTCAAACACAATGCAACATTGAGCTCAATGTGAATTTCTAGCTAAATGCAATTAGTTACTTTATGGATTACTTTTCTAACCACAGGACTGGATCCTAGATTCAGTCCTGGGACATCTCCTGTAAACAGTTGAGTAAAAGCGTTTTGGTTACAGTAGTGATTTTTAAGGAATATTATTGTATTTTAAAAGTTGACACTTAGAAACTTTTTCACATAGAATCACCAATGTTATCCTATGGGAGGAAATTCACTTAGCAGGTAAGTAGTGTTATCGTGACTTTTTCTCACTCAGTGGTGGATCCTGGATCCAGCACTGGTGCATCTCCTGTAAACAGTTGAAAGAATGCGTTTAAGTCATACAGGCGATTTCTAAGGAATATTTGTAGTTTGTGAAAATCGACACTTTGAAACTTTTCTGCTGAAAACCAGACAATGGATTCCTATGGAAGGAAATACAAGTTACTGGTAAGTACGGTTAAAATTACTTTTCAGGGTCAGTGCTGGGCTAAAAGATGCAGCACTGGGTTCTCTCCTGATAACAGGTGAGTAAATCGGAATTCGTAGTTCGGCTGATTTTAGAGGAATATTATAAAGTTCCAAAACTCCACACTTAGAAGAATTTCCAAGTGAAACCAGTCAATGTTAGCCTATGGAAGGAAATTCAAGTTACTGGTAAGTACGGTTAAAATTACTTTTCAGGACCAGTACTAGGCTGAAAGATACAGCACTGAGGTCTCTCCTGATAACAGGTGAGTAAATCGGAATTCGTATTTCGGCTGATTTTAGAGGAATATTTGTATGTTTCAAAAATCAACACTTAGAAGAATTTCCAAGTGAAACCAGTCAATGTTAGCCTATGGAAGGAAATTCAAGTTACTGGTAAGTACGGTTAAAATTACTTTTCAGGACCAGTACTGGGCTGAAAGATACAGCACTGAGGTCTCTCCTGATAACAGGTGAGTAAATCGGAATTCGTATTTCGGCTAATTTTAGAGGAATATTTGTATGTTTCAAAAATCAACACTTAGAAACTTTTTCAGCAAAAAGCAGGCAATGATATCCTATGGAAGGAAATTCAAGTTACTGGTAAGTACGGTTAAAATTACTTTTCAGGATTAGTACTGGGCTGAAAGATGCAGCACTGAGGTCTCTCCTGATAACAGGTGAGTAAATCAGAATTCGTAGTTCGGCAGATTTTAGAGGAATATTTGCACAGTAGTGAAGGGAGGGCGGGGCCTGAGGTGACATCTGTGCAAACGCGCCCCGTGGCGCGTTTTAAGTTGGGGATTAAGTCCCCTTGAATCATGAGGGTCCCTAGGGGCCAACTAGCCCACCAGGAACCTCCAGTATGCGCCAGGGGCTGCGTTGCAGAGACGTGTAGAGAGGCCACACCCCTTTTTACACCTCTCTGCAACGCAGCTCTGTGGCGCTTTCTGGATGTACCTGTTGGGCTAGTTGTCCCCCAGGGACCCTCAGGATTGAAGGGGATTTAATTCCCCACCTTAAAACACGCCACGGGGCCTGTTTGCACACATGTCACCTCAGGCCCGCCCTCCCTTCACCACTGTGCAAACGCGCCCGTGGCGCGTTTTAAGTCGGGGATTAACTCCCTTGAATCCTGAGGGTCCCTGGGGTGCAACTAGCCCACCAGCTACCTCCATTAAGCGCCACAGAGCTGCGTTGCAGAGAGGCGTAAAAGGGGCGTGGCCTCTGTACACCTCTCTGCAAGGCAGCCCCTGGCGCATACTGGAGGTTCCTGGTGGGCTAGTTGGCCCCAGGGACCCCAGTATTCAAGGGGAATTACTTCCCTTCTTAAAACGCGCCAGGGGGCGCGTTTGCAGAGTACTGCAGGGAGGGGGCGGGGCCTCCGGCCCGATGCCGTTTCTTTTTTTTGTAAATTTTTTTATGGGAGGGGGCTGCATGGCCCCCTTCCCTCGGCCACTTTGGCCCCGGGGACCCCATCCCCCGGGGCCTGAGCATTTTTTTATTTTTTTATTTTATTTTTTAAACGGGAAGGGGGCCGCGTGGCCCCCTTCCCTGGGCCTCTATTGGCCCCGGGGACCCCATCCCCGGGGCATGCCCTCTTTTTAACTAAAAAATATGGAGGGGGCTGCGTGACCCCCTCCTCAGGCCATTTAAGGCCCCGGGGACCCCATCCCCGGGGCCGGCCTTGCCCTTATTTTTTATTTTTTTATTTATTTTTTTATTTGGGGAGGGGGGCTGCGTGGCCCCCCCTCCCGGGCCACTTATGGCCCCGGGGACCCCAACCCCCGGGGCCTGGCCTCTCGTTGGGGACTGTGGGGGTCCCCAAACCCCCACAGTCCCGCCGGCTCCCCGTGTCCTATGGGAGCCGGCATTGCTTTTCCACATGGGGAGCAGCTAACATGCTGCTCCCCGTGTGGAAAAGCAATTGGTTTGCATTTTGAAAGAGAGAGCAGGTTTCCTGCTCTCTCTTTCAAAATGCAAACAAGTTTGCTATGACAGGACGGGAGCCGCGAGGCTCCTGTCCTGTCATAGCAAACAGCAGTGTCCCGGGGTAGGCACCCCGGGACACTGCAGGAGCCGGCCCTGGGGGTGGCGGTCCCCAGGGCCATCAAGGGCTCCAGAAGGGGGCCGCGCGGCCCCCTCCCTACATTTTGAAAGCCCCGGGAGGTGGTGGTCCCCGGGGCTTGGGGGTCCAAAACGGACCCCCATTTTCAATTTTCTTAGTGCCCTGGGGAGGTGGTGGTCCCGGGCGTGTGGGGGCTGGAGCCCCCACACAGGTTTAAAAAATAATTAAAAAAAAGCCCCGGGGAGGTGGCGGTCCCGGGGCTGCGGGAGGGCTCAGAGCCCTCCCGCACCATTTTAAAAGAAAGCCCCGGGGGTGGCGGTCCCCGGGGCTTGGGGGCCCTTTGAGGGCCCCCATACATAAATTTAACCCCCCACCATGCCCCCGGGACTTGGGCCACCCGAGGGCAAAATACAATCGAAGCGCGGGAGACCGCGCTCGATTCTTTCCGGCAGGATCCGCGCACCCTGAGCGCATCCTGCCGATTTAAAAAAATAAAAAAAAAATTTTGCCCAGGGGGTCCTTGTGGGACCCCCTGAGCAGACCTAGGGGGTCAGGGTGTTGCTACCCTTCCCCTTTTGCGCTTTGCGCACTTGTTTCTGTCCCTCGGTTCTACCGAGGATAAAATGGCTGCCAACACTTCCTGATTTGGAGTGTTGACAGCCAATTAGGATGCAGCTCGTGATCGGAAGGGTGCGCGGATCCTACGCGGCCATAGATATATATGTACTTTTACTTTTGATTTTCTCAGCAACTACTGAACGGATTTACACCATTTAACAAAAAGGGTTCTTTCTGAACCAAGAACTACCTCTTTGCCAAATTTGGTGTAATTCCGTTCAGCAGTTCGAGCTGTAGCCGTGTCTAAAGTTTCCTATGGGAAATTGATTTTTGACTCTTATTTTTTAATTTCTCCGCAACTACTGAACGGATTTACACCATTTAACAAAAGGGTTCTTTCTGAACCAAGAACTACCTCTTTGCCAAATTTGGTGTAATTCCGTTCAGCAGTTCGGGCTGTAGCCGTGTCTAAAGTTTCCTATGGGAAAATGAATGGGGAAAACACGTTTTGGGACCCCCCTTTTTTCTCGGCCCCCGCTTGACGAATCACCCTGAGACTTTCAGGGTAGGAGCGGACCGGAGCGGGCCATAAAGTTTGAAAATTTCGCGAAGATTCCTCAACCGACGCAAGAGTTATTTCAAATAGAATGTCGCGGATTTCCTATAGAAAATAGGTCCTAACTATAACTATCTACTGGCGACCGCCAGTAGATAATATATGCATATGTATATATATGTATATATATATCTGTATATGTATATATATATATATATATACATATATATATATATATATATATATATATTACCTACTGGCGACCAACAGTTATAGTTAGGACCTTGTTGTGATCAAGACCGTGTAGTAACGGTCGAAACGCGTCATGCTGGGCACTGGCCAAGGACTGACTGGTTGCTGTGTATTTTAATGGTCAATAAAGCACTGTATTTCACCATCTTTATCGAGTGGTCCGTACCTGTTTGCGCCTTCAGAAGGCGGTGGCGAGCCAGGATTGTTTTGCATATATATATATATACATATATATATTACCTACTGGCGGTCGCCAGTAGGTAGTTATAGTTAGGACCTTGTTTCTATTCAAAAAGCGTTTTTTTCTTTTGCCAATATCTTTGGCGCCGTTTGACGAATCTTCGCGGAATTTTCAAAACTAATGGTTCACTCAGGTCAGCTCCTGTCCTGAAAGTTTCGGGGTGATTCGTCAAGCGGGGGCCAAGAAAAAACAGGGGTCCCAAAACACGTTTTCCCCATGTTAATTTCCATAGGAACTTTAGACACGTCTACAGCCCGAACTGCTGAACGGAATATCGATATCTGAGCACCGAGGAGGGTTCGCGAACCCTCCCGAGCACGAGCTTTACTCTGATTGGCTGCCAACACTCCAAATCAGAATGTGTTGGCAGCCATCTTGTGACTCGGTAACCAAGTCATAAGAAAACAGTAAAATAAAGGTTAAAAAACAAGAAAAGGGGACAGGGTAGAAACACCCTGACCCCCTAGGCCTGCTCAGGGGGTCCCACAAGGACCCCCAGGGGCAAATAAAGCATTTCTTTTTTTATAATTTCAGCCGAATTTGCGCTGGGTGCACGAATCCGGACGAAATTATTTTTAAAAAACGAAGCACGGGCTCCCGCGCTTCGTTGTACTTAAGCCCCCGGGTGGGCCAGGTCCCGGGGGCATGCCAAATTAAGTCGCTTACACACCAACTGACAGACTGATACAGACATTCACACAATTTAGTCACTAACCCATGCATTCAGTAAGACACATTTAATCACTCACTTATACAGTCAGTCACACACCTACTAAATCATCTATTCAGACACTTATACACACACTCATTCTTCAATACACCTTGGCATATATATATATATATATATATAAAACATTTTTTAACTTTACAGAAACTCACAGTCACTGGATGATGTCATCAGTGATGTCATCAGTGATGTCACTGGCCATGTCATGAATGATGGAATATGTGACGTCATCAGCAGTGCATTACGGGGGCGCGAGTTATAGTTAGCTGAACTAACTATAACGGCCGAATTTCTCTGGTTTTGTACGAGTGAAATGTCCAACTAACTATAACGTCCCTGAAACCTGTGCTTTTTTCAGTGAATTTCTAAGGTTTTTTAAATGCTAATTTCTAACTATAACGTCCCTGAAACCTATGGTTTTTTCAGTGAATATATATATGTGTGTTTGTGTGTTAAAGTGTATCCTCATGAGAGATACCATCAAAAGTCAGGCAAGCATTGTCAAATTGGTACTGGAGTAAGAAAGTTGTTTTGATCGATCTTCTTAGTGTGAAAGGTAGCAAAGAGGCAGGGCCATACGGAAAGGTCTCTCATGCTTCAATTCATTTCCCTCCCACTAAAGTGACAGCCAGTCAGGAAGACAGCGAGTCAAAGTGGAATTAAAGTGAGTCACTTATAGGGTTGCTACCTGGCTCATTTTAATGGCCAAGGCAATACAAATGTAAGAAAATCACATAAAGCCAGTATTTTTCCCCTTATCAGTACATACTTTAAACAGTTTAAAAAAGAAGAAGAAATCAATTTAAAATGTGTTCTACAGTTGCCTTAATGACTCTTAATAGGTAACTAAAGTAAACAAAAAATACCAAAAGGCCATTTTGCAAATGAATACAATCGATTACACATAGGATTCCACATAGGATTCCACTTCAGATAACGTTGGGGCTTTGCAGAATCTTAAAATGCATCCAATATTTTTCTCATGGAATGGTGGCAATCCCACTCACTTAATGGCACTACCTTTTATTGCAATGGTGTATCGGAGTCCTCGAGTATCTTGCAGTAGTAGGGCAGGACTACAGACTTTCAGCAAAAGTCCACTCATCTCCCAGCTGGCCGGCCGTTCCCAGATCCCATGGGCCAGGAGGAGCGGTGTGCTGGTGAGTGCCCTGACAGGTTGCAGAGAATAAAGAAGAGGGGTAGATTCTGTCCCTGAGGATGACAATAGCCCCAGGACAGGGCTGAGGGGCCAGTGACATGAGCAGTGCAGGCAAGAATGTTGCAGCAAGAGGGGATGGGTGTGGACCAGCTCGTACGACCTGCACAGTGTATTTCCAGGTCAGAGAAGAAGCTGTGCTGCACAGGGAACAAGGGTGTGGCTATTTCCCCTCCTCCATGCTGGTCCTCTCAGAGGCACAGGACGTGAGCCTGGCCTGGTATTTACACACATCCTGGCTGCTTCCTGGAGAAGGCTGCTGAGAGAAAGACTCGCAGTCTAATAAAATGGGCTCAATTAGGGCCCGTGATTTTTAGGGGGTCCAAACATGATTTTGGGGTTGCCCAGCCCCGCTAGGCTCCCCGTGGCTACAGCCCTGGTTAGGGGTGGGAATAGGCAGCCCACGGGGGAGCGTCAGCGCTTCCCCCGTGGGTAGATGCCATGATGGAACGGTTCCATCATTGGCATAGGAGTATCACGGCCGATGACGGAACCATTCCGTCATCAGCACTGAACAGGTTATAGAGGGTTTTAAATAGGGCTGGGTGGGATGGAGAATATGCATGTCACACTGCATTTTAGCACCGGTAGCACGAGCAGCACTGAAAAATCAGCACGAACGGCACTATGTGGTGCGCAAGAGCACAGAGACATTCAAGTTGAGTTTGCTGCTGCTCGAGTAGACAAACTTGACCATCTGAGTTAGAAAATCACGCTAGGGAAAGCAAAACCTCACTTGCCCTTGGCACCTTTAATTTCTGGAGCCTCACAGGAAAAAAATTCCGTCTTGTAGCGATTGGAGTAATTTGACCGGAACTCCACGTTACACCAAATTCTGCCAATTCCACCGGCGGAATGAAATATTCCACCCACCCTTGATTTTGAAGTACAATTCGACATTCCTCCCTGCTCCCACTTATTAAATGTAAAAAAGGGAACCGAATGTTATCCTAATGCAGAGGTTGGCCTTGCAGTAGTGAAAATGAATTTAAGAGTTTTTCACTATCAGGACATGTAAAAGTTAAAAGTACATGTCCAACTTTTTAATTACACTGCACCCTGCCCTGTGGGCTGTTCAGGGCCTACCCTAGGGGTGACTTGTATGTATTAAAACTGAAGGTTTAGACCTGGAAAAAGGTTCATTTTGCCAGGTCGCAATGGCAGTTTAAAACTGCACACTCAAGCTACAATGGTAGTCCTGAGACATGTTTAAGAGGACTACTTAGATGAGTGGCACAATCAGTGTTGCAGGCCCACCAATAGAATTTAATTTAAAGGCCCTGGGTAAATGTAGTACCACTACACTAATAAATGAAATGCGCCAATTGGGTGTAGGACAATTTTACCAAGTTTAGAGGAGAGAGCACAATCACTTTAGTACTGGTTAGCAGTGGTAAAGTGCGCAAAGTCATAAAAGCCTACCGACGGGTTCAGAAAACAGGAGGGTAAATGCAAAAAGTTTGGGGATGACCCCACAGAAAGTACTAAGTCCAACAGTTTGCACTGAGGCCAGGAAGGGGCAATGAGTGATGATGGCTGACCTCTTAACAGGGATTAACTATCTAGGAGTGGACATGAACAGTAAGCAGAACAAATGGAATCTTTAGCAGTAACTCTTTTAACTTGGAGATGCCAGGGGGGGATTCTCCTGTTCATCCCCAGGATCCCACTAAACAGCCAAGCTATAACCACAGTATGAGTGAAAAACAATTTTGAGCCTGTGAGGTAGGGGAGTAGCCAAGAAGCTGAAGACAGCCTGTATGGTAGCAGCTTAGTGCCACCATCTTGAAACAGGGGCTCCTGGCTAATTTTACAATATGGCAAAGAGAAAGTGCTGCAAGAGAAGGTAGAGGGACGGTGAGAATATTGTTTGGATTGGGGCTCAGGCCCCAGCTCCCATTTACCAGGACTGGTCCTCCGACCAGTCTAAGGCACTTTCAGACTGGCCTTGCTGCCTCGAGGCCCCGCCTCTTTCATGCACTCCTTCTTCTCTCTCTCTCTCTCTCTGCTCCTTCCTCTCGCTCTTCTGTCTGTCCTTTTCTCTCACTTCGTGACTGTTCTCCATTTTCCACTCTCCCCCTTGGGCCTCTTTGTGCCCGTTTTCTACTTTCTCTCTTGGGCCTCTTGGTGCCTGTTTTCCACTTTCCAGTCCCTCTCTTGGACCTACTTTGTGCCCATTTTTTCCACTCTCTTTGTGCCCCACTTTTCCTTCTTTGTACCTTCTTTGTAAGATGAAAAACTTTGTGCCTCTTTGTGCTCTTCTCATGAGTATACCAGCCATGCAAATAATCTTACACAAAGATTAAAAGACAGAGGATATCCTAAAAAACTGTTAAAAAATGCTGCAAAAAGAGCGTGGTGGACACCACGAGAAAGTCTTCTAGAAAACAAAGAGAAACCAGCTCTGGACCGTACAGTTTGTGTTACCACATTTTGCCCCAATACCAACCAGTTGAAAAAAGTAATCCATCAGAATTGGCATTTGTTAAAAAATCTAGATCCACTACTTGCACAGCCCCCTTTGTTTGCACTCAAAAAGGAAAGCAGCCTAGCAAATCAAGTAGTTAGGGCATCCTTGCCGATAACACCAAAAGGTACCCTACGTGAACAATTGAGCCTACCACCAGTGAAAGGACACCATAGATGTGGGACTTGTGTTAGTTGTAACCAAACCTTAGAAGGTTCCTTATTTTCATATAAGGAAGTTCATTGGAAACACGAGTCATTTAGCAACTGTAAATCAAAAAATGTAATTTATGGCATTTTATGTCCATGTCCCAAGTTGTATATTGGGAAAACAAACCAAGAAGTCCGTCAAAGGATTACACGACATAAATCAAGAATTCGAAAAAAGTGCACACTGCACCGTTAGTCAACCATTGGATCCATCACAATCACTCAGAAGAGGACCTTTCATGGACTGTAATTTCAAAGGTAGATCCAGACCCTCGTGGAGGAGATATGGATCGTAAATTGATACAAAGAGGCCATGTTAATTGTTAAATTTAACACGGCGGTAGATGGTTTGAACGAGCTCTCAGAAATTTATAATCTATAAAGAGCCAATGTCAAAAATTCTTGTCGCGAGACTGAAACGGAGGTAATAACTCGATGTAATAGAATTTTAGTCTTTTTTCCATTCTAACTAAAACAGACTGCCGCATAGTAATGCCTTGCCTTTTTGGGTAAATGAGAGGCTGTGGAAAGTTCACATTAGTACAATTCGTTCCAATCCTGTTTGTTTTTTTCCGTACCACTAGATATGGCACAAATATTATTTTTCAATAAAAAGGTTTTCCGACCTTTAAATACGAAATGACACAAGTTTTTAAGTTAGTTGAAAATTGCCTCATAACCAGCACGGGCACAAAGCTTGTACATGTTTAAATTCTATCTTGGATTGAGTTCCATGTTTAACATCAAAATCACGAACTACAAGTCCCACAACTATTCGCGTCAAGATGCGTAACGTAACTGCCACGTGATTCATTCCGGAAGGAAAAGGTCTGCTTGTGTGCAGCTGCCAGCGTTCCCAACTCAGAGTGGACGTTGAGATTATACGACAAGACGCGCTAGCCCAGGTACGAGTTTAATGGATTTGAACGCGTGTTTATGATTGAGAAAAGCTTTTTCCAGCCAACACGTATTAATTTGAGGCAGGTTTAAGAGAGACTGGATTGTGAACCTTGTCTCCTTTCCCGTATAGATTTACTCGTGGCAGTCGCAAAACAATTTAGTCTCCGCGCATTGAGCAGAAAACAGGTATGTTTTTAACCATCCCCATCATAAATTTGAAATTAATAAGAGCCAACTTGGTATTGACGACATTCTTTCTGAAAACATTGCTTCCTTTAGATTTTTTTTTACCTGGAGTCAGCAAATAGTCTTCCATCACAACCAGGAATGATTTGACCAAGTAAGTCTATCGCTACATGGTAGCCTCCATTCCTTGACTAAATTTATCAAACAACACACTAAGACTGATTTATTCTCCTTTTTTCTCTCCCTTTTTCTTTTTTCTTTTTCATTTAACTCTGTAGATCAAACACAATAGTGTGGCACGTAGTGGCCCTAGTAGAGATCGGCGGATCTCACAAAAAGATAGGTAATTTTTATTTTCTAAATTATCATTGAAACGGACGTTGATGTAGGGGTCTGGATTAAATTGTTTTTTCAGAAAGAATAAGAGCTTAAAGCTTAACTCTTTCCCCTTTTTTTGTTTCAGTTGTTTGTGGTCCTGAGGAGAACCCCAAGATTAAATAAGGGTCTCGAAACGCGTCGACCTTTTTCTTTCAAACAGTGTTTATAAAATGTAAACCCATTACTGTTTTTTATAAACTATTGCATTGGTTGACAATTGAATTATCGATCGTATCAAAACAGTTCGGAGTTTTTTTCTTCTAAAGTATACACACTGTTTGTTTCTAACCCTGAATATTAGGTTGAAACCCTGTAAATAGAAATTTACCTGTCTGGGTTTATGCATGTCGTTTGTCTTAAATGTTTTATGTAATGTTGTTTTACAGTTTTGTTTAGTAGGTGATGTCATTTAATGTATGTAATTATTGTTTTTTTGTATATGTAATTGTAATGTATTTTTCTTTAGGAGTTGTGATGGTTGTAATATTAACAAAGAATTTTTTTATGAAAGAAAAAAAGTACTAAAAAGTAAAAACTTTTTCTTAAAAAATAATAAAGAGATAAGGATTGATAATCCTCGGGTTACATTGAATGGTTCTTGTACCCTAGTGAAAATAACATAGCAAAACAATATCAGTATTGGCAATTTACATGTTGTTTGTTGATAATTGGGCTCAGCCTTACTGATAGGAGCCAAAACCCCTTTTTGGTATCAAGTAGTTAGCGGGTGCAGACTCGCGAGGTTTTTCATTGGTAGAGAAGACAATCTTGAGTCAGAGTGGAAATTAGATTGTGAAGCGGTATTCGTCGAAACCGCATGTTCTTTCTGTTGTTTGAGTATTTATTGTTCATTTATTATTTTTTGTTTGACTATGACTGAACAAGACACTTTCGCTTACAGTGAAAGCCACATTAAAAACCTATTGGATGCGCCCCCCTTATTTGCCTCCGTTTCACTTAGTGCTACAGCAAAAACACAGAATGAATCAGATAAATTGACGAGATTAAGGAAAAAGCAAATCAGGACTGACTTGCACGGTCACTTTTTATTGGAACACTTAAAAGCAGGAACAATTCCAGGAGGCTTACAAATACGCAATATTCCTGTTATTTTTACAGAAGATCCTTTATATAAAAGGTTATAGCTGCATTGAAACCAAATGCAGCAGAGATTTAATGGTTCTTATGGTTGAGACAGCTAAACGGATTTCAGACCAACAGTTAGCTGAGATTGCTGCATTAGAACAAGAGATTAAAGGTAACCCATTGTTGACAGATTCAAAAAGTTTACTAGCCAAGGTCGAAAAAGAAATATCTGAATTTAAGGACTATACTATTAACCAAAAAGAGATCAAATTTGAAAAAGACAAACGGAATTTTTCATTGGAAACAACATATCCGTATCTACAACTTGATTTTTATTCACGTCCGGAATCGCGGAGATTTCTACCTGATTATCAAGGAAGGTCACGTAATAAATTTATTTCATTTTCTGATACTTCATCATCATCTTCTGGAGGCGAAAACGACAACACTGAAGGACGTTTTAATAGTAACCGTCGTCCAAATAACTAACAACCACAAGGAGGGGCTTTTTTAGGCAGAGGCCAGCAGAAGCCCCGCGGCAAAAGCAGATATGCCAATCAACCCTGGGAAATGACAACCAGGCAACGGTACTACAAAACTTAACGCCTTCACTTATTTATAACTTGTCCAATCGAGTCCTGACCAATGCAGAAGAAAGTATTTTAAGGAAAGGCTTATCCTTTGTTCCGACGAAGAACACAAATTTTGTGAACATGAAATCCGAAATCATGGAATTTTGTAGAAAGATTCGTTTAATAACATTTTTTTCTGATAATCCAATGCCTGAAAGTACAGAAGTCACAGGACTTCGAAATAAATCAACATTCTGCCCTCCTAGAAAAATACCTAAAGAAGTATTAACTTTTGAAAGAACAGTTCTATCAGCAGTATCAGACAAGGAGAAGAAAAAGAAGTATATCAAACATAACGTATCAAAGGCACAAAAAGAGGCTATCATTAATTTGAAAAGTGACCCTTCTGTTATCATAAAACAAGCAGACAAAGGGGGCTCTATCGTGATATGGAACACCACGGATTACGTGGCAGAAGTAACAAGACAATTGAATATGGAGGATTGTTATAGAAAAATCAACAAGGATCCAACAGTAGAAATCCAAAATGATCTCATGGTTATTTTGAAAGACGGCTTGGACCAAGGAATTGTAGGCCAAAAGAATTTGATTTTTAAATAAGAAATATCCTCGGATTCCACTAATGTACATTTTGCCGAAAGTGCACAAAGACGAATCTTGTCCACCAGGAAGACCGATAGTCTCGGGTTGTGAGTCAATACTCGAGCCTATATCAAAGTATGTTGACTTCTTTTTAAAACCATTTATGCAGGAGGTACCATCTTACCTACGCGATACAACAGATTTTTTAAATAAAATCCAGACTATGGTTTTTGATTCAGACACACATCTACTAGTCACATTGGACGTAGTGTCATTGTACACTCAGATACCACAGGATGATGGACTATCAGCAGTTGAATCCTTTTTAGAGACAAGAACTAAACCAACAAGGGTTCCAACAGAATTCATCATGAAATTGGCCAGTTTTGCCCTTCGTAAAAATTATTTTAAATTTGGGAATGATTTTTATTTCCAGACAAAGGGGACAGCGATGGGCTGTCCCTTTGCGCCGGAGCTAGCTGTGCTGTTCATGGCCAAATTTGAGGAAAGATACATCTATGATAAAAACCCGTACTTTCAATGGGTTACAAATTGGGTTCTTTACATCGACGACATTTTTAGGTCTCGCCTAGCGATGCAGCGCAAAGCGCGCCGACTTTTGCTCCGATGCAGGACAGGACAGGTGCACGCGTACGGCAAGTCCTGGACAGGAGATGTGCACGCGTATGGTGCGAGCAGAAGTTGTAATAATGCCGCAAGCCGTACGCGTGCACATAGACTGTCTGTGCTCAAGCTTAACAGACAGGAGATGTGCACGCGTACGGCTCGCGTCTTTTTACAACTCCTGCTCGCACCATACGCGTGCACATGTCCTGTCCAGGCGCGGCGTCCAGCATGCCTCCCGTTCAACCCCACTCACCGGCTCTTGTGGGGACTCAGCGCTGAATCTTGCTCCGGCCGCACCATGCGGCATTCACGAAGGCGGGGTGGGCTCCCGACTGGACTTCCCTCTGCGGGGTGGGCTCCCGCCTCACTTCTCCAACATACGGGGCTCCCTCAGCTCACGGGAGCCCCGGACACCTCCGGCCGCGCGCTCCATGCGCCGCCCATGCGCCACGCAACTGACGTCGCTCAGACGATTTCAGCTGCCCGGACAGCCGATGTGCACGCGCACGGCGTCTCTTGCTCACGGCGCACTCGACAGGGCTTGTTAATTTGGCTCGGGGTCTGTTGTAGTGTTTCTGCCTCTGTTCACTTTATTTCCTCTAAGCATTCACTCTACTGGAGTTCATTTGGAGGCATTCAGTATTTCTCACACCGTTTATGGATGCTGGGCTAAGTGCGATTAACTTGCCTCGGTAAAAGCATTCATACGCTCGGGCTCGAGCGTGCACTCAGTAGTCCCCCGGGCACAAGCAGGCATCCACTTCTGTGCTTCCTCGTTGCTTTATCTTGCAGCTGACAGGGAGCACCCCTGCTGCCATTCTCTTTGGCCAAATTCAGCAGTACAGCATTGGAGGTGCCGCAGGGAGCTCTGGAAGGTGAATATTATGCTCAGGCTACTTGTTCGCTGTGGGCGAGGGTTTTTACATGTTCCACTGTCTCCTTGAGACAGGAAGCACGTGTGCATGGAGAGAAAGGATGGGGGCCACTTAGTACCTGTAAAGCTTCATGTGCCCCCACTCCCCCGCGCCCCTGCGGAATAGCCCCCAGAGCTGCTTCGTGTCACCCGCCCCCCGAGGCAGCCCCGGTTTCCGGTGATTCACGGCTCCGTCTGCCAGCGACTCGTCCTCGCGGCCAGGTCTGTCACCGGAGTTCACATCAGCATAAGGACTGCTGCTGCACGCTCAACAGCCCTCGCCCGCCTTTTTAAATGACAAGCCAAGTTTATAATTACCCATGCTTTTATCCAGGGAAGTCTGTGCCGTGTGTGAAGGCAGACATGCCGTGTGTGTGGGAATGTAAAAGGGACTCAGTATTTTCATCATTGTAGATAAAGAGTATATATATCCCGCCAAAACATATATCGGTGTTTTCCTGCATTCTGAAGAACAATAGATTTGAGTGAAACGGTTTAGATGCTTTAAGACGCGCTGATGGTGTTTGAACATGTCCTGCAACACGTTTCCCTCTTCGGCTGCGATGTCGTGCACGCCGTGTACTCTGTGACAGTAGTGAGTGCACACGTGGCTGGTGGATGTCTGATGCCTGATGCCTGATGTATGATGATTGATGTCTGATGCCTGATGTCTGTGGATGTCTGATGTATGATGCTTGTGGATGTCTGATGCCTGATGCTTGTGGATGCCTGATGTCTGATGCCTGATGCTTGTGGATGCCTGATGCTTGTGGATGTCTGATGTCTGATGCTTGTGGATGTCTGATGTCTGATGCTTGTGGATGTCTGATGTCTGATGATTGTGGATGTCTGATGCCTGATGATTGTGGATGTCTGATGCCTGATGTCTGATATCTGATGTCTGATGCCTGATGCTTGTGGATGTCTGATGCCTGTCTGATGCCTGATGATTGTGGATGCCTGATGCTTGTGGATATCTGATGCCTGATGCTTGTGGATGCCTGATGTCTGATGCTTGTGGGTGCCTGATGCTTGTGGATGCCTGATGTCTGATGCCTGATGCCTGATGCTTGTGGATGTCTGATGCCTGATGCTTGTGGATGTCTGATGGATGTATGATGCTTGTGGATGTCTGATGCTTGTGGATGTCTGATGCCTGATGTCTGATGCATGATGTCTGATGCCTGATGTCTGATGCTTGTGGATGTCTGATGCCTGATGTCTGATTCGTGTGGATGTCTGATGCCTGATGTCTGATGCTTGTGGATGTCTGATGCCTGATGCTTGTGGATGCCTGCTCTCTGATGCTTGTGGATGTCTGATGCCTCATGTCTGATGCCTCATGTCTGATGCCTGATGGATGTCTGATGCCTGATGGATGTCTGATGGATGTCTGATGCCTGTGGATGTCTGATGCCTGTGGATGTCTGATGCCTGTGGATGTCTGATGTCTGTGGATGTCTGATGCCTGTGGATGTCTGATGCTTGTGGATGTCTGATGTCTGATGCTTGTGGATGTCTGATGCTTGTGGATGTCTGATGCTTGTGGATGTCTGATGTCTGATGCTGGTGGATGCCTGATGCTGGTGGATGTATGATGTCTGATGCCTGATGCTGGTGGATGTATGATGTCTGATGGCTGATGCTTGTGGATGTATGATGCCTGATGTATGATGCTTGTGGATGTATGATGCCTGATGCTTGTGGATGTCTGATGCTTGTGGATGTCTGATGCCTGATGCTTGTGGATGCCTGATGCTTGTGGATGTCTGATGCCTGTGGATGCCTGATGCCTGTGGATGCCTGATGCCTGTGGATGTCTGATGCCTGTGGATGTCTGATGCCTGTGGATGCCTGATAATTGTGGATGCCTGATGCCTGTGGATGCCTGATGCCTGTGGATGCCTGATGCCTGTGGATGCCTGATGCCTGTGGATGTCTGATAATTGTGGATGTCTGATAATTGTGGATGTCTGATGCCTGTGGATGTCTGATGCCTGTGGATGTCTGATGCTTGTGGATGTCTGATGCTTGTGGATGTCTGATGCTTGTGGATGTATGATGCCTGATGTCTGATGCTGGTGGATGTCTGATGCTGGTGGATGTATGATGTCTGATGCTGGATGATGTAAGATGTCTGATGCCTTATGCTTGTGGATGTATGATGCCTGATGTCTGATGCTTGTGGATGTATGATGCCTGATGCTTGTGGATGTCTGATGCCTGATGCTTGTGGATGTCTGATGACTGATGCTTGTGGATGTCTGATGCTTGTGGATGCCTGATGCCTGATGCTTGTGGATGTCTGATGCCTGATGCTTGTGGATGTCTGATGCCTGATGCTTGTGGATGCCTGATGCATGTCTGATGCCTGTGGATGTCTGATGCCTGTGGATGTCTGATGCCTGAGGATGTCTGATGCCTGTGGATGCCTGATGCCTGTGGATGTCTGATGCCTGTGGATGCCTGATGCCTGTGGATGCCTGATGCCTGTGGATGCCTGATGCCTGTGGATGCCTGATGCCTGTGGATGTCTGATACCTGTGGATGTCTGATGCCTGATGTCTGATGCCTGATGCTGGTGGATGTCTGATGTCTGATGCCTGTGGATGCCTGATGCCTGTGGATGCCTGATGCCTGTGGATGCCTGATGCCTGTGGATGCCTGATGCCTGTGGATGCCTGATAATTGTGGATGCCTGATAATTGTGGATGTCTGATGCCTGTGGACGTCTGATGCCTGTGGATGTCTGATGCCTGTGGATGTCTGATACCTGTGGATGTCTGATAATTGTGGATGTCTGATGTCTGATGCCTGTGGATGTCTGATGCCTGTGGATGTCTGATGCCTGATGCTGGTGGATGTCTGATGTCTGATACCTGATGCTGGTGGATGTCTGATGTCTGATGCCTGATGCTGGTAGATGTCTGATGCCTGATGCTGGTGGATGCCTGATGTCTGATGATTGTGGATGTCTGATGCTTGTGGATGTCTGATGCTTGTGGATGTCTGATGCCTGATGTCTGATGCTGGTGGATGCCTGATGCTGGTGGATGTATGATGTCTGATGCCTGATGCTGGTGGATGTATGATGTCTGATGTCTGATGGCTGATGCTTGTGGATGTATGATGCCTGATGTCTGATGCTTGTGGATGTATGATGCCTGATGCCTGATGCTTGTGGATGTCTGATGCTTGTGGATGTCTGATGCATGATGCTTGTGGATGCCTGATGTCTGATGCCTGATGCTTGTGGATGTCTGATGCTTGTGGATGTCTGATGCCTGTGGATGTCTGATGCCTGTGGATGTCTGATGCCTGTGGATGTCTGATAATTGTGGATGCCTGATAATTGTGGATGCCTGATGCCTGTGGATGCCTGATGCCTGTGGATGCCTGATGCCTGTGGATGCCTGATGCCTGTGGATGTCTGATAATTGTGGATGTCTGATAATTGTGGATGTCTGATGCCTGTGGATGTCTGATGCCTGTGGATGTCTGATGCCTGTGGATGTCTGATGCTTGTGGATGTCTGATGCTTGTGGATGTCTGATGCCTGATGTCTGATGCTGGTGGATGTCTGATGCTGGTGGATGTATGATGTCTGATGCTGGATGATGTAAGATGTCTGATGCCTGATGTCTGATGCTTGTGGATGTACGAAGCCTGATGCTTGTGGATGTCTGATGCCTGATGCTTGTGGATGTCTGATGCCTGATGCTTGTGGATGCCTGAAGCCTGATGCTTGTGGATGCCTGATGCTTGTGGATGTCTGATGCCTGATGCTTGTGGATGTCTGATGCCTGATGCTTGTGGATGCCTGATGCATGTCTGATGCCTGTGGATGTCTGATGCCTGTGGATGTCTGATGCCTGTGGATGCCTGATGCCTGTGGATGTCTGATGCCTGTGGATGTCTGATGCCTGTGGATGCCTGATGCCTGTGGATGTCTGATGCCTGTGGATGTCTGATGCCTGTGGATGTCTGATACCTGTGGATGTCTGATGCCTGATGTCTGATGCCTGATGCTGGTGGATGTCTGATGTCTGATGCCTGTGGATGTCTGATGCCTGTGGATGCCTGATGCCTTTGGATGCCTGATGCCTGTGGATGCCTGATGCCTGTGGATGCCTGATGCCTGTGGATGTCTGATGCCTGTGGATGCCTGATAATTGTGGATGCCTGATAATTGTGGATGCCTGATAATTGTGGATGTCTGATGCCTGTGGATGTCTGATGCCTGTGGATGTCTGATACCTGTGGATGTCTGATAATTGTGGATGTCTGATGTCTGATGCCTGTGGATGTCTGATGCCTGTGGATGTCTGATGCCTGATGCTGGTGGATGTCTGATGCCTGATGCTGGTGGATGTCTGATGCCTGATGCCTGATGTCTGATGCCTGATGCTGGTAGATGTCTGATGTCTGATGCTGGTGGATGTCTGATGCCTGATGTCTGATGATTGTGGATGTCTGATGCCTGATGTCTGATGATTGTGGATGTCTGATGCCTCATGCTGGTGGATGCCTGATGTCTGATGCTGGTGGATGTCTGATGCTTGATGTCTGATGCCTGATGCTGGTAGATGTCTGATGCCTGATGTCTGATGCTGGTGGATGTCTGATGCCTGATGTCTGATGCTTGTGGGTGTCTGATGCCTGATGCTTGTGGATGTCTGATGCTTGATGTCTGATGCGTGTGGATGTCTGATGCTTGATGTCTGATGCCTGTGGATGCCTGATGCCTGTGGATGCCTGATGCCTGTGGATGCCTGATGCCTGTGGATGTCTGATGCCTGTGGATGTCTGATGCCTGTGGATGTCTGATACCTGATGTCTGATGCCTGATGTCTGATGCCTGATGCTGGTGGATGTCTGATGTCTGATGATGTCTGATGCCTGTGGATGTCTCATGCCTGTGGATGCCTGATGCCTGTGGATGCCTGATGCCTGTGGATGCCTGATGCCTGTGGATGCCTGATGCCTGTGGATGCCTGATAATTGTGGATGCCTGATAATTGTGGATGCCTGATAATTGTGGGTGCCTGATAATTGTGGATGCCTGATAATTGTGGATGCCTGATAATTGTGGATGCCTGTGGATGTCTGATGCCTGTGGATGTCTGATGCCTGTGGATGTCTGATGCCTGTGGATGTCTGATAATTGTGGATGTCTGATAATTGTGGATGTCTGATGCCTGTGGATGTCTGATGCCTGATGTCTGATGCCTGATGCTGGTGGATGTCTGATGCCTGATGCTGGTGGATGTCTGATGCCTGATGCTGGTAGATGTCTGATGTCTGATGATTGTGGATGCCTGATGCTTGATGTCTGATGCCTGTGGATGCCTGATGCCTGTGGATGCCTGATGCCTGTGGATGCCTGATGCCTGTGGATGCCTGATGCCTGTGGATGTCTGATGCCTGTGGATGTCTGATACCTGATGTCTGACGCCTGATGTCTGATGCCTGATGCTGGTGGATGTCTGATGTCTGATGATGTCTGATGCCTGTGGATGTCTGATGCCTGTGGATGCCTGATGCCTGTGGATGCTTGATGCCTGTGGATGCCTGATAATTGTGGATGCCTGATAATTGTGGATGCCTGATAATTGTGGGTGCCTGATAATTGTGGATGCCTGATAATTGTGGATGCCTGTGGATGTCTGATGCCTGTGGATGTCTGATGCCTGTGGATGTCTGATGCCTGTGGATGTCTGATAATTGTGGATGTCTGATGCCTGTGGATGTCTGATGCCTGTGGATGTCTGATGCCTGATGTCTGATGCCTGATGCTGGTGGATGTCTGATGCCTGATGCTGGTGGATGTCTGATGCCTGATGCTGGTAGATGTCTGATGTCTGATGATTGTGGATGCCTGATGCCTGATGTCTGATGCCTGATGCTGGTAGATGTCTGATGTCAGATGACTGATGCTGGTGGATGTCTGATGCCTGATGTCTGATGATTGTGGATGTCTGATGCCTGATGTCTGATGATTGTGGATGTCTGATGCCTCATGCTGGTGGATGCCTGATGTCTGATGCTGGTGGATGTCTGATGCCTGATGTCTGATGCCTGATGCTGGTGGATGTCTGATGCCTGATGTCTGATGCCTGATGCTGGTAGATGTCTGATGCCTGATGCTGGTGGATGTCTGATGCCTCATGCTGGTGGATGCCTGATGTCTGATGCTGGTGGATGTCTGATGTTTGATGTCTGATGCCTGATGCTGGTAGATGTCTGATGCCTGATGCTGGTGGATGTCTGATGCCTGATGTCTGATGCTGGTGGATGTCTGATGCCTGATGTCTGATGCCTGTGGATGTCTGATGCCTGTGGATGTCTGATGATTGTGGATGTCTGATGATGTCTGATGTCTGATGCTTGTGGATGTCTGATGCTTGATGTCTGATGCCTGTGGATGCCTGATGCCTGTGGATGCCTGATGCCTGTGGATGCCTGATGCCTGTGGATGTCTGATGCCTGTGGATATCTGATGCCTGTGGATGTCTGATACCTGATGTCTGACGCCTGATGTCTGATGCCTGATGCTGGTGGATGTCTGATGCCTGTGGATGTCTGATGCCTGTGGATGCCTGATGCCTGTGGATGCCTGATGCCTGTGGATGCCTGATGCCTGTGGATGCCTGATGCCTGTGGATGCCTGATAATTGTGGATGCCTGATAATTGTGGATGCCTGATAATTGTGGGTGCCTGATAATTGTGGATGCCTGATAATTGTGGATGCCTGATAATTGTGGATGCCTGTGGATGTCTGATGCCTGTGGATGTCTGATGCCTGTGGATGTCTGATGCCTGTGGATGTCTGATAATTGTGGATGTCTGATGCCTGTGGATGTCTGATGCCTGTGGATGTCTGATGCCTGATGTCTGATGCCTGATGCTGGTGGATGTCTGATGCCTGATGCTGGTGGATGTCTGATGCCTGATGCTGGTAGATGTCTGATGTCTGATGATTGTGGATGCCTGATGCCTGATGTCTGATGCCTGATGCTGGTAGATGTCTGATGTCAGATGACTGATGCTGGTGGATGTCTGATGCCTGATGTCTGATGATTGTGGATGTCTGATGCCTGATGTCTGATGATTGTGGATGTCTGATGCCTCATGCTGGTGGATGCCTGATGTCTGATGCTGGTGGATGTCTGATGCCTGATGTCTGATGCCTGATGCTGGTGGATGTCTGATGCCTGATGTCTGATGCCTGATGCCTGATGCCTGATGCTGGTGGATGTCTGATGCCTCGTGCTGGTGGATGCCTGATGTCTGATGCTGGTGGATGTCTGATGTTTGATGTCTGATGCTGGTAGATGTCTGATGCCTGATGCTGGTGGATGTCTGATGCCTGATGTCTGATGCTGGTGGATGTCTGATGCCTGATGTCTGATGCCTGTGGATGTCTGATGCCTGTGGATGTCTGATGATTGTGGATGTCTGATGATGTCTGATGCCTGATGTCTGATGCTGGTGGATGTCTGATGCCTGATGCCTGATGCTGGTGGATGTCTGATGCCTGATGTCTGATGCCTGATGCTGGTAGATGTCTGATGCCTGATGCTGGTGGATGTCTGATGCCTGATGTCTGATGATTGTGGATGTCTGATGCCTGATGTCTGATGATTGTGGATGTCTGATGCCTGATGCCTGATGCTGGTGGATGTCTGATGCCTGATGTCTGATGCTGGTGGATGTCTGATGTCTGATGATTGTGGATGTCTGATGCCTGATGTCTGATATCTGATGTCTGATGCCTGATGCTTGTGGATGTCTGATGCCTGTCTGATGCCTGATGATTGTGGATGCCTGATGCTTGTGGATGTCTGATGCCTGATGCTTGTGGATGCCTGATGTCTGATGCTTGTGGGTGCCTGATGCTTGTGGATGCCTGATGTCTGATGCCTGATGCTTGTGGATGTCTGATGCCTGATGCGTGTGGATGTCTGATGGATGTCTGATGCTTGTGGATGTATGATGTCTGATGCTTGTGGATGTCTGATGCCTGATGTCTGATGCCTGATGTCTGATGCTTGTGGATGTCTGATGCCTGATGTCTGATGCTTGTGGATGTCTGATGCATGATGTCTGATGCTTGTGGATGTCTGATGCCTGATGCTTGTGGATGCCTGCTCTCTGATGCTTGTGGATGTCTGATGCCTCATGTCTGATGCCTCATGTCTGATGCCTGATGGATGTCTGATGCCTGATGGATGTCTGATGGATGTCTGATGCCTGTGGATGTCTGATGCCTGTGGATGTCTGATGCCTGTGGATGTCTGATGCCTGTGGATGTCGGATGTCTGATGCTTGTGGATATCTGATGTCTGATGCTTGTGGATGTCTGATGCTTGTGGATGTCTGATGCTTGTGGATGTCTGATGTCTGATGCTGGTGGATGCCTGATGCTGGTGGATGTATGATGTCTGATGCCTGATGCTGGTGGATGTATGATGTCTGATGGCTGATGCTTGTGGATGTATGATGCCTGATGTATGATGCTTGTGGATGTATGATGCCTGATGCTTGTGGATGTCTGATGCTTGTGGATGTCTGATGCCTGATGCTTGTGGATGCCTGATGTCTGATGTCTGATGCTTGTGGATGTCTGATGCTTGTGGATGTCTGATGCCTGTGGATGTCTGATGCCTGTGGATGCCTGATGCCTGTGGATGTCTGATGCCTGTGGATGTCTGATGCCTGTGGATGTCTGATGCCTGTGGATGCCTGATAATTGTGGATGCCTGATGCCTGTGGATGCCTGATGCCTGTGGATGCCTGATGACTGTGGATGCCTGATAATTGTGGATGTCTGATAAATGTGGATGTCTGATAATTGTGGATGTCTGATGCCTGTGGATGTCTGATGCCTGTGGATGTCTGATGCTTGTGGATGTCTGATGCTTGTGGATGTCTGATGCCTGATGTCTGATGCTGGTGGATGTCTGATGCTGGTGGATGTATGATGTCTGATGCTGGATGATGTAAGATGTCTGATGCCTTATGCTTGTGGATGTATGATGCCTGATGTCTGATGCTTGTGGATGTATGATGCCTGATGCCGGATGCTTGTGGATGTCTGATGCCTGATGCTTGTGGATGTCTGATGCCTGATGCTTGTGGATGCCTGATGCCTGATGCTTGTGGATGTCTGATGCCTGATGCTTGTGGATGTCTGATGCCTGATGCTTGTGGATGCCTGATGCATGTCTGATGCCTGTGGATGTCTGAGGCCTGTGGATGTCTGATGCCTGTGGATGTCTGATGCCTGTGGATGCCTGATGCCTGTGGATGTCTGAGGCCTGTGGATGCCTGATGCCTGTGGATGCCTGATGCCTGTGGATGCCTGATGCCTGTGGATGTCTGATGCCTGTGGATGTCTGATACCTGTGGATGTCTGATTCCTGATGTCTGATGCCTGATGCTGGTGGATGTCTGATGTCTGATGCCTGTGGATGCCTGATGCCTGTGGATGCCTGATGCCTGTGGATGCCTGATGCCTGTGGATGCCTGATAATTGTGGATGCCTGATAATTGTGGATGCCTGATAATTGTGGATGTCTGATGCCTGTGGACGTCTGATGCCTGTGGATGTCTGATGCCTGTGGATGTCTGATACCTGTGGATGTCTGATAATTGTGGATGTCTGATGTCTGATGCCTGTGGATGTCTGATGCCTGTGGATGTCTGATGCCTGATGCTGGTGGATGTCTGATGTCTGATGCCTGATGCTGGTGGATGTCTGATGTCTGATGCCTGATGCTGGTAGATGTCTGATGCCTGATGCTGGTGGATGCCTGATGTCTGATGATTGTGGATGTCTGATGCTTGTGGATGTCTGATGCTTGTGGATGTCTGATGCCTGATGTCTGATGCTGGTGGATGCCTGATGCTGGTGGATGTATGATGTCTGATGTCTGATGGCTGATGCTTGTAGATGTATGATGCCTGATGTCTGATGCTTGTGGATGTATGATGCCTGATGCCGATTGCTTGTGGATGTCTGATGCTTGTGGATGTCTGATGCTTGTGGATGCCTGATGTCTGATGCCTGTTGCTTGTGGATGTCTGATGCTTGTGGATGTCTGATGCCTGTGGATGTCTGATGCCTGTGGATGTCTGATGCCTGTGGATGTCTTATAATTGTGGATGCCTGATAATTGTGGATGCCTGTGGATGCCTGATGCCTGTGGATGCCTGATGCCTGTGGATGCCTGATGCCTGTGGATGCCTGATGCCTGTGGATGTCTGATAATTGTGGATGTCTGATGCCTGTGGATGTCTGATGCCTGTGGATGTCTGATGCTTGTGGATGTCTGATGCTTGTGGATGTCTGATGCCTGATGTCTGATGCTGGTGGATGTCTGATGCTGGTGGATGTATGATGTCTGATGCTGGATGATGTAAGATGTCTGATGCCTGATGTCTGATGCTTGTGGATGTACGATGCCTGATGCTTGTGGATGTCTGATGCCTGATGCTTGTGGATGTCTGATGCCTGATGCTTGTGGATGCCTGATGCCTGATGCTTGTGGATGCCTGATGCTTGTGGATGTCTGATGCCTGATGCTTGTGGATGTCTGATGCCTGATGCGTGTGGATGCCTGATGCATGTCTGATGCCTGTGGATGTCTGATGCCTGTGGATGTCTGATGCCTGTGGATGCCTGATGCCTGTGGATGCCTGATGCCTGTGGATGTCTGATGCCTGTGGATGTCTGATGCCTGTGGATGTCTGATGCCTGATGTCTGATGCCTGATGCTGGTGGATGCCTGATGTCTGATGCCTGTGGATGTCTGATGCCTGTGGATGCCTGATGCCATTGGATGCCTGATGCCTGTGGATGCCTGATGCCTGAGGCCTGTGGATTCCTGATAATTGTGGATGCCTGATAATTGTGGATGCCTGATAATTGTGGATGTCTGATGCTTGTGGATGTCTGATGCCTGTGGATGTCTGATACCTGTGGATGTCTAATAATTGTGGATGTCTGATGTCTGATGCCTGTGGATGTCTGATGCCTGTGGATGTCTGCTGCCTGATGCTGGTGGATGTTTGATGTCTGATGCCTGATGCTGGTGGATGTCTGATGCCTGATGCCTGATGTCTGATGCCTGATGCTGGTAGATGTCTGATGTCTGATGCTGGTGGATGTCTGATGCCTGATGTCTGATGATTGTGGATGTCTGATGCCTGATGTCTGATGATTGTGGATGTCTGATGCCTCATGCTGGTGGATGCCTGATGTCTGATGCTGGATGTCTGATGCCTGATGCTGGTAGATGTCTGATGCCTGATGCCTGATGTCTGATGCTGGTGGATGTCTGATGCCTGATGCCTGATGCTTGTGGGTGTCTGATGCCTGATGCTTGTGGATGTCTGATGCTTGATGTCTGATGCTTGTGGATGTCTGATGCTTGATGTCTGATGCCTGTGGATGTCTGATGCCTGTGGATGCCTGATGCCTGTGGATGCCTGATGCCTGTGGATGCCTGATGCCTGTGGATGTCTGATGCCTGTGGATGTCTGATGCCTGTGGATGTCTGATACCTGATGTCTGATGCCTGATGTCTGATGCCTGATGCTGGTGGATGTCTGATGATGTCTGATGCCTGTGGATGTCTGATGCCTGTGGATGCCTGATGCCTGTGGATGCCTGATGCCTGTGGATGCCTGATGCCTGTGGATGCCTGATAATTGTGGATGCCTGATAATTGTGGATGCCTGATAATTGTGGGTGCCTGATAATTGTGGATGCCTGATAATTGTGGATGCCTGATAATTGTGGATGCCTGTGGATGTCTGATGCCTGTGGATGTCTGATGCCTGTGGATGTCTGATGCCTGTGGATGTCTGATAATTGTGGATGTCTGATGCCTGTGGATGTCTGATGCCTGTGGATGTCTGATGCCTGATGTCTGATGCCTGATGCTGGTGGATGTCTGATGCCTGATGCTGGTGGATGTCTGATGCCTGATGCTGGTAGATGTCTGATGTCTGATGATTGTGGATGTCTGATGCATGATGCCTGATGTCTGATGCTGGTAGATGTCTGATGTCAGATGCCTGATGCTGGTGGATGTCTGATGCCTGATGTCTGATGATTGTGGATGTCTGATGCCTGATGTCTGATGATTGTGGATGTCTGATGCCTCATGCTGGTGGATGCCTGATGTCTGATGCTGGTGGATGTCTGATGCCTGATGTCTGATGCCTAATGCTGGTGGATGCCTGATGCCTGATGTCTGATGCCTGATGCTGGTAGATGTCTGATGCCTGATGTCTGATGCTGGTGGATGTCTGATGCCTCATGCTGGTGGATGCCTGATGTCTGATGTCTGATGCTGGTGGATGTCTGATGCTTGATGTCTGATGCCTGATGCTGGTAGATGTCTGATGCCTGATGCTGGTGGATGTCTGATGCCTGATGTCTGATGCTGGTGGATGCCTGATGCCTGATGTCTGATGCCTGTGGATGTCTGATGCCTGTGGATGTCTGATACCCGTGGATGTCTGATGATTGTGGATGTCTGATGATGTCTGATGCCTGATGTCTGATGCTGGTGGATGTCTGATGCCTGATGCCTGATGCTGGTAGATGTCTGATGCCTGATGCTGGTGGATGTCTGATGCCTGATGTCTGATGATTGTGGATGTCTGATGCCTGATGTCTGATGATTGTGGATGTCTGATGCCTGATGCCTGATGCTGGTGGATGTCTGATGCCTGATGTCTGATGCTGGTGGATGTCTGATGTCTGATGCTGGTAGATGTCTGATGTCTGATGCTGGTGGATGTCTGATGCCTGATGTCTGATGCTTGTGGATGTCTGATGCCTGATGCTTGTGGATGTCTGATGCTTGATGTCTGATGCCTGATGCTTGTGGATGTCTGATGCTTGATGTCTGATGCTTGTGGATGTCTGATTCCTGATGTCTGATGTCTGATGCCTGTAGATGCCTGATGCTTGTGGATGTCTGATGCCTGATGCTTGTGGATGTCTGATGATTGATGCTTGTGGATGTCTGATGCCTGATGCTTGTGGATGTCTGATGCTTGTAGATAACTGTGTGAGTGTGTGATGTGTGTGCCTGTGGCAGTTTTGATCCTTATACACATATAATGACTCCTGAAGCACAGATGATTTATAAGGGCGATATATCACATTCATAAAATGTGCTTAAGGTGTTACATGTGCACTGTTGGAACACCGTACAAGTGTCAAGTTGGTGCATTATATTTGCTTATTGCTTTACAATACAAGGGACTTTTTTATTATTAAGTGTCACCACTTTGCCAACTGCTCCTCGCTGAAACTCTCCAATGCAGGGTGTCTTATACTTCAGGGTTAAATGTGAGTTTAAATGTCTAGGAATAAGTCAGTAACACAAACTACCAGTGGGATGTACTACACCCAGACTTCTCAAGTCACTATGTGTTCTGACACACCATCACCAAGTGGGGGAGCGGGCTTAGAGTGCTCTTCCTAGGCTCCCTGCCCTACCTCCCTGGCTAGAAGAATCTGGAAGGGGGGTGGCTTCCATTGCAGGAGGTACAGCTCCCGCCTCCTGGCACATCCTCTCCTGGTACATCAGCTGGTCTCTCCATTCAGGAACACTCAGTAGCTGTCCCCACAAGGTGCACTCTGGGGCAGTAATACTCCCTGCATTTTATCGGGGCTCACAGGCTCTGCTGGCCCCCCAGATAACTTCAGAATGTCAAACTCCTCAGCGAGGGATGTCTAACATAGACCCAGGAGGGCCCCACCCAGTGCTTAATTTGAGGCAGTAGTTTACGGTGCTCGACACCAGCAATTAATTGTCAACATCGGCACTTATCACAGTCTGCCACATGGTGGCGCTGTTTGTGTGATTTAGAGATAAGCAGAATAGTTTTATTATTTCATTATACATTAAAAACAACAGATACCTGCAGCCCAAACCATTCTTATAGCTGTGGAGGCCTCTAACAGTCTGAATTGTCACACTGGTAGCAGTCTGATGATTAATAGTTGTGCAGGTAATGTAATGGCAATTTTGACAGGGGCAATGGGTGGTGCAAGCTGCAGTGGCCTCCTGGCGAGAGCCCTGGCAATTATTTCTTTACAAATTGAGCACTGGCCCACCCCTGTCACATTTTGGGGATAGCTACATAAGATAAATGTACACACAGTAAGTTAAAGTGCATTTATGGGATCAGCACTTACAGAGAAAATCTTGCAAAGATGCTACCCCTCCTGGACATACCTAGTACCCCTCTCAAACCCACCAGTCACTGTGACAATGTTGCACCTTTGCAAGCACTTTTTGGACAGGAAGCGAACAATGCTTCACAGTTGGGAGGGTGCGAATAAAACGTCAGGAGTGTATGTGGGAGCGGGACAACAAACTGGCACAGTGAAGAAACGAAACAGGATTTGGGGGCCTGCGAGGAGGAATCCTCCTGAAACAAGCATTTGCAAAGCAATAGGTCTCGCATTTACGCAAGTTTAAACTATTGGCATTGTAAATGACAATGCCTTTTATTTATGTTTTGGTTTGTACAACATAAATTAAAGGCATTGTCATTTACAATACCATTTACAATACCAATAGCTCCAAAACTCGCAGTTGCGAGACCTATTGCATTGCAAATGCTTGTTTTGGTATGGACTGGGGACATAGAACAACTGTTGCAATTCTATGGCTGGCTTAACACAAGGTCAGCTGACATCAAATTCAGTTTGAAACACGATGCACAAAGAATGATTTTCTTAGATGTTGAGGTCTATGCCTCTAATGGAAAGCTGGTTACTACACTCCACCAGAAACCAACTGATAAAAACAAAGCATTACATTATTTGAGTCATCATCCACGAAATTTACGCGATAACTTACTATACGGTCAGTTTTTAAGGATAAAACGTAATTGTACTTTCAAAGATGAGTATACCAGCCATGCAAATAATCTTAAACAAAGATTAAAAGGCAGAGGATATCCTAAAAAACTGTTAAAAAATGCTGCGAAAAGAGCGTGGTGGACACCACGAGAAAGTCTTCTAGAAAAGAAAGAGAAACCAGCTCTGGACCGTACAGTTTGTGTTACCACATTTTGCCCCAATACCAACCAGTTGAAAAAAGTAATCCATCAGAATTGGCATTTGTTAAAAAATCTAGATCCACTACTTGCACAGCCCCCTTTGTTTGCACTCAAAAAGGAAAGCAGCCTAGCAAATCAAGTAGTTAGGGCATCCTTGCCAATAACACCAAAAGGTACCCTACGTGAACAATTGAGCCTACCACCAGTGAAAAGGCCACCATAGATGTGGGACTTGTGTTAGTTGTAACCAAACCTTAGAAGGTTCCTTATTTTCATATAAGGAAGTTCATTGGAAACACGAGTCATTTAGCAACTGTAAATCAAAAAATGTAATTTATGGCATTTTATGTCCATGTCCCAAGTTGTATATTGGGAAAACAAACCAAGAAGTCCGTCAAAGGATTACACAACATAAATCAAGAATTCGAAAAAAAGTGCACACTGCACCGTTAGTCAACCATTGGATCCATCACAATCACTCAGAAGAGGACCTTTCATGGACTGTAATTTCAAAGGTAGATCCAGACCCTCGTGGAGGAGATATGGATCGTAAATTGATACGAAAGAGAGGCCATGTTAATTGTTAAATTTAACACGGCGGTAGATGGTTTGAACGAGCTCTCAGAAATTTATAATCTATAAAGAGCCAATGTCAAAAATTCTTGTCGCGAGACTGAAACGGAGGTAATAACTCGATGTAATAGAATTTTAGTCTTTTTTCCATTCTAACTAAAACAGACTGCCGCATAGTAATGCCTTGCCTTTTTGGGTAAATGAGAGGCTGTGGAAAGTTCACATTAGTACAATTCGTTCCAGTCCTGTTTGGTTTTTTCCGTACCACTAGATATGGCATAAATATTATTTTTCAATAAAAAGGTTTTCCGACCTTTAAATTCGAAATGACACAAGTTTTTAAGTTAGTTGAAAATTGCCTCATAACCAGCACGGGCACAAAGCTTGTACATGTTTAAATTCTATCTTGGATTGAGTTCCATGTTTAACATCGAAATCACGAACTACAAGTCCCACAACTATTCGCGTCAAGATGCGTAACGTAACTGCCACGTGATTCATTCCGGAAGGAAAAGGTCTGCTTGTGTGCAGCTGCCAGCGTTCCCAACTCAGAGTGTACGTTGAGATTATACGACAAGACGCGCTAGCCCAGGTACGAGTTTAATGGATTTGAACGCGTGTTTATGATTGAGAAAAGATTTTTCCAGCCAACACGTATTAATTTGAGGCAGGTTTAAGAGAGACTGGATTGTGAACCTTGTCTCCTTTCCCGTATAGATTTACTCGTGGCAGTCGCAAAACAATTTAGTCTCCGCGCATTGAGCAGAAAACAGGTATGTTTTTAACCATCCCCATCATAAATTTGAAATTAATAAGAGCCAACTTGGTATTGACGACATTCTTTCTGTAAACATTGCTTCCTTTAGAATTTTTTTTACCTGGAGTCAGCAAATAGTCTTCCATCACAACCAGGAATGATTTGACCAAGTAAGTCTATCGCTATATGGTAGCCTCCATTCCTTGACTAAATTTATCAAACAACACACTAAGACTGATTTATTCTCCTTTTTTCTCTCCCTTTTTCTTTTTTCTTTTTCATTTAACTCTGTAGATCAAACACAATAGTGTGGCACGTAGTGGCCCTAGTAGAGATCGGCGGATCTCACAAAGAGATAGGTAATTTTTATTTTCTAAATTATCATTGAAACGGACGTTGATGTAGGGGTCTGGATTAAATTGGTTTTTCAGAAAGAATAAGAGGTTAACTCTTTCCCCTTTTTTTGTTTCAGTTGTTTGTGGTCCTGAGGAAAACCCCAAAATTAAATAAGGGTCTCGAAACGCGTCGACCTTTTTCTTTCAAACAGTGTTTATAAAATGTAAACCCGTTACTGTTTTTTCTAAACTATTACATTGGTTGACAATTGAATTATCGATTGTATCAAAACAGTTCGGAGTTTTTTTCTTCTAAAGTATACACACTGTTTGTTTCTAACCCTGAATATTAGGTTGAAACCCTGTAAATAGAAATTTACCTGTCTGGGTTTATGCATGTCGTTTGTCTTAAATGTTTTATGTAATGTTGTTTTAGAGTTTTGTTTAGTAGGTGATGTCATTTAATGTATGTAATTATTGTTTTTTTGTATATGTAATTGTAATGTATTTTTCTTTAGGAGTTGTGATGGTTGTAATATTACAAAGAATTTTTTTATGAAAGAAAAAAGTACTAAAAAGTAAAAACTTTTTCTTAAAAAATAATAAAGAGATAAGGATTGATAATCCTCGGGTTACATTGAATGGTTCTTGTACCCTTGTGAAAATAACATAGCAAAGCAATATCAGTATTGGCAATTTACATGTTGTTTGTTGATAATTGGGCTCAGCCTTACTGATAGGAGCCAAAACCCCTTTTTGGTATCAACTTCTCATTACTCCAGCACTTCCCAGCATCTCCCCTCCTGCACTTTTCAGGCATCCCCAGCTCCTCACCTGCATCTCTGTTGCCTGCATTCTCCCGCCTCCTGCAGCCCACACTTCCCTAGCCCCGCCCTTCCCCCCTGTATTATCCCGCTCCCAGGACCTACTCAATGGCAGCTGCTGCGCAACTGTGTGGCTGGCGAGCCAAAGGCACAGCCTTCTAAAACTGTCCTTGCCTGGACAGCGCCCAGCACTTCGGACCCTGGTGCAACTAAATGCTGCCGATTCACAGCCTCTTGCCTGCATGCACTCAACACCAGAAGCCGCCACTTCAGCTGCTTCCACGCCTCATCTTGCTCCATGGTAGGAACTTTCTCAGGCACTCACTGCCATTTCACCTGCACTAATACACACTCCCCATCTGCCACACACGCCTCACCCCTTCTGGCATGCATGTTTCTGGACACCAGATCGCTCAGCAAACATGCTACCAAGTTCTAGGACGCCATCAAGATGCGCTTCCTGGTCATCTTCTTCAGGCAGAGACCTGGCTAAACCGCACATTGACACCCACCATTGCCACAGCCATTCCACCGGGCTAAAATATCTCTCACCAGGACAGACCAAACAAACTAAGAGGAGGACACACTGTTATCCACAATGACTCCATCACCTGCACCACCTCCATCGACGAGGACACAACCTTCATGGAACACATGCACTTCTGACTTCAGACTGGCAACCACACCTGCATTAAAGGCACTCTAGCCTACCGACCACCCAGACCATGCTCCCCCTTCAGCAATCTCTTACAGACTTCATTGCTCCCGTCACCATCAGCTCGAACAATTTCATCTTACTCTGTGACCTCAACTTCCATCTTGATGACCGAAAAGATCCCCTCTCCAGGAACCTACTCAAGAGCCTTGAGATCCTATGACTCACCCATATCATCCAAGGCCTCACCAACAACGCAGGACACACCCTTGACTCCATTTTCAAAGCCAGCAACAAGGTCAAGGCCAGCCATCTCACTCTGCTCACTTTGTCTGACCACTCAGTCGTTCACTTCTTCATTGAGGTACCCCAACCCCCCTCCGCCAAGACTACCTACTACCTCAGATCTAGCTGGAACAAAATAAAGGACACAGACTAGGCCAATATCCTCATAGCCCACAAACCAAACCACATTGGCGGACTGCATGCTGACATCAAAGCCTTCAGCAACTGGATCACTACCAGCACAGACACCCTAGTCCCCCTGAAAAACGTCAGACACTCAAGAACCAACACATGAACCAGCTGGTACACCGAAGACCTTAGAAACGTCACACGACTCTGCAAACAGATGGAGAAAAAAATGGAGAACCAGTCTTGACACCACCACAAGAAACTCTTACAAAATTCCCTCCCAGGAAATACCACACCCAACTCAATGAGGCTAAAAAAATAGTCCTAGCTCGCAGACTGGAAAACAGCTTCAACAACTACAAAGAGTCTTCAACATTGACAAAGAATTCTCCAACCCCTCATCTGCCAACAACTCCATCACCCCTTCCTAATACCTATGTAACAACCTCTCCAATTTCTTCCACAACAAAATCTTCAACTTCTACAGCAACTTCGACCCCCAAAGCAAGACACAAAAACTCATCAACCAGCTGCTCACCACAACCAAATTGGATCACCAGATTACAAACTGGAAACCCCTAACCACAGACGACACTGCTGAAATCATGAGAACAATTCACTCCCGAGCCCCACCATCCCCTGCTCCATCATATCTTAAACCGTGAAGAAACTCTGATCAGCTCACCTCACCGCCATTATCAAAACCGCCATCCAAAGTGGAACCTTCCTGGACAACTGGAAACACAGCAGACCCAAAGAAGCTCAGCTAGTAGAGACCCCTCTCACTCCTGCCGTTCCCATCCAAAGTAGTGGAGAAGCTATCAACAAACAACTCTCCAACCATCCTGAACAACACCACCTACTAGATATTTTGCAGTCTGATTCAGCAATAACCACAGCACAGAAACTGCTCATCGCAGCAACTGACGACATGTGTCCATCGTGGACAAAATAGAAACTGTCGCACTCATACTACTCGACCTCTCTGCAGCCTTCAACACTGCCTCCCATAGCACCCTTATCACAAGACTCTACAACTTCAGAATACATGGCCCTGCCTTGAGCTGGGTGGCCTCCATCCTGTCTGACCAGCAACATCGAATCAGGCCCCCGCCCTACACCTCCAAACCCAAAAACCTCTTCTGCAGACTACCTCAAGGATAATTACTGTGCCCCACCCTCTTCAATGTCTACATGGCACCACTCACCCACGTCATAAGATCCCATGGAATCAACATTATATCCTAGTCAGACAACACCCAGCTCACCCTTTCTCTCACAGAAAACAAATACCAGGACCGACTTCAGCACCTCCATGTCCAACACAGCGAACTGGATGAAACAGAAATGCCTAAAACTCAACACAGATAAAACTGAATATCTTATCTTTAGCAACAAGAGCTCTCCATAGGACTGGTCCTGGTGGCCAGCAGACATGGGACCCATGCCCACCCCCACCGACCACACCAAAACCTCGGTATCATCGTGGACACCAGACTCACATTGGCCAAATGAGTGAACGCTGTTACCTCCTCCTGCTTCTTCAACCTACGCTTGCTCAGTAAAATATTCCACTGGCTCCCCAACAACACCAGACACATGGTCACCAGGCACTCATCACCAGCTGACTGGACTACGGCAACGCACTCTTTGCCAACATGACAAATCAACTCTTACAAAGACTCCAGACCACCTAGGATGCTGCCGCCAGACTCCTCCTCAACATCTCCTGCAAATCACACATCATGCCCCATCTCAGAGAGTTACACTGCTTAACAATCCAGAAGCGATGCCAATTCAAACTGCTCACCCACGCATTCAAAGCTCTTCACAGCATCGGACCTGCCAACATCATCCACTGCCTCAACTTCCACCAACCCACCAGGCAATTGCACTCTGCCTCACTCCTCCTCATGCAATTACTCCGCGTCTGCAGGAGCAAGTCATGAGGATGCTCCTTTTCCTACATCGCCGCCAAATTCTAGAATGACCTTCCACACCACATCAGGACCTCCCCATCCCTTCTCAAATTCTGCAAGAAATTGAAGACCTGGCTATTCGACAAGAAGCCCGGTCAGCCTATTCACCTACTCTAGCACCTGGATACCCCTCGGGTGTCAAGCGCGCTCTAACATAACATGACAAAACATTGAGCATGTGAATTTTTCCTGTCACTATTTAGTGCAGACGATAAATCTGGGACCTCCACCACCGCCTCCTCAGAACATACTTGGACCTGGGAAGACTCCATCTAAAGAAAAAAAAACGATTGCATTTATTAAGTTCTCAGGGGTGTCCACCAAATTACTAACCCCATTTCTGATATGTAGTTATGCTATCTGCAGTTGTATAGCGCTCTATCACTAGTGAGTATATCCAGGTGCTGTGCAGATGTGAGTGGTTTTCCCCGAGCCCATGATGGGGGGCTTGCTCAAAGAGCCAAGTCTTCAACTTCTTGCAAAATTGAAGAAGGGAGGAAGAGGAGGCTCTATATGCAGCGGGATGTGGGGGGAGCGTGTGCTAGTAAGAGTCCAACTGAGCAGATGTCCTTGGAAGCTTGATGAATGTGAATACAGTTGTTCAAGTAGGCTGGGTTTATGGTGTGGAGTGCTTTGTTTGTGTAGGGGAGGAGTTTCAACTGTGCTTGCTGCCGTATTGGGAGCCAATGTAATTCTCTCACGTGTGGTATAATGTGAGACCATCGAGGGAGGTTGAGGACGAATCTGGCTGCTGCGTTCTGGATGAGAAGGTTGGTAAACCCTGCATAGAGAGAGTTCCCATAGTCTAGCCTACTGGTGGAGAGGGTCTGGGTGACTGTGTTTCTGATGTTGTTTGGTAACCACTTGTCGATCTTCCTCAGCATACCAGGATTGTAGAAGTGGGATGCGGTGACACCGTTGACCTAGACAGACATGTCTAGCTTGCTATTGACAATGATCCTGAGGTTTCTTGTGTGTAGGATGGGGTTGGGGGTGGGTTTGAGGTCTGAAACCAGCAGGTGGAGTCCTACTGTGCTGCATCCTTTCTGAAAATTACCATTTCTTTCTTGTCGGTGTTCAGCTTGAGACAGTTGGATTTCATCCAGGAGGCCACTTTGGTCATCCGGCATTCACCTTGAGGTAGTTGGACTTCATCCAGGAGGCCATTTTGATCATGCAGACGTTCAGCTTGCGACAGTTGATCGTAATACAGGTGGCCACTTTGGTCATACAGGCAATGAATTTGTTTCTTGTGTTGGGGGATTTGTCTGAGAGGGACAGTATAAGTTGCATGTTGTCGGCATAGGAGATGATGTTGATGTGTTGGGCGCGGATGAGGTCAGCTAGTGGGTAGTATGCATTTAAGCGGCAGAAAGAAGGGGATGTTCAGGCCATCTATTTAGCTCTGCTATAGTGCCAGCTTCCAAAAGTAGTGGTGCTCCAGACTATAATGAGCCAGTCTCCAATGTACTATGGCAAGGAACATTAGAATGAATTGAACATTATGGAAAATCATGCCATTACTATTCCATCAGAGTGAAAGAGCCAGCAGGAATACATACATTGAAACCAGTGACTGCGGACTTCGTCCTCTTAATTATATGAATATTTCAGCCTGACACTCCACCAAGCTCAATGATTCTTCCCCATTGCCTTCTGAATTGTCACCAAATTAACAATACACAGAATACCTTTGGGCTGACTCACAAAGCAATTCCAACACAAAATCAGACTCACTTATGGAAAATGTTGTGCCTTAGGCATGGGTATTTTATGCCTAATTTAGAATGCGAGAAACATGCAAATGCATGACGTGTGGAGCCTACGCGGGTGTGTATGCTTTTGAACACTGGCCAGATTTACGGTATTTCATGCAATTAGGCCCTGCGTGAAAAATGGTAGCAGTTGTTGTGCGAAGGGCAGTAAATAGCACAGCACCAGATTTATCAAGAGTCACCTGACGATGATGTCATCGGCGGTGCTCGTGCTGAATCTGGTTGTTCTGCTGTGCAGTGAGCGCAAATGAGAGCTGTGGTTTCTAACATAGGATTTGTGCTAGAGGTAAACGCTTCAGTTCGAATTTCTACATGTACACAGCAGCACAGGGGTCATGCGTAAAATGTGCGAGGTACTTTATGATAAAGCGCACAGGTTATACATAGGTATGTCAGGTGACATGCCGCATGACCCATTGCTTATGCCTGCTTTTACTTGGTGACCGGTTACTTTTTTTTGTCCCTTGCATGAATTACCAAAGGGTTGGTGCAGACGGGTTTGGGCACTGTCCGAGGGTCAAGTTTTGGTGCGAAAACCTTTTGCTCGTGAGAAGTCCATGCATCGATGCTCTTCTCTGTGCCTTGCAAACGCCAGGAAAACCTTAGCAAATCTTTTCCTTAGTTTAGATCTGTGGGTGTTTACATAAGAGTGTGAGAGGAGAGGTCAGGGAAATCAATGCAGAGCGAAATATCTCTTGTAACTCTATGGTCATTGACACACATTTCCTATGCTGATCTGCATTTCTACTTCATTCAATAGTAACGCAAATCACAGTTTGTTATGTAATTTGACAACGTTTTGTTTTAATCGAGGGTCCTGTAAATGGGTACTGTTTGCAGTGTTCATAGTGCACACACTTAAATGAATGGGAACAGGTGCGAGTCAGATTTCTCAGTGAATACAATGCACACATATGGCTTATTTACAGCATTGCATAATCATAAATTACGAGTGTGAGTTCGTGTAGCTAAGCACGTCATAATCGAAAAGTTTTTGGGTGAGTCAAACCCTGCTTGTTTTTGACTTGGTAGGTGAAGTGCCGCACGAGAAATACTCGTTAATGATTTCGTGTACATCTGATATTTCAATGGAATGTTTGTATTTTGCTTTTCTCAGCATCTTTACATAGAAAGCTATTTCCAAGACTGGTATTTGAACTTCGACATGCCTGAGATATCTAAAAAACTGCTACACATGTATGTATGGTTTGAAAGAATATAATAACACCTTTTCTCAAAAAGCTGCCTCTGAAGTATGTCTTAGAGGTATCCCAATCAAGATGAACCGGTGCAGCCCCTGGCTATGAGTTAATGATTCAGCACTATCTGGAGGTGAGATTGGTTCAGTGTCAGCACTGTGGAATGTATTGTTTCAGTCAGTCAGTCAGAGCTGAGATTGGCGCGGGCACACAACGTATCAGTCAATGATCGCTCCCAGGCAGTCTGCATCCCTAAGCCTAACCTCAAACAAGTCGAAATTATGCACCAGCTAGGAAGAAGGCCACATTTATAGAGGGGCAACTTTTCTACGCAGAATACACCAGAACCAATGGAAAAAATGTGTGATTAGAGCCTCAGACTCTGATGTTACCCTTTAAATTACTCATATATAATTTCAGTTATTTTTTTAAAATTGTGAACGCACAATAACTGAATTAATGGGCGAAGTTTATAAAAGAGTGCAACCCTTTTCATTTCTCCCACCCGGAAAGAAGAATGTTGAATAATTAAGTGAAAAGCCTCTATGAGTGATCATCTTTCAGCCTCGCCCATGAGGCGGGGTGGATCTTCACCATGGCCCTAAATCTACTGCGGTGTTCCTCCAACCCTCTAAATCTCCCTGGCCTCCATTTCGTCGGTGACGGATGTGGCCCTAGTAGCTGGGAAGAGGCACCCAGGGGCCACTTACGTCACCTGGTGCCTCCGTTTCTGGGAGGCCCTTGCAAGAAGACCAGTGAAGTTGATGTGGCCAAGGGTCTCATCTTGTACTACACTAATGCAAGAAGAACGCCTCTTTGGACACCCCCAAACCACCACCTGCACTATAATCTGCATATCTACCCGACTGAATATTTACACATCACACCGCTGAACACAAAGGGGCAGATTTACAAGAAACTGACGCATCTGTACAGATGCGTCAGTTTCCCTGCGCCTGCGTGAAAAACCCTTGCGCCACCATAGATGCGCCGAATTTACAATACGGTGCACTATGGCGCAAGGATTGACAGATGCGTCAGAAATTCTGACGCATCTGTTGGCGGGAAAGTCATGCATTGCTGGAGTCGTGTCGCAAGCACGACGCAACTCCAGCAATGCGTGTTGCGACCTATTCCCAATACACTGCGGGGCAGATTTACAAGCCCCTTGCGCCACTTTTGCGTCACTTTTCCCATGTTAAAAATGACGCAAAAGTGGCGCAAGGGGCTTGTAAATCTGCCCCAAGAAACCTAAAAAAGTCTTCTGTTGCACCTCTGTAAATAGACCTATTTCTCTCTCAGCTAAAACAATCACGAAAAGTACAGGGCAAATGTGTGGGAGGGTTTCATGGATTATTTCGGCTCCATGAAAAACTCACTTGGAAAGAACAAAAGAATGAACACCTTGTTATTTTCTTCCTCACATGGCCACGTAGTGCAACTGCCATCCGAGTAACCTACTGAAGATAAACTCAATGGACTCAAACACATAAGGACGCTCGGAGCTATGCCCGGTAGCAAAGATACTTGTTCTAGGTTCTAGGAACAGCCATCTGCAATGCTTAAAATACTTGCATTACTAGTGGAGTCGTTTTCTGAATTTGGCTGGTGTAACTTTGAAAGAAATACTAACTTTTATGGTGTCTAGATACACCCTCTCACGGTAGCTGTTCATGAAATGAAACACATTATTTAACCTGTACACCTTGGGGCAGATCTACAAGGAAGTGCCGCAGCGCGGCAATTCATGCCCTTTGGCTGCGCCACGCTGCAGCACTTCCGAAGCACAGGAATGTGACATATTTACAATAATATGTCACTTTCCTGTGCTCTCCCCTGCGCTGGCGTACAAACTGCAGCCATGCGCCGGCGCAGGCACCCTTGCACCATGGTGCAAGGATGCCTGTGTCGTGGGGAGATTGTTTTTGTGCACGAAGGGGCACCTTCCTGCACAAAAACAATCACTACAGGCATTTTCCTCTTTCAATGCGTGCTGTAGAATGCAGCACGCTTTGAAAGAGGAAAAACGAGGAGTAAGGAAAACATTTCTCCTCGTTGCGCCTCGCTACGCCTCCCCTGGGGAGGCGTGGCATTGACACGCATTTCCAGATTTACGATTCCTCGTAAATCTGGAAATGTGTCTCATTCCATGGGTGTTGCGTGGGAACACCCACAGCAACACCCATGGAACGCCCCTTCCACGCAAAGTGCTACGTGTGAAGGGGCCATATTTACAAGGAGAGTAAAAGTCACGCAGGGTGGCTTTTCCTCTCCTTGTAAATATGGAGAAGTGAAATGCGCCTCCAGTACGTCACAAAAAGTGACGTACTGGTGGCGCAGGGGGGTTGTAAATCTGCCCCCTTATTTTAAATGTTATTGGTCATATCCTACCCTAATTATTTTCTCCAAGTGTAATCTAGTCCCGTTCTCCTCTCCAGTATGTTTTCCTCTACGTATTTTCTTTTTTTCCGTGGTCAAAGTGACATTTAGGCAACACAATTCAAAGTGCCTGTGAAATAAAATTAAAATGTGTATCTTTACCAAATAGCAACTTCTCGTTAAAGTATTTCCTTAAATTCACTCATTTTAAAATTGATATGATCTGCCTCCTGCTGCTACTCATTGGGATGCCAATACTGGGTCCATATTTTATCTAAAGTCTCCAGTTCACTGATACTGATAAGTCCATAAAATGCTGGTGGAATACACAATTTTAGGGATTTCTTAGATGGAGCTGATGCAAATCTCTTTCATCCATTGCTTTATTCTTTCAATGATTTCCACTGAAATACTCGTCTCCTGTAAAGGGCTTTCAATACTTCCTAAACCCATTATCATGTTTTTACTAAAAAGCCCATTGGTGATCTTCTTTCTTATGAGTAGATACTGCGCACAGTGGATGGCCTTCGGGTATGCACTACCCTACCCACAAAGCCATACCCAGAGTGCCTTGTGCTACATCCTACAGTGAATTAACCTAGAGGTTCAGTACTTGGTTGATCTTGGTTGTCCTTGGTTGACCTGTGTGCTAGCGAAATTGAAAAGGACCTTAAATGTTTCCAGTTTATGCCCCTTGTTAATCATATTGTCTCACAGACAATTATGTGAGAATCACTAGGAGTGAGGGGCTTTGGCTCTGCCCACATGTTGGGAGCCAGGAGTACATGATGTGATTTTGTTGAAGTTGTGTTCTTCCTCTGAAAGAGAGCTCTTATATTGAGCTCCTATTGGCTGTTGGAAGGTTCCCCCTCAACATGGTCGCCACGTTCAAACTTATTGATGCTATGGTGTGTTTGAGAAACCCTAGAAAATGTTACAATTCCATTGGCTGGGAGGTATACCCATCAGCCAAGACAGTCCTCCTATTAAACTTCTTCCAATCAACTTTGCTCCTGTTTTTCCTTTTCCCTGCTTCAATCTGTTATTCAAAACAAAAAAACAAACAAAAAACCCGTTATTGTTTGGCTAATGAAAACCGTCATAATTTAATATTATACAAAACTCGTGTAAATCTTTTAGAATAGATATGCTACTATTTTGTTAAAATCAAATTCATTTCAAAATCATGGGACACCTGGAGGGTCTGACACAGTGCGTTTTCTAATAAAGTTATTTTCCAAAAGGCAGAACTATATCAATGAGGGACTCATCTCAAAGGCTTAAAAATGGAGAAACTGTGGAGTGCATTTTCAAGATATTATTATTTCAAGGCATTATTTCCTTGAGAGTCATTGTCCAGCAAAACTCTCTGCCTTTATCACAATTTTTAAAAAACATATATTTAATTGAGCATTTTCTCCATTTAAGTTTTGTATTAATGCCTGTCGATAGGTGTGCATTCCTCTCCGAATATATATGCGTCGAAGCAGGAATCTCCATTCTTCTTCTAAACAGTGACATGTACACAGGATGTGTAGGATTGATTCAAGCTTATATGTACACAGCCTGCAGCTGTTATTAACAGGCGGTGTGATCCAAGGAGGACTTGAATCATACATTGGAAATCTACCAAACCTGTACATCATCAATTTATATTTGAGCTAATTTGTAAATGTTTGCACAGATAATCCTGCCAAGTATTTGTTCTGTGGGTCTCAATAGTCATCCAGGCATGTGACCGTTTGTAGAATTTATCTTGAATATGTGACTTCCATTTAGAAGTTTGTTTATTAGTTTTTTAAATACAGCAAAGCATACAGGAGTTCCCAGAGATCATTAATATGCAAATTGTTTTAGGCATTTGTAAAATAGGATCTTATGGTGTTTTGTTCTCATGGGTTCATTATTTCTAACCACACAAGATAATCCAATGTTTGATCATTTGATGATCAAAGTATATGGCATGTCTTTAGAAAAGCCGATTATCGTGCTAATCTCTGATTTACTATTTCAAACTCCAGTCTTTTGACTTTATGATGCATATTTGGTAGTTCAAAGAGCTGTCTATAGATGTTACAAATGGTTTTATGATGTAAAACAGAATCTTTACTGCCTTGCACCCAAATGTGATCGGTAGATGGAGGTTTGCATTTATAACTCTTGGCGTAGGCTCAAACAATGTTCCCCAAAAATTCCCCCAAAAAAGTTACAAGTGCCATCCCTAGGGAATGAGATTTTGATCTTCTAAGCAAGCAATGTGGGGACAAATTAACAAGATTATCAAAGATCAACCCTAGGTATTTCTACTCTGCTTTGATATCTTTATTTTTCGTTGTTGAAGAGCCAGGTGATTCTTTCCTTTGTTTTTCCCCAAAGATTGCTATCTTTGTCTTGCTCAGATTTATTTCCATGTTGTTTGCTCTTGAATACTGCAATAATTCAGTAGTAATTGTTTTAGTCCAACTTGGGGTTCACTAAGTAGCATTACATTGTTAGCATTTAAAAAAATAAAAAATTGATTGCTGCTTAACTTTGTGTGATGAATGTTTGGATCAATGCTATCTGTACATCTGCTATGTAAAGATTGCACAGCAGAAGTGTCTAGACGCAACCCTGCTTAAGGCTGTTCATAGTGGAATCTTTGCTGAAATTGTACTGCCATCACCAATCTTGACCCTCATCCAAGTATCCAAATAAAGAAGTTGTATGGCTCCAAATAAATGTGCAAGAATGCCGCAATGGACCAGTTTCAACCACAAAATTAATTCTCCTGTTAATTTAAAATTAATGAAGCATGTGTACAATCTGTCATCACTACACTTGCCTTTCCTTTTGAGAGTGAATAAAGCTAAGATATATGTTATTTTTCCAATTCACTGGCGGAAACCTGTCTGATTTATAGAAACTATATTGTTTTCTGTAGCCTAGGCTTCTCAATCTTTTTAGTATTAACCCCTCATAATACTTAGCTTTTACATCCAGTAGAGTGATAAGCCTGTAATTCTCCGGGTTTGATGCATCATCCTTTTTGGAAATTGGACGTATGATTGATCCCTTCCATTAATATGGGATTTGTTGTTGTAAGCAGTGATTGTATAGAAGGATTAATTAAGCTGCCCAAAAAGCTCAGTTTGACTTACATAGTTCTTGGGGTATGCTGTTAGGTCCCTGTAGCCCCATTGCTGTGACTTCTTTTCCTGTGTTCTTTGGAGTTGGTTTGTATCATAGGATAGCAAGTTTTTTCCATAGAGCATTTCTATATCAAGTTTTCCCTCATGGCTTTGTGCTGAAATATGGAGTCCTATGTTTTGAATCAAGTCTCTGGTTTCAACGAACAACAGAATACATTATTTTGTTTAAATGTGTTATAGCACTGTAATATGCTTTTAAATAGGTTATCCATAGCTTCTCAGATAGGTTTGAACTATTTAACTGGGAGCCACCATTGTCAAGTTTATTGTTTATTTTTATGCAGACTTCTTTTGTTTTGTGTTTTTTGCGACATAGAATACTTTTTCCCAAAATTGGTCATTTAGCGTATGTTTGCAGTACATACAGATGTTTTGTAATTATTTCTTAGAACTTCCAGTTTCCTGTTTTTATTATCAGCACCAAAACTTATTTTATTTGTTTGCTGCAAATTTCTAGATTTAATTCTGATGAGATGTAGGTTGCTATTCCCCCTTAAATTTTCTTTTATTTGCTTCCTTATGTGCATGGTTATGATACTCTATTTATTCTATTAAAGGACAATAAGGTGCAATCTATTTTCGTGTAGTAAAATAATGTGAAATTGCTTCCAATACTGTATTACTTCTGAATCTTGTGCGGTTCTTTGTAATTCGCTCATATTCCATGAGCAAATTTGAATATTGCCAAAATACCTTTTTTTCTACTATGCAACCCTCACTTCACTTTTTTCAAGGAGCTATTGATGATGTACCTATTCTTCTTTCATGGTGTAATGTCTTTCAAATCTATGATCATAAATGATCATCATGAACATTTATCATGCTGATTTATTTATTTTTCCGCTAATAGCATTCTTAAATATTGAGGTAACATTTTGTAATTCATTTTTTAGGTGGCTTTCTGTTATCTGGTTATCAATAATCCTTGTTGGATTTGACTCTAGAGTCAGAATAAGATGCCACGGTATGCATTCTCTACAAATGTGGTTATTTTGATTCCCCATTACTTAAAAATATATTTTCTTGAATAAACATACCGTGCTATTTCTTCTGTACACTACGTAACCAGAGGTGGTTCATTGGTTTGGAAGCCCCGTAGTGGTTTAAACTGTTTTGCTGTTATGTGAGCTGTGTTCAAGTGTGTTAATTCTTCATGCACATTTAAAAGTATAGAGATGTTACCTCGGTTGAGGATATCATGTCCTTTAGATTTGAATTTAGGATTGAAGATTAGTTTTTACTAATTTCATCTTTGGATTTCTCTGTTTTATTTCCGACAAAGAATTCAAAGTATTTGTTTGGGTTTCCATGATGTTTTTTGCAATAAGCAATTGGATTGCTTGATACTCAAACTGTACCTCTTTTCACAAGGTTTTGCAACTCTGATGCAAAGCGTAACTTGTTTGCAATTGCTCCTGGCTTGTTTATTTTTCTCTTGTACAGGAGCTTTAGTCTGGGTCCCCTTGAGATTGCATTGATCTGTTTTCCATTGATCCTCCTCCTAATTTCTTCTACTTTTTATGTTAACCTATCTATTAGAGGTTTGCTTGCCTGGTCCTGTGATCATTGTTGCCATATTGGTAGGTTTTCCATGTAAGTTGAATCATAGCTTAGTGAATTAAGTTTTCATCCTAGATTTCAAGTTGGAGCTGGGTAACTTGATCCATATTATCCGGTGTTATACTATGTGTTAGACCTGACAGCTTTTGTGTGGTCTTCCACAATCATATTGCCTTCTCCCCTACTGTTTGCTGAAATTAGTTTTTCTTGGCTTTAGGACTCTGTGTACTTTGCCATTGCTAACTAGTGCTAAAGTGCTTGTGTTCTATCCTTTAAACAAGGAAACATTTGTTTACACCCACTAGGCACATTTAATTCACATGTCAGTTCCATAGTAAAGTGGTATTGCATGTACCCAGGGCCTGTGAATTAAATACTACCAGTAGGCCTGCATGACTGATTGTGGCACCCACTAAAGAAGCCCTTTAAAACATTTCTGATGCCTACCAGTGCAGCCTGAGTGCAGTTTTAAACTCCAACTACATAATAACCCTTTTGCCAGGCCTAAACCTCCCTTTTTTATTCATATAAGTCACCCCTAATGTAGGCCCTAAACAGCGCCTAGGGCAGGGTGCATTGTATTTAAAAAGTAGCTCAAGTGGTTTTAAGTTGTGCATGTCCTTGTGGAGAAAAACTCCCAAATTTGTTTTTCACTACTATGAGCCCTACCTCTCCCATAGGATAACATTGGGTTACCTTATTACATTTAATAAGGGATAACTTTTGATTTGACAGGTAGAAATGTCATGTTTGGTCTCAATAGAATTATCTTTAAAAATTCTCTTTATTGATATAGTTGAAATTTAAGTCACAATTCAGAAAATGCCACTTTTAGAAAGGTGGCATTTTCCTGTCCTATTTGGTGCCTACAGCCTGTGTCCTTGGTCTAATGACTTTGAATAGCTTGAAGTTGGCCTTTGTGTATTCTTCCCAGGCAGTGAGAAAAAAAAGAAATGGGCATCCTGCCAGGAGGGGTGTGGCGGAGCTGTTCCCTGTCCCACTTACATTTTAAAGTGCTGCCTCCAGCACACTCACAAAGGAACTTTACACCGGTCTTTTGTCACCCGAGACTACTTGGTGCCATGGCAGGGCACTTTCCAGAAGTAGATGTGGAGGTAGCCTAGACGTTTTCCCCACTTAAAAGCCGGTACCAGGTTCACATATTTGACCCTCAGAACATCTCTTCAGTACACCCCTAGACCTGAGGAGGGCATCCGAAGTACAGCCTTGGAACCCCCAATAGGACTGCTCTGCTGCTTGAGGCGTGCCTTGTAACACAGAGGATTACCCTGCTACTACCACAGGACTGCCCTGCAGCTTGAGGCTTGCCTTGTTCCCCAGAGGGCTGCCCTACTGCTTGAGGCCTGCTTTGCTGCTTGAATCCAGGACTACCAGAGTGACTCCAAAGGCTAGTTTGCGGGCCTCCTGTGTCAGCTACATGGACATAACAAGCTCCTGATGAACTTGAACCCTACACTTGGCCTCTGCTGGAGTGAGTCTTGACAAGCCCAAGTGGTGCCCCTCCAGTCCTGGACCCTTGGTGGTGGTTCTGAAAATGCTGCTGAATGCTAACTCTAAAAGTTGGGACTTAGACATTTTTTCAACAAAAAATGACCTGAGAACTGACAGACGACCTGGACCTACCTGCCTGTCGATCCACTGGAGGTGCATCGCCGGTTGACCTGACTCCCGCTATATTCTTCACCATAGCAGCAATTCCTGTTTAGCAGAGCCTATTACCGAAGGTATCTGGCCTCGTATTGTCCTCATCGCTACACTCTGCAGCTTTATCCGGCTGAAGATTTTCAACATCCAATAAAGTGACAAAGTCTGAAGGTAGAAATCTTTACTGCGACTCCGTCCAGCAACTCCCCGATGACTACCCCTCCTCCTCGAAACTGCCGGCTTCCTTGACCCACTGAACTTAACTTCTCAGTAACTTTTCCTTAAAAATTCCTCTAAGTCTGAACTTAAGCCAAGACCGTGCCCAATCCACATCGGACCAACCTTGACTTTTGGCTTTGCCCCACTCTCATATGACCAGAAACCTGCTGTTGGCTCTTTGATCTTTTAGGTGCTATTTTTCACTTAAAAACTTTAAATTCATAACTCCAGTTCTAATGATTGGATTTTATTCATTTTTGTGTCACTGTTTACCATTTGAGCGCTGCATAAATGCTTTACACATTGACCCCTAAGGTAAGCCTGACTGCTTTTTTGGCAAGCTATCAGAGGTTTAGGCACAGGTTAATTTAGTGATGTCTGTGGTTCACCCTGACAAGAATTGCGGTTGTTGCTTGACAAGGGTCTTCACCCCCTCAATCAAAAACACAATTTCTTAAGAGGATGAATAAAATGCAATCCTTAAAGGATGGCTGCTCTACAGGTAGAAGATACATTTCTTTATGTAACATATTCAGGTTTTTAGTTTGATCAGAATTATGACACAATATGACTCAATAATGTTCATTATAGCTCTTGATTCATATTACATATTTCTGTCATTATGAAGGACTTTATCATAATTTTAAAATAAGGTTTTCACTCATAAAGCCTCTTGGTGACTGCCTAGACCACCACATAGCTGGGTGCCTTCACTGTGTTGAGCTGTGAAAAGTTCACTTAACTGGTAAAAGGTTGTGGTGAGGTATTGTTGTTCCATTGGCATGATAGTCTGGGAGGTGAGTACAAAAAAAACTTAATTATGCAACATCCCTACACTTTACAATCAGCATTTGATCACACCTGGGACTGTAACATTGGTTGTGTCCCTTATTCAGGCTGGGCCCATTCACAGTGTGAGTCAGAAGTGAGCATGACCTGATTTAAATTGCCCACAGAGAAGAGTTTGCCCTTTTACAGGTACAACTATTTGTGTAAAAAAACAAAAGAAAAATCATTCAGACATTATTGGATTTTTTTGTGAGTGACACTGGGTGTCTTTTTGTAGCATGCCATACAGGAAATGCAGGTTTAGTGTGTACGGTGCCCCATTATAAATCTTATCACAATTGTTATGGTGTGCTCAGGGTTTGAACACACACTGTTTGTGGATATAAATGTATTTCTCACATTGCACACAAAACAACATTCATGGATCTTTTAAATAATTAGAAGAGTACAAACTGTATGATACCTGTGAAGAGACATGAATAGGTAGCCTTGCTATCTCTGTACACTTGCCTACAGAATTATCTGCAAGATTTATTGTTTTGATGTCCTATTCTAGGTATTGGGCTTAGCACAATTACAGTAGCCATATATATTATTTAAAATTTGATTTGACCTGCTACTACAGTAATGGACTTTGACTCTGGTTGTGCACATGAGCTTTGCCTGATGTTAAATTGTACTCATGATAACATCTCAAGAAATGTTTTTGTCAAATTAGGTTGACTTTGACAATGGCTGTAGCCAGCAACCTGAATAGTGGTTCCATCAACGGTGCACTGTTAATGAAAGAATGATTGCTGTAGCTCTTGCTCTAACTTTTGCCACTGCAACATTTTTTTCAGTGGTCAGTCACAAAAATTGTATATGGCCTCGTGTTTGGCTATAGTCTGCTATTTTTCCTGGCAGATTAGTTGTAATGTAAGCATCATAAAATTACTCTGAACATCTAAATTAGACATACTGACATACACAAATGTTAAACTTCAACATGAACGTACTTAGGAGCGTAATCTCTTTTTTTAAAATGTTCTCATGAAATGACACAATTCCACTTATCTATACCACGTTAGGTACTTCTCATAAGGTATTATATGTTAAATAAATCATCACTTTATAGTTTGTTTTTATTTTTCAAATTGTTAACTTGTCTTAGAATTCATTCATCTTACTTTTCTACTTCAAGCTTTAGGTATTTCATACTTATCGCACATGCTATTCTAAAAAATATTTTATATAAATATAATAGTGACACACTAACATCAATGCTAATTTATTACAAACATTTATTGACCAAATTATTACTTAAATAAACATAGCAAAATGTATAACACATAGGGAAAGTAAATATTGATTTTTTAAGCTTTAAAATTAATGTAATTTTTTATTCGTTTAAAAATCTTGCTTGAATAGCATATTTTCCTTTTGTATATTTTTCAAATATAATCTTTTTGTATGATTTCCAACTTTATAAAACATATTGTATTGTATTGTATTGTATATGACATTTATAGAGCGCAGCAAACACCCTACGGGTACCCAGGCGCTATGGTACAAGACGCAACCCATCAGAACGTGAAATAGGGAGAAACCGATTGGTCAGCACTTAAAGACAGGAGATCATTTTCTAGGGAACAGCCATGTTTTAATCCGTTTCCTAAACAGAGACAAGGTATTGCATTGTCTAATTTCCAGTGGTAGTTCATTCCATAGCCTCTCAGCAGCGAGGCTGAAAGCCCTCTCTCCTGTTCTAACCTTATTGAATCTGGAAACCTTTGCTCGACAAGCAGAAGAAGAGCGGAGTCTCCGAGTAGGAGTGTACCAGACCAACTTCTTCTGTAGAGGCTTAGTGCCAGATCCATTCAAAGCCCTGAACACTATACAAAGAGACTTGAAGTGTATTCTTTGCAGCCAGTGTAACTCGGCTAAACACAATGAAGCAGAAGAGTCTCGTGATCTGGACAGCACCAATTTTGCCGCCGCATTTTGGACGTGTTGCAAACGCTGAACCAAATACTTAGGTGACTCCAACAGTAGGGCGTTACAGTAATCAAGTCTGCTTAAGATAACGCCTCGTACTATTAGTGCTTTGACCGAGTTAGGAAACAGCGGGAGGATCTTTCTCAAAGCCCTGATCAAACCAAAGCAACATCCCACCGTTTTATTCACTTGCGACTCCAAGGACAGGTTGGCGCTAAATGTAACTCCCAAATTTCACACCGTTTTGGTCGGAGCCAGAGGAGTGGAAGTTGCAAGGGGCCAGAAGTTATGAGGGAGGGGCGGAAGAACCTTCCCACCTGTACAGTATAGAATTTCGGTCTTATCCGAATTAAATTGAAGAAAGCTGTTCCGCAGCCACTGTGCAGTATCAAGCATACAAGCGTGAAAGTTCTCCAGGGCGTTAGGCTGGGTTCCATCCAAGGATAAAATAATCTGAGTGTCATCAACATAGTTGACTAATTGCACATTATGAGCCCGAATTATATCAATCAGTGTGCTCAGATATATGTTAAACAAAATTGGGCTGATGGCAGACCCTTGAGGAACACCATGCCAGATGTTGGAAAAGGCAGATTGAAACGGGGGAAGAGCCACTGCCTGACCCCTACCGGTAAGATAGGAACTAAACTAGTCCAGGGCAGTACCCACTATTTCTACCTCCTCTAGGCGGGTCAGCAAAATGCCATGGTTAACCGTGTCGAAAGCGGCAGACAGGTCAAGCAAAATAAGTATTGCCGATTGTCCCCTGTCTGCCAATAGACGGAGGTCATCCATCACGGTTACCAGAGCAGTCTCTGTCCCATGTTCCGGGCGGAATCCAAATTCTACATCCGCCAACTAGTTGTTAAGTTCTAGGAACTGTGACAAAGATTTGCTGACCAGCCGTTCCAGGATCTTCACTGGGTAAGGTACAAGAGAAATGGGCCGGTAGCTTCCCGGACAGGTTGGGTCGAGAGTGGCCTTCTTCAAAAGTGGCATAACCACAGCCTGTTTCCAACCAGATGGTACAATCCCACTGGATAGTGATTGATTGCAGATCTGCCGGAGTCTAGGAAAAAGTTCTGAGGCAAATTTCTTCCAGATTTTATGTGGAAGGGGATCCAACGGGGAACCCGAAGAGACACCCAAGGCAATCCTACAGAATTCTTCCTCCGAGGGAAGCTCAAAATGATCCAAAAGACTCGTATTAGCAATCCCTACGCCAGGCTGGTTTTCGGCGAAAAATACCTTATCTATGCCAGTGGTCGAGGCTGCCGCCCAAGTGTTCATAACTTCTTCCCCTACTGATAAATAATTTTTTTAGACCTTTAATGATAGTGCTAATCTTTTCTTTGAAAAAGGTCGCTAAACTGTCACATAGATCTTGGGTAGGCTGAGTTATATTTTGTATACACTTCGGATTAGTGATGTCATCAACTATCTTAAAAATACATTTAAATTTGTTTGGCGAGTTCATAATGATCTCTGCAAAGTACTCTGCTTTAGTGGAGAAGATTTCTTTTTTATATATAGCTAAGGCCAATTTCCATGCAATCTTGTCCTCATCTGCATAAAACTTTCTCCATTTTCTTTCAGCCTGTTTGCATTTCATTTTCAGTGTTTTTAGTTTATCATTGAACCATCTGGCCGAGGGTCTACCCCTTTTCTTTCGATCTTTCAGAGGGGCAATTTGATTGACTGTTATCACAATTTGATTATAAAAGTCCACATAGTTCTCCTCTACTGATCTGGAAATATCGAAGTTCCCTTTGGTAGCAAACGTTGGTAAATGCATTACTTTTCCCAGAATACCCTTCCAATCTCTACTCGAGAAACTTCTAGCTTCCCTGGTAGCTGGAGCTCCTTTACTGGGGATAAATGTCAAAAATTTGACCAAATGGTGATCGGTCCAATCCACTGGGAGTACCTTCACTTGTCCGGTGACACCTTCCTCACTAAAGATTAGGTCAAGTGTGTGCCCCCCTAAATGTGTAGGTCCTGTCACCCTTTGTGATAGGCCTAAACTTTCACAGGATTGAAAGAGGTTGTTATATCCTGTGTCTAGGGTTCCGTTTGGCCATAAGTTAAGGTTTCCTACAATGATCAATCTGGAATGGGTAAGGGCCATGTTATTGACGACGTCAATCAATGCCTGTAATTGAAATGGACAGACTGCGCCTGGAGGTCTATAACATAACATAAGTATTTGTAAAGCGCACGTTCACCCCAGCAACGGGGCATCTTGGCGCTGAATAACAGATGTTTATTGTTACCCAACTCAATGGTACTCATTTTATCGACCTCAAATGGATGAAAGGCTGAGTGGACCGGCCGGGATTCGAACCTGTGACCATGAGGTCGAACATAGGCCCCTGCAGTGGATGCATTAGTCCACTGAGCCACCAGACCCGGCTTATACTATACCATCCAATAGATGTCCTCTGGGGTCCTTTAAAGAGAACCCCAAGAGCTCAAACCCTTCCACTGTATCAATATCCATGGGGACAAAGTCCCACTTGTCTTTAAACATAACGCCCACCCCGCCGCCTCTACCTGTGGCTCTTGGCTTGTGAAATATCTTATAGCCAGGAGGACATGCCAATCCTAGCTCGAGAGCAGAGTCAGGATGTGTCCATGTTTCGCTCATGAATAGAGCATCTAACTGATGTACTTCAGCAAATAATTGAATCTCTAAAGAATGTTTAGGGAGAGACCTGACATTTAGTAAACCGCAGACTAAGGCCTCCCTTTTAATAAAATCAGATTTTGGGCTGGCGGTTTCCTCAAATCTAGGCAAGTCTACCTCACAAACACTGGCCTCGCCTATCTCCCGCAGAGACTCACTAGAATAACAGATTTTCCTCGTGTCACGCGCAGCATGGCTGGCGCTGTGCGCGGTCCGTGCGCGGACAGGCGCAGACGGGCTTGCCTTTGGCGCGCCCGCTGCGCGCGTCCGCTGCGCGTCCACGCCAGCGTGCTGGTGAAATAGCTGCTTGTCAGGAAAAGACTAGAGCGCTGACTGAAAGAAAATGGTGGGTCCGCTCTTACATACGGGCACCGCCGGGTCAAGCGCAAGGAAAAAGGCTCACAGGGACAACTAAATAAAAGCAGCTAAAAACAGTAAATTCTACTGATAACAATAAATTCAGTGCAAAGTACGCAGGTTGTGCAAATAGGTTTCTCGCCACTCGTATCCACTACTGGAGTGCTGCTCTTGACATCCGCTGCACGTCCACGCCAGCGTGCTGGTGAAATAGCTGCTTGTCAGGAAAAGACTAGAGCGCTGACCGAAAGAAAATGGCGGGTCCGCTCTTACATACGGGCACCGCCGGGTCAAGCGCAAGGAAAAAGACTCACAGGGACAACTAAATAAAACCAGCTAAAAACAGTAAATTCTACTGATAACAATAAATTCAGTGCAAAGTACGCAGGTTGTGCAAATAGGTTTCTCGCCACTCGTATCAACTACATATCTCATAAAATGGTCCTTATTTATAGATAAGTTATACTTTATATGTCAACATATTTTATATTAGCATACAACTATTATCAACTAATTAAAATGTAATGTAATTATTCCTCGACATATAGAACTTATATTAAGACAAATCTAGAAATACGATCTTTTTACCATTTTTTCAACATAATACTTTTAAAATTTGCAAACGTTTTTGACTCATTTACATGATGATGCATCAGCTTTCCCGAAGCACTGTGACACCTCTACTGATTGCGTGGCATCGTGAAGGAAAAGTCACGCAATGCAACGTAAATCTTTATTACGCAGCCCGGAAATGACGGAAAGCGCATGCAGAGCTTGCAACACATTTTTCCATGTTACTTTCACTTTTTCTTTTGCGTGCTGGCGAGTTGGAGGTGTTCGTGGTAGATTGTGTGGATTAGTGGTTTTCTGTTGTGAGGTGGAGAGGTGTGTTAGCTTGTCAAATGGTGTTGTGGATGTTCTTTTTCATTAGTTTGTTGCATTTAACTAAGTTTTGTCCAACTTGGTGTGTGTCTGTGTTCTTATCTGTTAGTCTGTGTCTGTCTTGCCTTGTTAGTGCATTGCTTGTGCTATAAGTGCGTTTTTGAGGTATGTTTTGGGTAGTTTGGGGTTGGTATATGATTTAGCTTTATTTCTAAGGTAAATATGTCTGGTAAGGGAAAGAATGAGAATTATGTGGAGAGGGAGGTAGGAACCCTTTTCTGGCTGTCGCCCATTACCTCCCTCAGGTTCTAGCATCTGGTGGCTGAGTTGGCCATTTTTATTACCTTTACAAGGAGTGCAAGAGTTCTTGGATACAGCAAGAATGAAGCGCATGTAGCCGAAGATGCAGCATTGCTGGTCTAATGTTGTTTCCAAAAGGTAGACCTGCTATAGTATTGAAGTTGCCGGACCACTAGGTAAGATATATATGTTTGAAAATATTTTTAAAATTGTATTTTATTAAATGTATTCAATGTTTTTAAAAATTGCTATAGTCAAGTCAAGCCAACAATCTTTATTAGATCTTAGCAAACAGATCATAAAAGATGCAAAGTTACACATAACAGTTTTTAAAAACAATATCGAGCCTTACATTTAGTATGTTACATACTAAAAAAGTGCTAAAAAGAAAGGAATTTTTGTGTTTTCAGTGCGTTATGTAAACAGGGACCCAAATAAAAGTTGCATGTAATAGAGGGTCCCCTATCAATAAAAAGGGATGCTCCTGCCAGCTAAAAACACATAAATGAATAAAAAGCATTTTCCTTAATTAAAATATGGTTAAAAGGTAAGTTGCTGAACATTATGTACAAAATACTTTCATTAATTTAAAAAGGAGACAGGCCAAATGAAGAACTGTGTGATTAGAAGTTAATCTCAATTGTCTTCCCTAAAACATCATAGATTTTCTTACACGTATACTTTTTAAGAGGCAGCCACTTGCATAACATGTATCAGAATCTTCTAGCTGCTGTAAGAAAATCAGGGCCACTCTGCATTTGCTAAACTTATTTCTCCTCATCAGGGGCAATAGATATCTTCTCATGAATGATAAATAAAACTTGCAAAAGAAAACAAAGTGCAAATGATTCTGGGGGGACTACTCATCACATGGGCAAATACAGATGTCGGAGGGGGAAAATTGCCCTTGCAACAAACATAGTAATCACCTAATAGACCCTAATCTAAACCTGGTCTATAATGTTCATTCCCGTGTGTTCTGTACAAGAAGCACATAAGGAGCAACCCCGGAGACACCTGGAGGAGGCAGTATTCTCTGACAGTTGGCTTCATTACTTCCAAGTCCTCCCTTTGGGCCAGTATGCCCTTGAGAAAACAATCTTTGACCCAATCTTTATGCTTCTTGGTAATATTCTCTGGTTTTACATATAAATGAGGATAACCTAAAGCAAGGGTCGTCTCGCTTATGTATTTTAGCCGTGGAAATTTTGGGCCAAGGCTACATGAGAGGCAGTCTTGAATAATTGCCCGGTTAAGTTCAGCCTTCTCATTCAACCATATTGAGCACCAGAATAACAATAGAGCAAGGTTTATTAAATCTTCCACATATTCTAGGCCTAATTCTAAATTAATTGCAAAATGTGAAGTACATGGAGGAACCCCCAACAAGGGTCTGCAAAATCTATTTTCCTCCGCTTGAATGGTACTTATGCCTCTGCACCCCCATATCCCCATGCCATATGTAAGAGTAGGTAGGCACTTTCTCTTGTATATTTCTAGTATGGGTGCAACAGGTTTTTTACCGATAGATGCAGCAAGTGAGAAAGTAGCTCCCACTGAATGCAAAAAACGCTCTAACCTGTTCCTGACACAGGGGGACCAATTGCAGACGTTGTCAAACACCAACGCAAGGAACTGGAAATTATTCACTCTTTCTATCACACTTCCTTCTATCTGCAAAGTGCGGGTTTTGGTGTTCTTCGGGCCACAAATGAGAGTTTTTCAAAAATTTGTTTCTAGGTCCAGACGTTTCATAAAGCTCACAAAACTACAGATCAACTTCTTGAGGCCATTTGCCGTCCTGGCCAGGAGCACTGCATCGTACGCATGGAGTAATGTGGGCATGATTTTATTAACCATTCATGACACATTCACCCCGGCATCCTTCAAAGTCCTTCCGAGATCATTAAGATATAGGAGAAAAAATATAGAGGCAGGGACGCAGCCTTGGCACACTCTGTGGTTCAATTTAAAAGAGGAAGTGCACTCACCTCGATCCCCACACCTAGCGGAGGTCATGAGATCCTAGTGTAGGTGTCTCGGGAGGTTAATCAAATCCACCTTAGGATCCAAAATGCCAAGATGTCCCATAGTTTAGATCTATTGACGCAATAAAAAACACTCGATAGATCCATGAATGCCATCTCGATAGAGCTGCCCTTTTCAAATGTATATTTGGCCACAAGAAGATATAAGTTTAGCCACTGTTCGATGGTACCAAGGCCCTTCCTGAACCCGTATGTAGCTGGAGACAAAATATTACTCTCAGACAGCCAGAGATGGAGACGATCCAAAACCGCTCTCCGTATTACTTTAGAAGTAGAATCGAGGAGCGAGAGTGGACAATAAAATTTTGGATTGTGAGCTATATTTTGTTTGATCTTAAAGACATTTATTAATGAGTAAGTAAAAATTTACATTCAGGTTGCGTCCATTTTTGAGGACCCAACCCAACAACATAAAATTAATTGATATGTTGAAACACAACCAAATCAACATTTGGGTGCCATTTTCATCACAAAAAGACAAATTGTAGCACGTATAATGCTGCCTTGTATCACTTTGCATCAGGTAGCACAGGTTGTGCATGGGTGTACTTGTGCATCCAAAAATATCTTTTGACTGAAAACTTTATTAACGAAGATTTAGGAACATGTATTTGAGCAAAACTGGTGCACCTACACATGACTGAAGTCATTTTAAAGTACTTTTTACTCTTTGTTACTTCATCTTTGTCTGTGTGATCCATTCTGTTGGAAACATACAAAATTGAGTAAGCCTCAAAGAATAGTTTCTGTGCAGGAAGGTAGTCCTTCCTGCTCAAACCTCTCCTGAGCTCAACGCAGCCACCCTTGCCCCATGGGCTAGTCAGCTACAACTGACACAGTGTGAGGAGGTACCATAACAGTCCAATATGTTCCTCATAATTGTGTTGTCCTTATCTTTCACTTTCACACATGGAGGCGCAGCAAATTCAATCAATCAATCAAAAAGACTTTATTTCGATCTCTGCGATCATAAAAGTACACCATAAAACAAGACAATTACAAACACACAATACAAATGAGATATTTCAATATAAATAAACAGTCACAGCCTATTTACAATCACAGCAAGACAGTTCAATCAAAGTGCATTTGTGTTTGTGCAAAAGGAAAAAGTTCCATATAATAGCAACATAATTGTAAGAATTACATCATTATTTACAATTACAAACTTCATAGGTTTGCCTAAGAGAAACTGTTATATATGCTAAAACTACATTTGTAAGACTATTAAAAATTTAAAAATTTAAAAATCTGTGTGCTAATAAAATAAGACACGACCCACAGTAGAAAACAAAAAAAAAACTCTTAATAACTTTAAGGAACCTCATAATATACTACGTCATATGAGCTACACCCTTAAAACTTTCAGAAGAATACTTAGTACGCCTGATCCATGCAGCCATTAGAAACTTTGCTATACAAAAAGACAATCATACGCATTGTGTTTGTCTTCATTATTCTATATGCCTCGTTGTGTCTCCTTACTCCCAGATTTCTACAGAGGGGGGCAATCCATTTAAGTCGGGATCGGGAGTACAGGGGGCAGAAGAATAGAACATGTTCAGGTGACTCAGTGATCCCTTGACAGCAGGGGCAACATTCTTCAACACTCTCCCCTACTTTACTCCAATTTCTTCTGAAGTGATTAAGGGGTAGACAACCATACCTAAGCTGTAGGTACAGTCTCCTCGCTAGAGGAGGTTCGATTTCATCCAGTGTGGGCTCAAATAGCACAGTCTGTTTAAAATTCATAAAATCAATCGAAAGTGATCCCTTGCAATTCATTAACAGGTCAGTTTCGATAAAACCTCAATACACTGCTTTAAGACTAGATTTATTTGTCTGACTTAAGGTTTCTGGGTCACTCCAATGGGCAGCCAGTCCTAGCTTACCCAACAAATTCTTGACTGTGAGCATCCAGGGGATCCTGTCCACACAGGATACTGTCATTAGCTCCTGAAGCCCCACCCTGTAAGGGGCGAGAGCTACAGTGGTCCACAACCGGTGCCAGAACATAAGTATCTGCAGACCAATTTTGTGTGACACCCTCTTCTGGCCAAGATCTAAATAGAGAGGACTCATCGGAGTAGACACTGGAAGGTTCACTAAAGATCTAAAAAACTTATGTTCAGTGATTAGAAAGTTATTACAGTTGGAACAACCCCAGAGCTCTGCACCATACAAGGGTTGCGCCTAGGGCTTTAGTATTGTAAATTTCTAATGCTGGAGCCAGCTTTCTAGATATAGTTCTCTTTTTAATTTTCACAATGCTTGCCGTTTGATATGTCTGGGTTAACTGTGTTTTAGCCAGTTGTGGGGCCCAACTCATATTCTGGGTGAGTTTGATACCCAGGTAGTCAAACTCTTTCACTAATTCTAGTGATTCACCGCCCACATACAATTGTTTCTTACATTTGGTCTTCAGGTTGGATGAAAAGAGCATACATTTTATTTTGGAGCTATTTAGCTCCAGCCCCAATTCCTGGAAATCATCCAGCAGCTGCTGGAGCCCCTGCGGTGTCTTGGATATGAGCAGAGTATCATCTGCGAATAGGAGAGCAGGGGCCCATTGCCCTCCTATTTTTGAAGCATCACAACCATCCCTGCTCAAACATCCAATGACATCGTTGATAAAGAGGGTAAACAGGGTAGGTGCCAATACACACCCCTGCCTAACTCCCCTGTCAATGTGAATCACTTCTGTTAGGGCCCCATTTTCATCCCACCTTACTTGTGCCTGAGTGTTAGCATGAAGTCTTATTAAAATGTTAAGAAGAGGGGCTGGCACTCCCATATTTTCTAAGACTTCCCCCAGTTTTACTCTTGGTACCATATCAAAAGCGGCACGTAAATCCACAAAGGCAACATATAGTTTGCCCTTGCAAATAGTGACTTCCCTCCAGAAAATGCACATAAAACTAAAAATTTGGTCCAGGGTGCTTACATGTTCCCTGAAGCCGGCCTGCCACTCTGAAATAATATTCCCATCTCTAATCCACTCCTGAAGGCGGGCAAATTCACTTGTTGCGCTGCTTGTTGAAATGCGGCTAAATATGCCCCTCTATTTTTTATTATTCTACATTTTCTATATGTAAATGTCATTAAACACGCCAGACAATGAATCCTGTGTGCTGCATTTATGGAATGTGACTGTGCTGAACAGGCCTACCTTCCTTAAGTCTCGAACGTAGCTTGTTTGATTGCTGATCTGTCGCACTCATGGTCATAAGATTTTGACAATTAGTAGGTGTTAAGACCAATATGTTTCATCTGTCTGAGCTTTACACATGTTATGCCCTTTTTCCTTTACACGATTTACATGCTGCACATTTAGAATTAATAAAGGATGACCTAGACAGTTGTTTAGCTTTGTTAGACCTGCCTCAGGCTGCCCTATATGATAGGTTTAAAAAGGGCTTATACTCTTTAAAAATAGTTGTAGAGATAGTGATTCATGTGTGTTTCTATATAAAGTATAACTCATCCGCTATATCATTTATGCATAAAGGACAGTTATAAAAAGTAGCACAATCTCACAATATTGGGAACTTAGAAAAAAAGAAACCATTATATAAAATTGTTGCATTGCTTGTGAAGGGACAGATCTGTTCATAGATGATCTGCCTTCCTGATCTTTATCCAACCTTGAGAACATGCTTCAAAAAATACCCTTCTCACAAGGCATAATTGGATGTATCTTGATAAATCAGAAGTATGAGGTATATGGTGCGATGGACTTTACATTGATTTACTTTCCACGATATTAATATTTACATGTAATTCTAATATCATCCTGCGGTGGAGCATTGTAACTAAGCTGCAAACAAAACGGTCATGGAAGCGCTATGTTTCTTGAATCAGACCTCAGCAGAATGGGTGATATGGGTAGTTTTATTGTTATTTTTGTTACAAGAAAGGTTATGGTTTGTAGTAATAAGATTTAAAAAGTGTAGGTTTATTCTATAACATAAGGGAGAAAAAATAATGTCAAACGTCTTTAAGGTGTGGTCAATAATCGATATTGTGGGTGGAAGACCGTTTCATCTCATACTGATAGTCTGTCAACATGGGAGGAAGAAGGCTCCGGCGGAGAAAACGGGGGGTGGACAAGTGGCCGTATTTTTGTTACGGGCAGCAAGCGTTCTCTCCCATGAAACTGAACTTACAGAGAGATGCTTATCCATGGAACCACTTTTTCTTTCTAATATGTCACCTTCAAGCACAATCCCTACAAATTCCCTCCCCACTCCACTTCTCCCTTGAGGCCTTATCAGACGATCTTCCAGCGGGCCAACAGGAGCCCCCTCCTGACATCCAAATCTCCCCTATCTTTAATAGGAGTAACGGTGACTTACTACTTCTCCCTGACTCTGAAACTGACCCTCCTCCAAAGCGAAGCAGAGGCGCCGGGGTTGCCAAACCTAAACCACCTAAAAGTACTCGAGTAACTAAACCCCGGGCAAGCCGCTCTAAGACCCTCACCCTAAAGTCCCCCGCAACATCGCTACCTTTGACTGTGAATGCTCTTCCTTGTGAGCCAGTCCTCAACAAAGCTTTCTGGGATGAAGTCAATAAATTGATGTCCACTCTTCTTGAGCCCATTATGCTGAAATTAACTAAAATCGAAGAGAGACGTGTGGGCTTAGAGGCCCATAAAACATCAGCTACTCTACTAAATGCTATACATTCCGCTGACACACCCTCGGCCACTTCGAAGCAGCCCAACTCCGTTGTGCCTGCTGCCATGGATGCAAACACTTTAATGCACCGGGGTTCTATACCACAGCTTCCTGCACGAGCAGATCTGGGCCATTCCTCCTGTGCTCAAGCTAATGGTCACCCAGAGGCTCGATCTACATCTGTTTTAGCCGGAAGGGACAAGGACTGCCAAGTACCACATGGCCCGGGCGATTTAAACGCGGGTTCCTGTTCTTTTTTATTTTTTTATTAGTGCATGATTACAATATTACAGTATAGCGCTGCGAATTTCCAACATTTCAAATTACATAAAAAGAAAGAGACATATATACATTAAATCAACAAATGCTGTTTACCCAAACCAGCAAAGCTGGTACAATATTTAAAAGAACGCCTTTCATATTGAATCAGCAGCATTTCGTCATGCGTTAAGTCATGCACCCCTTTTTTTTTTTTTAAACCCCACCTCCCCTCCCCCCCACCCCAGGGTTGGACACGAAAAAGAAGAAAAGGAAAAACAATTTTAGATGTGATTCACATCGGGTAGAATCCAAGCCAAAGAATTATCTCTCAAGCCATCTGGTCAGAGGTTCCCAGATCTTTAAGCCTTTAGAGCGGGAGCGCGACCCTCTTTTTTCATAGATGGCTTTTTCAAAATTATAGTTTGACACTAATCGTGTGAACCATTGCTGATATCCCGGTGGAAATGGATCCAACCAGGCGGAGGCCAGGCAAAGCCTGTATATCGCCATACCTATAAAAACAAGTTGCTCTCCTGGTTTCCCTCGAATCTCTTCATCCACACCGAGGCAGGTTCCTGTTCTGCAGGTATTCAAGGATCACAAGCGGCACCGGAGGCAAATCATTCACATCAAGTCCTCCATCTTCCACCGGCCTCCTCACCACTCGTGTTGGTCCTGGCTAATGTTCCTCCTCAGCGGGCCCAACAGCACGAAACTACCATTCAGCTAATGGACAAATGCCTACCTTGGCTATCAACTCATCTCTCGGACTGGGGCGCAGGGACCTATCAGTTAGCAAACCAGATTATCATGGCAAGAAGAGTAAGGTGGGTTGGTAACTCCACTAAGACTATTGCAGGGGACTGTGTGGTGATAAATTTTAAAAACCCACTTTCTGGCACTGCACTTCTTGACAATTTTCACAGAACACCTTCTAGGAGCACCCAAATCACTCTTCTTGGTCTGGAGTTTTTCTACAACCAGGGTCCCCCGCTAGACCTTATTAAGAGGGGGGGGAGGGCCAATTACCCATATACCACGCCTCCTGACTTATGCAACCACCACCCCAGGGATTGGGTTACACAATAGATTCACTCCCCTCTCTGGCCTGGAAGCTTGTGATTGACCATCAAAAACCACCTCCTCTCCAGTTGCGGCACAAGTCAATCCTGCTCCTCGACCCCAGGTGTCCTTAACGTTTCTACATTCCTCGGCAACTGTGGTCAACAAGAAGATTAGTATGGTCATGGAATGTGGCAGGGATCGCACCCAAGGTTGGAAACTTGGAGTGGCAGAGTTATTGGCCAAGGATGGAGATTATCTGCCTCCAAGAAACATGGGCGAAGGATCCGGTATTCTTTGCAGGATACCGTACATTCCATACCCCTGCGATTCCCTCAGTGTCAGGCAGGGCCAAAGGGGGCCTATTAACCTTAGTTTCTAACACTTTACCCGTTCAAGTAAAACAGGTAGGCGCCCAGAATAATCACTTTCAAATCCTTAAACTGGAGGACAAAAAGGTCGACCCTTGGCTTTTAATTAATTTTTACAACAACAAATTTGGGGGTAATATGAAAAGTGTGGCAGAGGAGCTAAACAAGGAGCTAGGTTCACTCGACAAAAGTTTGCACAAGGGCTCATTTACTTTAATCTGGATGGGGGACTTCAATACACATTTGTGTAAGCATAATGAGGCGAGGGTGTGTGGGGTGGATGACCCCCAGGGTATACCCTTCTCCATTTCACCCATAGTGAATACGGCGAGACACTTAATAGCTTACTTTTCTCGAGGTCCCTGAGCATAAAGAATAGCTTGAAGACTGGCCGGATAGAGAAAACATTCAGGAGGAACAACAGTGAGACCACAATAGATTTTGTTTTGGTCTCAACAGCAGTCCAAGATAGAGTGAGTCACTCAGCTAACCTGTTTACATCATACAGTGACCATGCAATTCTATATATTCATATGAGCACTCCCTAGAAACTGGAACGATCTCAACAGGTATTGGGTGACATTGCACTAGCCAGGAAAAATGGATATCAGTTAAAGTGGGCACAGGTCATGAAGCAGAACTTGGCCCCCATATTATTAGCCCAAGTAAGGGATAATATTTTACACTGTTTGGGTGAGGAGCTGTCTCCTCCTTTCCTAGTCACCCAATTCATAACCCTCCTATCGGAGTTAAAAGCTGCACTCACGCGACATAAGCCAGCACATGATCTCCAGCAGAGCCACTGGTTTGATACATTGTGCTCTATAGCAAAGAGAAGTCTCATTACTGCCCTAAAAGTCCAGCCCAGAGATGTGGCCTTGGTTAAAACACTAAGATATGAGTATAAACAAGCTAGAAATAAACGCGTAAAAGATCTAAGGGAGAAAGCTTGGGAGGATCTCGAAGAAGCTGTCATTTCTGGAAATAGTAGGGAGTTCTGGAAAGCTATAAATGCCCCTTATTTTAAGGATATAAAAGATCCGACTCTGGACACGCATGTAGAGGAAGAGGTATGGATAGAGCACTTTAAAGGCATCTTTGGGCAAAATTCTGCCACGGAGCCACCTCCTCTTGCTCCATCGTCCCTTCCCCCGAGACCGCTGACATTCACGATACATGAAGTCAGAATAGGGCTAGAAGCTTGCACACCGGGAAAGGTCCCGGGACCCGACGGGATCCCAATCGATCTGTTCCAGGCCAATTACGACATCTGGGTCCCCCTACTAACAAATGTCTTTAATAGCATAGCGGTAGAGGGCCCCCCCTCCTGGAAGCATAGCGTCATAGTCCCGATCTTCAAGAAGGGTGACAGGGGCAGCCCAAAAAACTATCGCTTAATCTCCCTTCTTGATACAACAGCTAAATTAATGGGCCGGCTGCTACTAGCCAGGCTGGAGGATTGGGCACTGGAACGGAATATTTTAATGGAGGCTCAATACGGGTTCCAGAAGAGGAAGGGGACGGTGGACCAATGTCTTAATCTCGCGCTCTGTATTGATAAATACACAAAGGCCAAAGGTGGTAAGCTATACATGGCCTTTATGGATTTGTCAGCCGCTTTCGACTGCGTATCCCATCAGAAGCTATGGCCAATTATAGAGGAAATGGGTATAGATCCCCAGGTCATCTGTTTTATATGCCAGATGTACACAAACGCTACCGCCTGCTTGAGGTATGGCGTTAATGGGGAGTGCACGTGTCAGTTTAAAATCGAGAAAGGGGTCAGGCAGGGCTGTGTTCTCGCCCCGTTTTTGTTTTCCATCTATACTAACGGGGTGGAGGCAGCCCTGTCTGGCTCAACCCCAGACGTGCCTGTATTTGACAACCTCCCACTGCCAATATTGGCCTATGCCGATGACGCAGTCCTAATTGCTAGAACGGGAGTAGCCCTCCAGAGCCTCATTACAGCTTATGCCTCATTCATGGCCTCCCTAGACCTCCGAGTCAATGAAACCAAATCTTTTGTCATCATAGCTGGAGCTGCCAGAGTCACAAACCCACCTCATTTCCATCTGGCCTCAAAGAAAATTGAAGTGGTTGATTCTTTCGCATACCTGGGAGTCTTGTTCGACAGTAAACAATCTTGGTCGAAATTGGTGGCAGCAAGACTCCTTGGTATGGAAAGAAGCCTTCAATCAATAAAAGGTTTCACTAAGAAGCAAGGAGCAAGCCCGTGGGTACAATTAAAAACATATACCAAGCTAAAACACAGGCGGCCATAACCTACGGGGCTGGCGTTTGGGGGATGGCCCAGATTGAACAACTGCAAAAAAAAGGAAGACATCTTTTTCAACTCCAGGGTCTCATTACCATCCTCAGCCTCCAATTTCATTTTACATCTGGAATTAGGGCTCCCCTACCTGTCTGACTCCATCAGATTGGCGCCGATCCTGCTGTGGCACTCCATATGGCGAAGGTCAATGGTCAACTTAACCCAACGAATAATCAGGGATTGTATGAAGCTGGATGGGTGCAGTAGGATCGGATGGCTCCGATATGTGGAAGCAGAACTCTCCGCCATCGGGCAGGTAGACCTTTATAGAGATCCCGCTAATTGCAGAAAGGTCCCTAAACAGAAAATAATCGACCTATTCATACAGAGGGCTAGTTTTGCTCGTAATGAAAAGAACGGGCAGATGAAATCATTTAGAGCCTATGCCACCATTCCGTCTAGCCCAGGGGAAGCTCATTCTTACCTTTCACGTTTTACATTAGCCCACCATAGATTTATTTTGTTACGTTTTCGCTTGAACTTCATTTCACTAATGCTGGGGTTTCCAGAGAGGCAGTTCAAGCACGCTGATTTAAGTCTTTGCCCCTGTGACAATGCCTCTTCTCAGACGGATTTACATTTGGTACTTTTCTGCAAATGTTATCAAAGAGAAAGAGAAGCGTTTATCCTCCCTATTTTAAGACGCCATAATTTTAAACAATGTAGGGTGGCTTTGTACTTTCTAAAACCCCTACCTAACCCGTACATATGTTTTTTCGGCCGCAACATTCTTGTGGGCATGCAAAAGGAAAAGAAAGTTGCTGTTTTTGTTATCTGAATGTTCTACAAGGGGCACCTAATTTTAAGAATGATTTTAAATTGTTTTTTACGGTTCCTTTTATGAGATCAGTATGTTATGATGATGAAACTGTGCTTTTATGATCTATCTGCAAACAGATCGAATAAAGATTTTAAAGTTAAAAGTTAAAGGGTGAAAGACTAGTGTACAACTTTACAATAATTATGTTTTTTGTGGAAAATGTAATCATTTATTATTTTCACCTTAATTTTACATGTATTTAATACACAACTCAAATCCCTTTGAAGAGTCAGAGATAATATTCCTTTATGAATCCTGCTGTTACTGGTAAGATACTATGTTAAATTTTAATTATGTTAAACTTAAGTAAGACTTCTAGTTGTCTCCCCCCCTTTCTTCACATATAGCCAGGTGTATTCTGTGTGATATTCAGTAATTTGTAGGGATCAGTACCCCCTGGCTTTTTTGATCCCCGATGATCTGAAACTTAAGTAGTTGTAAGAAAATCTGTTTGCCTGAGTAGTCTTATCTTCAAGAATTATAAAGATAGGAAAAGGTGATAAGGAATTGTTATATTTGTATAAAAGAGTTGTAACTTACCATTTCAGTTTCTGTTGGACATATTATGTGTTTACTAATAATTTATGTGACACATAGGTGGAGTCCACCTTTATGGTGACACTCACAACAGGTCTGTGTTACAGAAACTTTGAGCCATATTTAATAAATTTACCCCACATTTAGTAAGCACTTGCGTTGTCCTTGGGTCACGCAAGGCAATACAAGGCAACTGTTTAAGTGAGATTTATAAAGCCAAGAAAGTTAATATTTGTGTGGCCTTGCAGCACTTTTCACCTGCAAAGTAACACAATGCAGCCAATCGTACTGCCTTGCGTTACCTTGAGTTGTGTAGGCATTACCTGGGTGGATCATGGACATTTCTGTGCATCTTCCCATGCATTGTGAACACAGTCCCGGGCACACGTATTGAGGATATGAATGGAACAAGGAGTCTCGTTTAAGATCAAATTGCTTGAGTCGACACCAGAGTGATTGTTGAAAGTTATTTAATGAGGCAACAACAAAAGAAAGCAACCAGCCGACACGTGTTTCGTCATACGGGAATGATCCCGTGACTCTTCAGGGCTGGGGAGGATACAAGACATGAAATGAGGGAATTGAAGTGCCAAATTGATACTATATCTATAAAGAAACACTAAAGGGAGAGGGATAACCCTGGGTGTGTGGAAACCCTACGTACAACAATGAGCGGGTGACAAGAATTGTGACTGAGTGTAAGTGCCGCTATCATGATGAACACATCACGACCAAATCGCGGAAAAGAAACCAAGGTACACAAATGAAGTGACTCGGTATAAAAGTGTCTACTAACGTGCGTGGTAGATGTGAAGTGTAGGGGAGGAAAAAGAGAGGGAGGGACCCATACATGCTGCAGAATGTAAAAATACAGAACACACTGAAACATACAAATAAAAAATGACATGGGGAAGAGCTTGGCATAAGCCGGGTGGAATGAGAATAGAAACTAAAAGTGACAATTAGCGACATCATGGGCAAAAAAAGGGGGGGACTTAACAGGAGACAATGAGTATTAGTGGTCAATGAGACAAAAGGAATGCCAAATTGTAGGATCGGTACGAAAGGAATTGGTGCAACACAGAAATATGGATGGAAAAAAGCCTGCACACATCATGAATACCTGTATTGACAGTAACGAGTTAAGTGCCTGTAAAGCTTGGTACATGGGAATGTGGTTCCTGTGAGGAGGAAAGAACAGCGTGAGCACGAATCTGCGTTGGAAGGTTTGACAGCTGTGTGAAAAAGCACAAAATGAGAGGCTGAGTCGTAAAACTCACCACGAGGCCAGTAAACGATAAAAACCGGTCGGGGGATCCAGGAAGACAGGTCTGGCCCTGTGTAGGGACGTGACCTGGAGGTCAAGGTAACAGTGGAGGCGAGCAAGGGCGGGTGCGCCTGGTTGTGGGGGAAAGAAAAAGGCTGTGAGTGAAGGAAAACGAGAATGATAATGCGCAAGGGGCAGAAAGGGGGAAGCTGGAGTACACGTACTGGACCTTACCCAGAATGACAGTTCACGAGGACCATCCGGTGTCCGTGTTGAAAGAGAGAAGAGGCGGATGAGCCGTGTAGTGGCGGGATAAATTTAAACTGAAACAGAAAGTGCAAGTTAGGGAGAAGAACAAGGGAAGCTAGAGTAATGAGAATAAAAGGGCAAGGGGTGGAGGGGTCTTACCCTTGGTGAATCACGTTGGAAGAAGTCCTGGTAGTTGGAGCAAGGTGGCGGGTGCGCCGTACTGGAGGGCGGGGAGGGGGAGGGAAGGAAAGACAGTCAGTATATAAAGGACTCGAGCACAGCGGCTTGAGAAATGTACCAAGGACAATGACAGTGTAAGGGATAACCATGGCTGGATGCAGCTTACCAGATATCAGCGTGGTGGATGATGAAAAACACTGGTCTCGTCTGTTTCACCGGATACTGAAGTGGGCGGTAGCCTGTGGGCCAAGAAGTACCGGCGCGTCAGGCAAGACTAGAGCGCGCACCGGCCTGAGTGTCTAAAATGGAAGTGTATGCCGGGGGAAGATGGAACTTGAACAAGGAATTGCGCATGCGTGAGTGATACGCAAACGCTAGACCACGAGTAAACGGTACCTGGGTGGCTGACAAAACGCGCATGCGCGATTGAGAATTGACATACTGGGAGAGGCAATCTAAATGAGAGTAATGTAGACAGAGAAGGTGGGTCAAAAGAGGAGCTTGCCTGACTAAGATTGGGAAGAGTGGAACTAGGTGTAATCAGATATACAGTCGAGAGGGTAATGCAAAAGCTCAGGGTAGAGTGAGACAGACGAATGAAGAATAATGCCTCAAGAAGCAACATAGTGGCCGAAAGACATCATTGGTCGAGAAGGGTAGGAACCCGGTGGGAATAAGGTGGATGAGGACCGTAACTGATCTTATGATCCTGTATTGTCACATGGAAAAGGGGTTTGCACAATAATGCTTAAAAGTGTACTCAAAAAAGGATAAAGAGCAGTTCATGGTAGAGCAAAATTGCACCCATTGCGACTTGGGTGGAAGAGTACTGGTACCATGCCAGTGTATCTGGATTACCCAAGGGAGAAAAACAGGTCAGCATATAAACACTCTACAAATGACTGCGAAGAGACAAATGGAAGTTCATAGTTGGGCAGTCATTCACCCAAAAAGTAATGTAGTTCATGATCAGTGTTGAGTCCGTGTTGTACTGTCCGTAGACGCATGATCCATGTAGCTTCCAGACGCCTGAGCCTTAGTTCTCTGTTGCCGACCCAGTGTGGGTTTTCCAACTCGTACACCAACGGGGGTTATAGGGTAGTTCCCTCGACCTGGCAGCACCGTAAACATTGTGACATATTTACACCACGCGTACTTGTCTGTGCGCCATTCTCCCTGATTTACTAAAAACCCTACATCCAAACATTCCCATGCATTGTGTTGCAAACCCAAATTTAATCAAGTAATCAAGCCAGGGTTTGGTCAAAATGGAGTAAATACCCAAGAGCGGTTTAACAAAGAGGAATATCTATATTCTTCCTTGTTACTACCTCTCTGCATGTGAGCTGCATTGTACAGCACAGATGCAAAGAAAAAACAGCCTCTAAGGATTGATTATGTGCAAGAGGGTATACCTTCCTACTCAAACACAATCATGGCTACAAAGCAGGGGCTCTATGCTGCCAGAAGTGCGCCAGCGCAACAAGAGGGCAGAAGTGCACCAAATCTTAGTATACATATTGCATTTGTGATCTCTCCCTTTCAAGCAACACAACACAGCAAGGTCACTCACTTGCTGCTTTACTTTGTTTGAAGGATTAGTAGAACTGGACCTTTACTTGCAATTCAGTGCCACAACTGAATTAGTTATGCTGCGTTTATGTGAAACTTAGAGAATAGAACTGACTTTTCACTTAATTATGCTGTTCATCAGAGCTATTTCATAGCATTGGAGCAGTTGGTGCTGCATAGTGGCAATGCAAGTACACTTGTGCAACGCTGGAATGGGGCAGGTGTTTTTGACTGTGTTCCTGTCAAGAGTTATTGCATGTAACAATATTATCCTTTGAGGCTATTTTCTTTTTGTAAGTGTGCAGCAGACTGCATCACACATGCAAAGAAGGCATACTAGCCTAGCCACCCCAGAAGGCAGCCAACCACATGCCACAGGCAGCCAACCCTACACTGTGCATGGCCTTTGGCCGTCTGTGGCGTGGCATTGGTGCAGCCCAACTCACCAAGCTACTTCGGGCCTCGGAGACTGTTCACCCCAAACCCTTTTTATTAAAGGCAAGGGGCATGTGGTCCCCCTCCCCTAGCCACTATGGGCCCTGGGGTCCCCATTCTTCGGGACCAAAAGATATTTATAAAGTGTGGGGAGGTACGTGTCTCCCCTCCCCGAGCCACAAGGTGCCCAGGGCACCCCAACTGCTGAGGCCTTTAAGGGAAGGGGGTGCACGCCCCTCCTCCCTGAGCCAATGGTGACTCCACAGACCCCATCCCCCTGGGTCATTACTTAAATGTAGGGTAAGGGGTGCACAATCGCCCTCCCCGAGCCTTATTAGACCCTGCGGCCCCATCCTCCGGGGCTGCATGTCATTAGAAAGAGAAGGGGGCAACGAGGTCCCCGAAAGCAACAATAGGCCTGGGGACCTCATCCCCCAAGGCCTATCGAAAATAAAGGGGATGGGATGCGAGGACCCTCATGCCATGCATACATGGGAGGGGGCATATGGCCGTCCTCCTCATGCCTCCTTGAGCACCGGGGACCATATCTCCTGGGCCAGTGGTGGGTGCCCCGGTTCTACCCTGGGTACCAACAACCAGGTGGGGCTGCCCCATGGTCCCTGTGGCCCTAGCCGGCTCCAAACATGGTGCGTTACTCTGCATTGCTCCTGCCTGGAGGGAGCAGCGGTCTTTGCGTGCTTCCTCTGAGGGGAGCAATATCTGGTTCCCTGCCCACTGAAGTGTGGTAAGGGAAACAGAAGTCTGTTCCCACCTGGTGGGAGCATTTTTAAATCTCCCGCCGGCTGGCAGCAGATATGCCTTTCTTGCCAGCACTCCTGCAGGCGGGGAAGACATGTTTGCTCCTGCCCATCGGGAGATTTAAAATTGCTCCTGCCAGGTGGCACGAGCAGGAAAACTACTGCATCCCATGAAGTGGGCTCTCAAGGATACAGTCCATGAGCTGACCTGGGGCCTTAACAGGCTCAGGGATATGGACCTCACAGCCCTCTACCCCTTTTTATTAATAGCTGGACCCCGGGGGATAGGGACCCGGGGGCCTTTGAAGATTCAGGGAGCAGGGCTACGTAGCCCCCTCTGGTTCATTTAAATATTGTCCCCAGGTGATGGGGTCCCGGACCTCTTAGAGACTTGGGGATGGGAATCACACTTCCCCTTCCCTTTATAAACATGCCAGCCCTGGGGAATAGGGTCTCCAGGGAGTTTTTAGGCATGGGCAGTGGAACCGTGCAGCCCCCCTCCCCTTCATCAAAATATCAGCCCTGGGGGATTGGGTCCCCCAAGGTCTTTTAGAGGATTGGGGAGGGGGGCATGTGCCCCTCCAAATTACTAATGTGCCACCGCCCAGGGCCCTGGCCCACCGCAGGTGTGTTTTTCTTTCATCGGGTGAAAGCCCATGCTTTTTTTGTAAATTTTACCTTGGATTCGCGGTTCCTCTGCAAATCTGTAGCAAAATAAAAAATATTTTTTAAAAATGTACCCCAGGCTGGGTCCCTTTACCATGGCCCCTTATGCCTTTCTTTAAACTTTTTTCGTAGGACTCCGGACTGAGTCCCAAGTCCTAAGATGGCTGCCGCCACATCGATGTTGATGTGGTGGCAGCCAATATTATCTCTCCAAGAGAGCTGTCGGTCCCGCAGATCCTCTGCAGCATAATAATTAAAGCTTTTGAGCATTAATTGCTCAAAAACTACTAAACTGATTTATACCAAATCACAAATACGCTCTTTCTGAACCACGATCTAGCTTTTTACCAAATGTGGTGTAAATCTGTTCAGCAGTTTGAGCTGTATCTGTATCTAAAGTTTCTATGAAAAAATGAATGGGGAAAACGTGTTTTGGGACCCCCTTTATCTCGGACCTCACTTGATAGATCCCCCAAAACTTGTGCACACTAGTCAAAAAGTAGCACTTTTAAAAAAGTTTCGTGGAGATTCAGCAAAAGGCACCAGAGTTATTATCAACACAATAAAGGCATTTCTTATGTGAACGTGGTCCTAACTATAACTTCCCAGTGGCTACCGCCACTGGGTCATATATATCATTAGTATAGGATAGTCTTAAGTCTTAGTTGCAGTAGTAACATTTAGTAATTAGATTATATTAGATAGGACAGAATAATTGTCAGTTTAAGATGGAGAGGGCTGAAGTTTTAAGTTTTAGTTTCTGTAACAGAATGTATGTTTTATTCTATGTTTAGGTATATATATATATATATATATATATATATATATATATATATATATATATATTATCTACTGGCGGTTGCCAGTAGATAGTTATAGTTAGGACCTATTTTCCATAGGAAATCCGCAACATTCTATTTGAAATAACTTTGGCGCCGGTTGACGAATCTTCGCGGAATTCTCAAAACCCGTGGGGCGCTTCGGTCCGCTCCTATCCTGAAAGTTTCGGGGTGATTCGGCAAGCGGGGGCCGAGAAAAAAGGGGGGTCCCAAAACGTGTTTTCTCCATGTTAATTCCCATAGGAAATTTTAGACACGGCTACAGCCCGAACTGCTGAACGGAATTACACCAAATTTGGCAAAAAGGTAGCGCTTGGTTCAGAAAGCGACCTTTTTTTTAATGGTGTAAATCAATTGAGTAGTTGCGGAGAAATTCCAAAAATAAGAGTCAAAAATCAATTTCCCATAGGAAACTTTATGCAAGGCTACAGCCAAAACTGCTGAACGGAATTACACCAAATTTGGCAAAAAGGTAGTGCTTGGTTCTGAAAGCACCCATTTTAAAAATGGTGTAAATCCGTTCAGTAGTTCCTGAGAAAATCACAAGTAAAATCACATATATATCTATGGCCGCGTAGGGTCCGCGTAACCGAGGCACAAGAAAGCAGTAAAAGAAGTGCGCAAAACAAGAAAAGGGGGCAGGGTAGAAACACCCTGACCCCCTAGGCCTGCTCAGGGGGTCCCCCCCCAAAAAAATATATCTTTTTTTTAAATCGGCGGGATGCGTTTAGGGTGCGCGGATCCCGCCGTGAAAAAAAAAACAAAGCGCGGTCTCCCGCGCTTCGTTGTTAATTGGCCCCCAGGTGGGCCAAGTCCCGGGGGCATGCCGGGGTTTAATAGTAATATGTGGGGGGCCTCTAAGGCCCCCCCAAGCCCCGGGGACCGCCACCCCCCGGGGCTTTGAAAAAAAAATGGTGCGGGAGGGCTCTCGCCCTCCCGCAGCCCCGGGGACCGCCACCCCCCGGGGCTTCTTTTTAAACATTTTGAATTGCCTGTGTGGGGGGGCTCCAGCCCCCCCACACGCCCCGGGGACCGCCACCTCCCCGGGGCACTAAATATTTAAATATGGGGGTCCGTTACGGACCCCCAGAGCCACCTCCCTGGGGCTTTCAAGATGTTGGGAGGGGGGGCCGCTTGGCCCCCCTCCTGGAGCCAGTGATGGCCATGGGGACCGCCACCCCCCAGGGCCGGCTCCTGCAGTGTCCCGGGGTGCCTACCCCCGGGACACTGTAGTTTGCTATGGCAGGGCGGGAGCCTCGCGGCTCCCGTCCTGTCATAGCAAACTTGCTTTGAATTTTGGAAGAGAGAGCAGGAAACCTGCTCTCTCTTACAAAATTCAAAGCAAATTGCTTTTCCACACGGGGAGCTGCATCTAAGCAGTTCCCCGTGTGGAAAAGCAAAGCCGGCTCCCGCAGGAGGTGGGGAGCCGGCGGGACCGTGGGGGAGGTGGGGTCCCCCCACGGTCCCCAAAGGATAGGGCCAGCCCCGGGGGATGGGGTCCCCGGGGCAAGTAGTGGCCCGGGAGGGGGGCCACATGGCCCCCCTCCCCCAAATTATAAAATAAATAAAAAAATATTTTAAAAAGGCCTGCCCCGGGGGATGGGGTCCCCGGGCCTAAGGAGGCCTGAGGAGGGGGGCAACGCAGCCCCCCTCCATAAAAATAATTTTTAAAAAATGTGGCAATGACCCGGGGGATGGGGTCTCCGGGCCGAAATTGGCCACGGGAGGGGTGCCCACGCGGTCCCCTTCCCGTTCCCATTTTTAAAAAATAAATAAAAGGGGGTCAGGCCCTGGGGGATGGGGTCCCCAGGGCCCAAAATAATTAAAAAGAAGGGGGGCCCTACAGCCCCCTTTAAAAAAAAAAAAAAAAAAAGACCGGCATCCGCCGGAGGCCACGTCCCCTCCATGGCAGCACTCTGCAAACGCGCCCCCTGGCGCGTTTGCAGAGGGGGAACGAATTCCCTTGAATACTGGGGGTCCCTGGGGGCCAACTAGCCCATCAGGAACCTCCAGTATGCGCCAGGGGGCTGAGTTGCAGAGAGGTGTTCTGAGGCCACGCCCCTTTTTACACCTCTCTGCAACGCAGCTCTGTGGCGCTTAATGGAGGTAGCTGGTGGGCTAGTTGCACCCCAGGGACCCTCAGGATTCAAGGGGAGTTAATCCCCCAACTTAAAACGCGCCACGGGGCGCGTTTGCACAGTGGTGAAGGGAGGGGGCGGGGCCTGAGGTGACATGTGTGCAAACACGCCCTGTGGCGTGTTTTAAGATGGGGAATTAAATCCCCTTCAATCCTGAGGGTCCCGGGGGGCCAACTAGCCCACCAGGCACGTCCAGAAAGCGCCACAGAGCTGCGTTGCAGAGAGGTGTAAAAAGGGGCGTGGCCTCTGAACACCTCTCTGCAACGCAGCTGCCTGGCACATACTGGAGGTACAGGGTGGGCTAGTTGGACCCCAGGGACCCTCATGATTCAAGGGGACTTAATCCCCCAACTTAAAACGCGCCACGGGGTGCGTTTGCACAGTGGTGAAGGGAGGGGGCGGGGCTTGAGGTGACATGTGTGCAAACAGGCCCTGTGGCGCGTTTTAAGTAGGGGTGGGCGGAATTTGCGTAGTCGCGCTACGCAAAGCTCCGCAAAATGGTAAAAAATCTCCGCGAGCACGCAAAAGTTCCGCGAACACGCGGAATTGCTCATTCCGCCCGTTCGCGATGCTTTTTTCCTATTCGCGAACGCTGTTTGCGTGCTCGGGGAGAAATATCTCGCGAACACGCATTTTGAAAGCGCGAACAAGCAAAAAATTCCGCCAAGCCGCGGATCGCGGAATTTTTGGCAATTTCGCGTTCTCCGCGGAACGCGAAATTACCCAAATTCCGCAAATTCCGCGAGCGGAATGGAATTTACCGCCCAGGCCTAGTTTTAAGTTGGGGGATTAAGTCCCCTTCAATCCTGAGGGTCCCTGGAGTCCAACTAGCCCACCAGGTACCTTCAGTAAGCACAACAGAGTTGCATTGCAGAGAGGTGAAAAAAGGAGCGTGGCCTCGGAACGCCTCTCCGCAACTCAGCTCTGTGGTCCTAACTGTAGGTACCTGGGGGGCTAGTTGGGCCCCAGGGACACTCAGGATTCAAGGGGACTTAATCCCGCAACTTAAAACGTGCCACGGGGCGCGTTTGCACACATGTCACCTCAGGCCCCCCCTCCCTTCACCACTGTGCAAACGCGCCCTGTAGCGCGTTTTAAGAGGTAGTTTTAATCCCCCTGCCATATTATGTACTAGGGACTTACAGAGGATGTCATGCTAATCACAGGGGTACCCCAACGCATAGTGTTCCCTAGTGTATGTAGGGGTTTTCACTGTATTCTAAGTGTCTTTTAGCTTAGCACTGGCTCTGGTTGGTCAGAGTCAGTTACCACCAGTACACGTCGGAAAAAGTTGTGGGCACAGGATGATTTTGGAACAAGGCCTCTTTCTGCTCCTCTGTTGTTTCTTTCTGCACATCTTTTGCTTCTTCCTGCACTTTTCTTCGTCTTTGTGGACTTCTGTTGCTTCTTTCTGCATTTCTTTTGCTTCTTTCTGTGCATTTTTCTTCTTTCTTCACATGTCCTACCTCTGTAGGCATAGTTAGAAACTAGCATTTAAAAAACCTTTGAAATTCACTTAAAAAACCTATGGTTTCAGACACGTTATAGTTAGAAATTAGCATTTAAAAAACCTTTGAAATTCACTGAAAAAACCATAGGTTTTAGGGACAGTTATAGTTAGTTGGACATTTCACTCGTACAAAACCCGTGAAATTCCCCGTTATAGTTAGTTCAGCTAACTATAACTCGCGCCCGAAATGCACTGCTGATGACGTCACATATTACATCACTCATGACATGGTCAGTGACATCACTGATGACATCACTGATGACATCATCTATGTGATAATTTGATGCATCTTCTCACACCCTAATATAACCTTTGATACACCCACTCTAAATTACAGACTGCCATTGTCAAAACCATAGACACTCCAACACCAATAACTACATACACACTCACTGATTCTTAGGTCTACACACACATCCACTCACTCACCTGTACAGTCACTCATACTTGCGGTCACTCAGTACAGGACTATCATATGCACTCATACACCTACATAGACACTCACACACCGCCACTCATCCATAGAGGTACTCACACACCTAGTCAGTCATGCAAATAATTAATCACACTGCCATTTACTCACCTATACAGTTATACACACACCAGCTCACTTACTCATACAAATACTAGCACATTCTTACGCTCTTATACAATCACTGATACAAGTACACACTCATCCATACAGCCACTCTCACAATCACACACTCTCACTTATAGCCATTTATATACTCCAACACACATATATACTGCCTTTGACATATGTAGTTACTCACACATGTACCACTGAGATATACATTCACTCACTAACACACCCATACACACACTCACCCACCCATACAGTCCATCACAGATGCACTCTTGAAACCATGCACCCAGTGAATCACCCACTCACACATCTATGCACAGAGTCACACACACCCCACCCACACAAACATTCAGGCACCCATACAGATACTCAGACAACCAATCAATAACTCATATAGACACTCATGTAGCTATTCACAAACCCATGCAGCCACTTACACACCAACAGGCAGACTGATACAGACATTCACACAGTTTAGTCACTAACCCATGCATTCAGTAAGATACGTTTAATCACTCACTTATAGAGTCAGTCACGCACCTACTAAATCATCCATCCAGACACTTATACACCCACTCATTCTTCAATACACCTTGGCATATATATTAAACATATTTAAACTTTATAGAAACACACAGTCACTGGATGATGTCATCAGTGATGTCATCAGTGATGTCATCAGTGATGTCACTGACCATGTCATGAGTGATGTAATATGTGACGTCATCAGCAGTGCATTGCGGGGCGCGAGTTATAGTTAGCTGAACTAACTATAACGGGGGAATTTCATGGGTTTTGTACGAGTGAAATGTCCAACTAACTATAACTGTCCCTAAAACCTATGGTTTTTTCAGTGAATTTCAAAGGTTTTTTAAATGCTAATTTCTAACTATAACGTGTCTGAAACCTATGGTTTTTTCAGTGAATTTCAAAGGTTTTTTAAATGCTAATTTCTAACTATAACGTGCCTGAAACCTATGGTTTTTTAAGTGAATATATATATATACATGGTTGTAAATAATGTATATTTGATAAAAGTGGGTATGTAACCAAATTCATTGTCGTAGATACAATGGCGCTCTCAATATGAAATGCATGGCGATATGCCATGAGTAGCGATGCTATTAACTTTTGAAAATAGGTTGAAGCGGAACTGGTATAAAATAATATAAATTGCGACAATGAAATTTATGGTTGGTTTAAATGGTTTATATGATTTGCTAAAAGGATGTGCTTGAAAATTATGCATTTTCTTGATATACAGAATCAGGCAAAGATGGCGCTTGATTTGTAAAGATAAAATTGGTCCGTCTTTACTGTTGATGTATATTGTTAATGGTTTTAAAAATGTCCGCGTCGGGTGTGTCAATAACACCGACGAAGGCGGAAAGCCGAAACGCGTTTGTTGTTGCGTTTTGATGAAATAATCTTTTTACAATCAATCAATCAATCAGGGAATTGTAAGCGCGCTACTCACCCGTGAGGGTCTCAAGGCGCTGAGGGGGGGGGGGGGGTCCGCAGATCTGTTTAGCCGAAGAGCCAGGTCTTGAAGGTCTTCCTGAAGGTGTTCAGGGAGGGGGCGCGTCTGATCACCCCTGTGAGTGCTTTTATTCTAGGATTTGGAGTAAAGGAGCTTGGATATATATATATATATATATATATATATATATATATATATATATATATATGTGTGTCGGGGGTTGCTTTTATTCATTTCAGGTTGGCTTGGATGGTATTTTACCAATCCAAAGCTGTAATACTGTGTCTGGAGTGGTAGAAGGCTTTGGCCATTTTATAGCTCGGCATGGATAGCACTGTGCTAATCCTATACTTAAGGACTTTGCTGTAGAAATGGCAAAAGACTTTGGCCCTTTCTATCTCTGCGTGGATGGCACTGTGCTAAACCTACGCTTAAAGACTTTGATAGAAAAGCAGACATTTGAGGTGAGCAAATTTAGAGTGTCGCTGGTGTTGAGAGTGCTCTACACTGGAGCTCCTTTCCACCTAAACTTGAGAACTACCCAGCGTTCTCTGCTTCTTTTTTTGCATAATTTATGTGTCACTCTATGCTTGAAAGGTTTTTGTTTTGACTTATACTGGGTGCTCCCTTGTGTCTGGACTAAGCTATACCTCTCTGAAGAGCTCTAATGAGAGCGAAACACGTGTCAGGGGTTGCTTTTATTCATTTCAGGTTGGCTTGGATGGTATTTTACCAATCCAAAGCTGTAATTCGGTGCCTGGAGTGGTAAAAGGCTTTGGCTATTTTACAGCTCGGCATGGATAGCACTGTGCTAATCCTACGCTTAAAGACTTTGTTAGAAAAGCAGACATTTGAGGTGAGCAAATTTAGAGTGTCGCTGGTGTTGAGAGTGCTCTATACTGGAGCTGCTTTCCACCTAAACTTGAGAACTACCCAGAGTTCTCTGCTTCTTTTTTTTTGCATATATATATTTATATATACTTAGTTGTAGATATGATATATATTTCAGTAGATATTAAGTTGCTGGGAGGTGTGTTTGTTAGAATTTATGGGTAAAACTATTGTTATTTTTTTAAGATTAGATCTAGTTAGGATTAGTTTAGATTAGGAAATATTGCATAGATTTTAGTGGTATTATCCGTGTATTTTAAAATGTATATTTTGTAATCATAATACATTTTTATTATAAAAATACATGATTTAGGGGAAGATGTTTCAAGGTCTTGATGATTTTAGGATGCAGAAAAGAACAAAGAGGTAGGTGTACAACGCTCTATCACATTGACAACACACCTTTGTCAGATTCGCTTGCCAGGTTTTTTCCAAACACATGCCAGTATATTAGCAAACAAAATTCACAATAAATAAAACAAATAAATCTTTAGGTTTAGCATAGGAGGAGTACACTCTGACACCAAAACATGGTTAAGGTTCACAGGATTGCGGAGGTCAGGGCTCACTCCAACTAAGGCCAACAAAAGACACTCAGGGGGATATGTACAAGCCCCTATCGCCACCACAACATCACTTTTATCGATGTTGTGGTGGCGATAGGGGCTTATCCTTATTTACAAGGCAGCGTTACGCCACTTAACGTGGCTTAACGCTGCCTTGTAAATAAGGCCCCCTTTCACGCTATGGTTAGCATGAAAGGGGTGGGCAGTGGGTGTTGCGGTGGGCGTTCCACCACAACACCCTTTATTTTGATGCTGCCCCCTATGTACAAGGGCAGCGTACATAGGAGGCAGCGCCAAAATTAAGACCAGGTAAAACCTGGTCTTAAATTGGCGAAACGAGGAGAAATTCATTATTTCTCCTCGCTTTTGCTTTTTCCATGTGTGCTGCCTTGTGCAGCACACATGAAAAAAGCAAAATGCCATGGATTGTTTATGTACAGCAAGGTCCCCCTTCCTGTACGTAAACAATCTTAAAAAAAAATGCCATGGCTTTCATGTATGCTGCATTAAGCAGCACACATGGAAGGGACAAAGTGGCATTTCAGAATTGTTTATGTGCATTAAGGGACACCTAACGCCTCACTCCGCCACTTCTATTGTACATATCCCCCTCAGTCAGGTATAGTTGTAACTGGTCAGCATGAAAACCATAAAAAGTACTCTAGTTGTGTCCCTGTAGGCCAAACACAAGGCTTTTCAGCTGACCATTGTATTGCTTCTGTGTTCCTGGGTAGAAGAATAGCAGGGCAAGTATTCTTCATTCCTTCTATCAGAATACAAGTCCTTCCTCTGTACCTTCCCCAGGTCCAGCAGGGTTCGGAGAAGGGTACTAAGGATGCAACCTTTAGGGCCCAGTGCCAGCCTCTGTGTGGGGCCAAGCCCTGCAACGTTCATGATCAATGTGCTAAAAATTCACATGGCCGACACTAGCATCACTAGACACTAGAATTTTGCATCCCATCATTATAGTTTTTATGTAAAGGATCCTACAATGCCCCTCTCTCCATAAAAACAATAGTGAGTACGTTTTCAACACAGATCAATGCTCACTGTGCCCACACATAGATGTGTCTGTGGTAATGTGCAAACCTTCTCTGTGGTCTATATAATCAATTTATGGGGCAGGGCTCACTCCCACTGGGAATGTAGTCTGGCTGAGTAGATCAACAAAATGGGAAACACTGCAAGATCTGCACTACATCTATCTGAGAGAGGGGAGGCACCTTCGAAGTACACAGAGAGGCTGGTACTGCCCCATGGCATTCTTTCAATGAAATTAAAAACATTCCAACACACAAGAACATTAACCATGTCCTGGGAGACGTTCACCACTACCAGCAGTGGAGTCAGCATTAGGCAAGTGACCGTGGAATACTGTACTGTTACATAGATGCCATTAGAGTCTTCAGTAATTGGAATCTTAAATAAGGTAAAGATTATTTTTAACAATATCTTTTTTAAACAAACATGATTTAATTTGCAATATTAAAAAATATATTTAAAGTATACATTGAAGTATTTTAGGAGCTGTTTTTTTTTTTTTTTTAAATCTTGCTTTATACTGTTGGATTATGTAATCCTCTGATTCCCTATGCCAGCAGTCATGCTTCAACCAGTTACAATAGGTTTAATAGGTTTTACACCTTTTAGACTGTAAGGACATGTATAAAATTACATTCCCACATGTCCAAATTTTACGTGCCATGATCCCTGCACTTTGATCAGCAAGAACTTCCTTTGCGAAGATTTAATCAATTTTAAAGAACGTTTTTGGCTTATAAAAACTATTTTTTGAGACAGTGCAAAATGAAAGATTGTGAATTACACAACAAGCCCACATTTTTATTCGTGGGTCAGGTTCGAAGTATCAATGCAGTGGGTGGCACAAAGGTTGACAAAGCACACTAGTAACATTTACATTACAAACCATGTTTAAACTTTGTTGCATATAGTAGGCTATCACATTGAAAATAAATCTGTCACACGTGTATAAGAAAATAGCAACAGGTTGAGAGTGAAAGCACAGACATTTACTACAGGTTAGAAAGAGTAGGGCAATGTGCCACTAAGACCATCATTTTATAATTATATCATACATGTATTTACATCTATATTATAGTTTAAGACAATGATTTTTATCCCAAAACATAACCTAAAACACAAAAATGTAATGCAGCTTTTTAAATATAATTTATTATTTTGAAATATAATGTTGAATATAGTTAATCCCAATCTTTATTTCCAAAAAGTACAAAACATAAACTACAATGATGTATTATCTTGTGATAAATTGCCAACCAAATTATTTTGCCTTCGGTGGAATCACAAACTCCTTCTGAGTCACCTACATCAAAATCACCCCATGCTGATACTATTTCCCATTCTATATTTGACTACCCTAATATGTTTTTTTTGTTTTTTTACACAGTCATTACAAACAACATATGGAATGTAAAACAGTAGCTGCTCGGAGTCTTATACATTGCTTCCTTAAACACAGTTTTGATCCAAGCATCAGTAAGCATTAAACAAACCCAGGCCCAGCCTGTAGCTGTCTCACAATTTCTGCCAAATTTTAGTGATTTTCTTCAGGCAGTCCCTCCCCGCATATAGAGGCTCCTAGGTCTTCTAGGATGCCTAGTAGAGCAAATTTAGGCATCAGGGCAATTTGTTACCCTAGTACTCGGGAGAGAGAGTGTGTTTCCAATCTGTCTCCAGAATTAGGCAATGAGGGCATTGCCATGTCACATGATAAAAGTCCACCTCAGACTGGTTACATCCTGGACAAGCAGGGGATATTACCCAACCCGCTTTCCAGAGGCGTTGCTGCATGAGATAGGAGATATGAAGGAAATGAAACTGTATCAGCCGGAGGTGGGAGGAGATGGCCAGCTTGCGAGGTGCCATTAGGCCTCGCACCAGTCTATATCTTCAAAGGGACCCACCCAATCTACCTATTGCTGTTGAAGAGGACCCAGGATTTTCAGGGGCATTAATCACTAATGTCAGATAGGTTTGGGAGATCCTTCCCTCCCGAAAGCCCCCTGAACGAGTTTGGCCTCTAGCAGGTTATATTCAGGTGTGTCCACTATGGCCGTTTTATATTCTTCTAGGGTCATGTCGGAGTTGGAGATACTTGTGAAACTGGGTCCTAGAGAGGCAGAACTGAGCCTGCATCTCCTAAAAGGGCATCAGGGTAACCCCTCACCAGACATCTGCCCCAGAGCTGAGATTCTGATCTTGTCCCATTTGACGAACCCCTCTAGTTATGCTGTATGACAGAGAAAGCGCCCGTGCCAGAAAGGCGTCTGTTTGGGCAACCTGTCCTCCCATCCCAAGGCCTGCAGTGTTGCTCAACAACTCAAAAACACAATTTTCATTATGTTAGGGAGGTCCCGAGCAATCGGATCTCCATATACCAGCCTAAACACCTGGTCCAGTCCCATCAAGGAAAGCTTTGCTCACTAATCCAGAACACTCCAGCTTCTGTACATTCACTCATTGACTATCAGGATATAGGCTGCTTGAAAATATAGATTTACGTCAACCATGCCCATCCCTCTGTCATATTTTGAGAGTTGGCATTTAGCCAAGGCTATGGGGGGGGGGGGGCTAATGTACCCATAGGAATGAGCGGATGTCCACAGTCAGGGTCGTAAACCAGGTGTTGGGGATCATCAGTGGAAAGTTTTGGAGGGCATAAATGAAGCGGGGGAGGACCATAATTTAAACAGGGAAATTCGCCCTAGAATGTTGAGCTGTAGCGAAACCCACGGCAAGAGGTCTTTTTTCATTCTGGAGACAAGTGGGTAAAGATTCATGCTCCATGTAAGTTCAGGTTCGAGAGCTATCATTACGCTCATATATTTAAAACAGAGGTGCTGTATCCGTATGTCACCCTGCCAGGATATCAACTCTGAAATGCCCCGTACCAGGACCAGGAAGGATTTGGCTCTATTCAATTGGAGTCCTGAAGCCTTTTCATAGAGGTCTAGCAGCCATAGGCAGTGAGGTCCCGAAAGATGGGGCTTTGTTAGGAACATCAAGATGTCGTCAGTGTAGAGTACAATTTTGTCCTAGAATCCGTCGCTCCAATCCGAGCCTACGATTTGTGCACCACATTGTACCAGCATAGCGAATGTCGTGAAAGCGAGGGCAAAAAGGATTGGGTAGAATGGATATCCCTGGCAAGTTTCCTCTTTGGATCAGGAAGGACTCAGATAGACCCACGTTTACCTGGACCCGCACCATTAGGTTCGTATATAAGACCCTCACATAAATGTGGTCCAAATTCAATGCGATCGAGGACTCTGTTTAAGACGGCCCAGTCTATGGCATCAAATTCCTTCTTGAAATACAAGACTAGCAGGGTGCATAAGTCTCAGAGCTAATACAATGCCGAGTGCTCTGGCCCAGCATGAAGCAGCTTTAATCCAGATGTACCAACTGGTCTACAACTTATATAACTTGAGTAAGTTGGAGGGCTAGGAGTTTTGGAAAGATTTTGAGTTCTGTATTATCAAAGAGATGGGGTGGAATGCGTCACATTGGGGATCAGGGCTTTTAGACTTAGGGATAACCACAATGGTCACCCCTTTTTTATCTACGGAGGGGAAGGCTCATATATTGCAGGCTTCCTGGTATACTTTCAGAAGATGCCAGGCCTGAATATCATGATATTTGCTGCAGTACTTAGCAGGGAATCCATTAGGGCTTGGTGCCTTTTCGATATTCAGTACCAGGATAGCCTCCTCCACTCCCTCTACTGTGATGGCTGCCTTTCAGGCCAAAACTCAATATCCCAAGTAGCGTGGGAAGGGGGATCTCTGGCACTAATGGATGAATGTTTCGTTCGGTGGACGAAGGCGATGTGGATACAAGTCCTGGTAATATGCCACAAATGCTGCAGCTATCTCAGCGACTTATAGACCATCTGGCCTGATAGATTCCAGGCTGTTAGGACCACCCTAGAGGCCAGATCCCTGGTGGCCAGCCAGTAAAGCATCTTCCCATTCTCGTCACTGTGTTTAAAGACTTAGCAGGACATGGCCCTCCAGCACTGACGGGCCTCCTTCCTGAGTATGTTATGCAGCTCAGCACACACCACTACATTTTACATACCGTGGGTGGACTGCAAAGTCGGCCTTCCTCCTAGCTGGTCCAAACATCTTAAACTGGATTTTAAAATACCAGAATCCCGCTCCACAATATTCTGTGTTTTCTTTGAAGAAAGATTACATCTCTTCTGAGCATCAGTCTGGGGTTGGGCAAATCGAGTCATCATCCAGGCCTGAAGGCTGGAACCTTGATTGTCTAAAAATATAAATTGAAGATTACTAATATTCATAATAATAAAAAATGACTGGTAAAAAACATACTAAAAAGAAATGTCAAACAAACGATGGCGAAATTTTAAACATGATAGTAATATATGTGTCCAATGCAAAGTTGTATTTAACATCTTTGAAATATTATCAACAGTAGTATGAGCTTGAGATACAAAGCATGGCTGTTAAAAAACATACTAAAAAGAAATGTCAAACAAACGATGGCGAAATTTTAAACATGATAGTAATATATGTGTCCAATGCAAAGTTGTATTTAACTTCTTTGAAATATTATCAACAGTAGTATGAGCTTGAGATACAAAGCATGGAAATGTAATAAATGTACCCAATCTTAGACTAAAAAATGGCTGTAATTTCTTTGAGAATACAGATACTAATCCGACTGCAGACTGCCGAATTTTCGCTGCGCTACAACACTTAACAGAATAAACTCCTTCAATTGAGAAGTCGCTGGGGACTGGAAATTTAATTACACCGTCCAAAAAGCACCAGGGTTCATTCACCTGCATCTTTTGACGATCATTCACCTTAAACAAAAGTTACAGAACGACGATCGATTTGACATATATGTATCAATTGTATTCTGTAATTCTTGAATCTTGGAAACACCATTCAGGGGTCAACTATTAAATTTATGATAGTCCTGAAGATGGTCTCATGGACAAATGCATAGAGACCGAAACGTCGACACTCACACTCTCTTCTGGAAAATAATGTACAATGAGAAGAAGTGTTTACAATAGTGACATTGAAGGATTATATAATTGTATTTATTTTCCTCTTGTTGCATCGTTTGTATAATCATGTAGTACCCTTGATAAATTTCAAAAGATAAAACTTTTTTCTATATATACTCGTGTTTTGAACATTTATTGTTTTGTGATTGGTTCATTGGTTCTTATGTTCTCATAAGGAACAAAAATATTTCTTAGATAAAAGACATTGGAATAATATCTCTCTGGCGAGTTTATCAATAATTCTTGCAGTTAAATATATATCAAAAGCAATAGAACAGAGTATTCTAAATAAATCCCTTGAAGGTGCTTTTTACCCGTTCATCACATTATAAATAAGGCTCCCTTTTTTCCGTTTTTACTGATTTTTACAGATAAATACAGACAGAAAACCATTTATTTTCTTGTCTGAATTTATTTTTAAGTATGGATAAAAACGGATATTGGGTGCTTTTTGAGTGACTCTAAATACACTTTGCCGTGACTGCCAGGCCAATAACTGTGAAGAATGACAGGTAAGGGAGTTAAAAAAGAAAGACATTTTAGTAAAGAGGCTTAACCAGCAGTAGATATGCACAAGGCTGATACTGAAATGTGCATATTTTCATATAAGTGCATTGATTTATCTTCTGGGGTTGTTCATATCACTGAAACCTGGCAGGCTTTCAAGCATGACTGCATATTAATTGGTTAAATAAATGTGAAAATATACCAGTTTCAGTTTTATTTTTTTCCCAAAACCCATAATAAGTATGGATAAATACAGATAAAGTTGACAAAAAATAAATATGGCGAAATAGAGATTGAAATGTCCAAAAAATAAATACCATAAAACCGGGAGCCCTAATTATAAATAATTAACATAAATACTTTTATTAAGTGAATATTTTTGATAAAGACTTACACATGCATAAATATAAATTATTTCTTAACTAGTAGAACTATTTTTAACAGAAAAGGAAATTTAGGGTGTTGTGGCAGCCTCATTTTATGATGGCTGTAAGCCAGAAACCGGTCCCAGGATGCTTGTTTCCGGTCCAGGGAAGACATGGCTTGGCAGTTCGGGCTGGACTGTTCCCATGAGGCACAGGGTCAGACTGATTTGCATATGGCCATGTCTGAACTGGGGTGGCGGAGTGAGCTAAAGAATGATGATGGATTAAACCCAGATCAGTTGACTGGGGGTGAGTGCTTGCAATGTTCAACACTCCGTCCATCATCCCCTTTGGTTTTGCTATGTTCGCCCTAAGTTGGCAGGGTATGCCCAGACGTGGGTCCCTTGCTCACTTTGCCACTGGATTCAAGATATCCTTGCTGATGACGGCTGTAAGCCAGAAACCGGTCTCAGGATGCTTGTTTCCGGTCCAGGGAAGATATGGCTTGGCAGTTCGGGCTGGACTGTTCCCATGAGGCACAGGGTCAGACTGATTTGCATATGGCCATGTCTGAACTGGGGTGGCGGAGTGAGCTAAAGAATGATGATGGATTAAACCCAGATCAGTTGACTGGGGGTGAGTGCTTGCAATGTTCAACACTCCGTCCATCATCCCCTTTGGTTTTGCTATGTTCGCCCTAAGTTGGCAGGGTATGCCCAGACATGGGTCCCTTGCTCACTTTGCCACTGGATTCAAGATATCCTGGCTGATGACGGCTGTAAGCCAGAAACCGGTCCCAGGATGCTTGTTTCCGGTCCAGGGAAGACATGGCTTGGCAGTTCGGGCTGGACTGTTCCCATGAGGCACAGGGTCAGACTGATTTGCATATGGCCATGTCTGAACTGGGGTGGCGGAGTGAGCTAAAGAATGATGATGGATTAAACCCAGATCAGTTGACTGGGGGTGAGTGCTTGCAATGTTCAACACTCCGTCCATCATCCCCTTTGGTTTTGCTATGTTCGCCCTAAGTTGGCAGGGTATGCCCAGACGTGGGTCCCTTGCTCACTTTGCCACTGGATTCAAGATATCCTGGCTTTTGACGGCTGTAAGCCAGAAACCGGTCCCAGGATGCTTGTTTCTGGTCCAGGGAAGACATGGCTTGGCAGTTCGGGCTGGACTGTTCCCATGAGGCACAGGGTCAGACTGATTTGCATATGGCCATGTCTGAACTGGGGTGGCGGAGTGAGCTAAAGAATGATGATGGATTAAACCCAGATCAGTTGACTGGAGGTGAGTGCTTGCAATGTTCAACACTCCGTCCATCATCCCCTTTGATTTTGCTATGTTCGCCCTAAGTTGGCAGGGTATGCCCAGACGTGGGTCCCTTGCTCACTTTGCCACTGGATTCAAGATATCCTGGCTGATGACGGCTGTAAGCCAGAAACCGGTCCCAGGATGCTTGTTTCCGGTCCAGGGAAGAGATGGCTTGGCAGTTCGGGCTGGACTGTTCCCATGAGGCACAGGGTCAGACTGATTTGCATATGGCCATGTCTGAACTGGGGTGGCGGAGTGAGCTAAAGAATGATGATGGATTAAACCCAGATCAGTTGACTGGGGGTGAGTGCTTGCAATGTTCAACACTCCGTCCATCATCCCCTTTGGTTTTGCTATGTTTGCCCTAAGTTGGCAGGATATGCCCAGACGTGGGTCCCTTGCTCACTTTGCCACTGGATTCAAGATATCCTGGCTGATGACGGCTGTAAGCCAAAACCGGTCCCAGGATGCTTGTTTCCGGTCCAGGGAAGACATGGCTTGGCAGTTCGGGCTGGACTGTTCCCATGAGGCACAGGGTCAGACTGATTTGCATATGGCCATGTCTGAACTGGGGTGGCGGAGTGAGCTAAAGAATGATGATGGATTAAACCCAGATCAGTTGACTGGGGGTGTGTGCTTGCAATGTTCAACACTCCGTCCATCATCCCCTTTGGTTTTGCTATGTTCGCCCTAAGTTGGCAGGGTATGCCCAGACGTGGGTCCCTTGCTCACTTTGCCACTGGATTCAAGATATCCTGGCTGATGACGGCTGTAAGCCAGAAACCGGTCCCAGGATGCTTGTTTCCGGTCCAGGGAAGACATGGCTGGACTGTTCCCATGAGGCACAGGGTCAGACTGATTTGCATATGGCCATGTCTGAACTGGGGTGGCGGAGTGAGCTAAAGAATGATGATGGATTAAACCCAGATCAGTTGACTGGGGGTGAGTGCTTGCAATGTTCAACACTCCGTCCATCATCCCCTTTGGTTTTGCTGTGGCAGCCTCATTTTAAACCACAAACAAAAAATTGTGTTTTACTATGACCCACAAAGATCAATTAGTTTGACTTTCTTAAAATAAATTTTACACAAATAAAACACATGACGCTGCCATGCGTTACTTTGCAACAGGTAGTTAATGGTTGGAGCATGTCCCTTCACTTGCATCCACAGGTGCCTTTATAAGGAAATCTATATATTCAGATACTAGTAAACATTAGCTAGTGCCAAAATGCTGCTCATAACAGAAGAAGTCATGGCTAGGAGAATTTTTTTAAATTTAATACATGACTTCATATTTGCTTGTGTGATTCATTCTGCAGCACACATACAATGATGATTATGCCTGAAAATACATTTTAGTGCAGGAAGGTATCCCTTCATGTCCCAAAAATATATACACACCAATGCAGGTACCCTTGTGCCATAATACAAGGTTGCCTACATTGGCAGTAACCAGCACAAAGTGTATCAGCACAGGGAAAGAGCACTAAGCTCAATATATTTAAAAATATGGATCATTTCAGCTCTCTCTTTCATTTGTAAATGTAGGCCAAATATTGAATTTGAAAGGAGCAGTTTCTGTTTCAAAAAGGTTTCATTAATCGTAAAATAATATGATAATATGGAATGCATTAAGTTAGAAATATTATAAACAAAATATATTAGATTATAGCATTATTGCTATATAGAGTTGATTATTTGAATGCTAAGAGATTAAAACCATATTTAGTTTCCATGGCAAGTAAATTGTTATTAAATCAACACTTTACATCAATCCAAAAAAGTATTATAACATTGAGACTAAAAAGAAATCTTACCTAGCAGGTGGGAGTTTCCATGGAGGGCATAATAGACGTGATGATTGTACAGTGTCTGAATATAGGCATCATGTGTACTTCCAAGATACTTGAAGACAACATTGATGAATTGTCCTTTACAGTCTAAAATAGCCGGTACATTAATAGAGTAGGTGCACTTCTGATTATGGTAGATGTGCGCTGTTGGTTGCACCATTTGCACATGGGTGCTGTCAATAGCTCCCAGGACATGAGCGAACTGTGTAATCTCGTGAAAAGCTTGCTTGACTTTGAGTTGCTCTTGCCAGGAATTAGGGAAATGAAGAAACTGAGGTGTAATTCGAGTGAGGACATCCAGGACAGGTTGCAAAAAATAAGAAATTGTACCCTGTGAAATACTTGCCAACCTGGCAGAAATGTTCTCAAAGGACCCAGATGCCAACATATGAAGTACTGCATTTAGCTTAACATGTGGCCGAATGGTATGTGAACGAGCTGTTGATGATTGCAGACTTGGACCAACCTTCTACAATAAATCCAAGATGTTCCCCTTCAATCTGTTTAATTGGATGACCTCCATCTCCTCTGGTTAATGAGGCTGATCCTCTCCTTCTCAGTAGCAGCCGTTGATGCAGATATTCACTCATTTGCTGAATAATGATGTACATGGCTGGAAATGGTTGGGACAGATTTTTTTGTCCAATCCCTTTTAATAATAATGTAATTGCATGATGTTTTGCGCCTTCTAGGGCCATGCCTAGCATTCTGATGCATTTCGACCATTGTGATACCCTGCATGATGCTGCATGGCACAGCATATTCTTGATATGGCCTGGTGTTGCCGAGTCCCCTCCCATGAGATGATCTGTTGACCCCTATCCCCAAACCCTCTCTCCCCCGAGGCATCGATAATAACACATCCAAACACAACTCTTGGATTAGGGGCCGTATAACCCCGGCCGTATTTTATTAAAATTAATAAACCATAATTAAAATTCATAAGCCAACTTTTTATTACATATACGCAGAAAACCCAAACATATTCAGTCACATTTCCAATACACATATTTACACATTTTATGGCTAACCTTAACATGAGTCTAATACATAGCCATACCTAACCTAAAACTGGAATATGTACAATTTGTTTTCTGCGTATCCTGGATGAGCCTACGTGCAAGGTCATGACTGTTCCCAACTACTTGCCAGGTCCCCCTTTACCGGAGTGACCTTGTGCAGCAGGCCCGTGTGCCCACCAGATTCCTTTCCGCGGGCACCACATACGCCCTTCCATACTAACTCCCAGGGGCTGATGTTATGCCACGTTGGCACCCATGCGCCTGCGCAGGGGTTGGCCCAAGTGGCCTGCCGGAAGCTGAACTTCCTACCCCCTGCACCCTTCAGCCTACCGGCCGTAAGCGCCCCCTGGAGTGTGATGAAGGACCACTGTCCCCCCCCTCCGGCGTCCCCATTAAACAATGGGATGCCTACTAAGAGATGTAAAATTTGACCTAGCAATCATGACCTTACGCAGACCAAGGATACTCAGACATAAAAATACGACAAATGACTAAATTGACATATGACAAGCGGATAACTTGACCTTAACCTGAAAATTAAACATAACGATATGGTATTATACGTAAATTACAACAATATTTGCAAACTTCAACCTGAAAAGCAAAAAGCCTAAACATATGCCTAGACAGAACTGTTTCCTAAAAAACCTCGCTGCCTCAGGGGATGGTGGGTGGGGAAAAGAAAAAAGGAGGCTTCCTGATGTTCTCCTGCGTCGGGTATTGTGGCGAGGTGTTGCCAGCTGATAGGAGCGGTGAGGAAGAGACTCCACCGCCGCTCCGCTGCGCCTTTTAAAGGGCTTTCCTCTGCCCAAACTGGAAAGAACAGGTCCCGGCGAGATCCGGGACCCGTTCTCCCTGCGTTGCCCTGGAAGCGCTAAAACTGCTTCCGGGGCATGGTTGCTTTGCACCAATGGGTGAGCCCAGGGGCGGGCGCCGAACGCGTCACTAAACACTGGCCCCGCCCCCCGCTGTCGACGCTTCCTGGGGACCGGCACAACCACCATATTGGCGGCGTGACCGAGTTCCCGGTGGCGCCTTAGGATATGGCCTGGTATTGCCGAGTCCCCTCCCATGAGATGATCGGTTGACCCCTACCCCCAAACCCTCTCTCCCCCGAGGCATCGATAATAACACATCCAAACACAACTCTTGGATTAGGGGTCGTATAACCCCCGCCGTATTTTATTAAAATTAATAAATCATAATTAAAATTCATAAGACAATTTTTTTTTACATATACACAGAAAACCCAAACATATTCAGTCACATTTCCAATACACATATTTACACATTTTATGGCTAACCTTAACATGAGTCTAATACATAGCCATACCTAACCTAAAACTGGAATATGTACAATTTGTTTTCTGCATATCCTGGATGAGCCTACGTGCAAGGTCATGACTGTTCCCAACTACTTGCCAGGTCCCCCTTTACCGGAGTGACCTTGCGCAGGAGGCCCGTGTGCCCACCAGATTCCTTTCCGCGGGCACCCCCTACGCCCTTCCATACTACCTCCCAGGGGCTGATATTATGCCACGTTGGCAACCATGCGCCTGCGCAGGGGTTGGCCCAAGTGGCCTGCAGGAAGCGGAACTTCCTACCCCCGCACCCTTCAGCCTACCGGCCGTAAGCGCCGCCTGGAGTTTGATGACCACTGTCCCCCCCAGGCGTCCCCGTTAAACAATGGGATGCCTACTAAGAGATGTCAAATTTGACCTAGCAATCATGACCTTACCGCCACAGGCCAGTATAGTTGACTGACTATCTGGCCCCCCCATCCGCTGCTGACACAAAGGTCATGCCCTGTGTGTTGCCCCACCATCCAGGCTAGCACATTCTCCAGGAAAAGATCATTACCCAGTTTAGAGAGGTGAACCCCATCCTGTAGAAAAAACCGCTCCCCCAGGATGCAACCATGTGCAATTGTCTGCAGTTTAGGAGACCGGAAAAGCCTATCGATCCTGTTATTAATCCTCTTTACGGAGTGATTCAAAGCCCAGACAGACCCCCCCCGCCATTGGAACCTCGGGATCATGTGAGACCATACTAAAACTGCCTGTGGGCACTGCTTGGCCAACCATCCCACTTTGGTGATTAGAGCCTCCACCACTCCCTTCCTACCCATGTGCACTAAGTCATTGCCTCGCAGATGTTTTATTACCGCAGCGGGTGCCGCTGGGGACCTAAGCAGCAAAGGACCAACAATCTTTTGAAACTGGTTCAACCTCAATCCCCCTTGACCATGCATTGACACCTTACAACCTGACTGGCGGGCCCTGTCCGCACAATTGCCTGTGACAAAATGTTGCTTCAACCTGCTCACATATGAATGTCCTATGATCCAGACTTCTCTGTGGCTCGGCCCCCCGGTGTGTACCTGGAGTGGGCGAGGCGCAGTTGACTGGCGGGTGACGGCTAGTTCCCCTCCTGCGGGACAGGACGTGGAAACTGCAGAGAAATGAAACATGACCAAACATTAGCAATGATACCTAAAGTAAATGTAACCGCACATATCGCTTGAAGCAGTCCGAAGACCAACGCCCTATTCTTTGAACCTCATGTCCAGTCAGTCCCCGAGCCATGGCCTCAGTGGCTGCCCCAATCCTGAAAGAATGAGTACCAAATTTGGATGCATTCAGGCCTGCTGCCCTCAGCGCCAATAGCAAAATTCTCCCAACTGAAACCTTGTGAGGGGGGTCCCGTCCTGGTGGATCAATAATGGCCCCCCTGCACCCCGTGGCCTGCAGGCCATATATGTCTCCAGATTGCCCATCGGACAGCATGAGCTTCCTAGAGCTCTTTGCAAGATAACATGATCCCCCCTCCCGTTCTGATCCATCTTTGATCTGGGGATTAATAAGGATACTGAACCTGCCTGTAGTTGAACATGGGCAAATTGCATCCCACCCTGCCAATCCGGTTTATTACGTGCCGCCAATTCCCCAACCCTGAAGGCGCCATAGAAGGCGAGGGAAAAAGCACACCTGAATAAATGGACCTCACTGGTGGAACTACATACTTTCCCCAACGCCACCATGATGGCTGAGAGCCCCTCAATGCTAATCGGGTGTCTAATGTCCGGCTGGGCACCTTGCAAGCGTTGCCACCCCTTCAGAGCCCTATGGACCAAGAATGTGCCCGTGGGATCCCTATGCCCCATCATCTTTGCAAAGAAGGCTATTGCAGTCATGTGGTGCTTTGCGCATGCCACAGAACGCCCCCGTCCCTCAATTCCTTTATGAATGATATAACAGATGCTGGGTCGTGCCATGTCCCTTCCCAGCCTTGCCCTAGGGATGCACAGTATGCGGTAAATGCCCCCTCATAGGCCCGCCTAGTCCTGGGTGCTAGGCTAGCTGCCGCGAGGTCTGGTAGGTTGGGGCACCAAGCTGCCACAGATGCTCCAGAAAAGGTGTGGGACAGTCCGCCGCTGCCGGATGATGGGACCTGAAAACCTGCATCTTGAAACGAGACAATGCGTCAGCCGCGTGGTTGAGTATTCCCGGGACATGCCTAGCTCTAAACAACACGTTTAATCTCATACATTGCAGCACAATTTCTTTAAGCAAGCGAAGCATCATCTTACACTTGGCAGACTGCTGGTTGAAGCACTCCACCACCACCATATTGTCTGACCAGAAAACCACAGACTGATTGCGAAACTGGTGTGGCCAGATGGTCAAGGCCACCAAAATGGGGAATAGTTCCAGAAATGAAATGTTATTTGTTACACCAGTGACAATCCACCAAGTGGGCCAATGTTGTGCCGCCCATTGAGAACCCAGGATGGCTCCAAACCCCTCACTCCCTGCAGCATCCGTCATGAGGCCGAGCTCAGGACTGGACCTGGCTGGGCTGGGCCACACTACCGCGCCATTGAAGTCACGCAGGAATGCCATTCAAATTCGCATATCCTGCTTAACCTCGCTGGACAACCTAGTGTGGTGATGCTTTTCTTTCAGCCCTGACATTGCCTGTGCAATGGAACGTGAAAAGGGGCGGGCCATAGGGATGATTCTTAAAGCAAAGTTCAGCATACCCACTGCCTTTTGTAGTTGATGCAAAGTGACTTTTTCTTTGTGCAGGCAGTCTGCTAAAGCCAGCGTGAATCCTTCTACCTTGCTCAATGGCAAGCATGACACACCCTCAATGGAATCCAATTCAATGCCCAGGAACTCAATTTGTGTGGCCGGCCCAACTGTTTTACCCTGTGCCAGGGGGACGCCAAGGTCCCTCATGAGTGCACAGAATGCTTCCAAAGCCCTACCACACTCCTGTGACTGTGGTGCCCCTAACAACAAGAAGTCATCTAAGTAGTGCAATACCCAGTGGTGCCCGCTGACCTGCCTGAAAACCCACTCCAAAAAGGAGCTGAATTTCTCAAAATATGAGCAAGAGACCGAGCACCCCATTGGCATGCACTTGTCCATGTAGAACTTCCCCTCTAGCTGGAACCCCAAAAGATGGAAATCCTGTGGATGCACTGGCAGCAAGCGGAAAGCAGATTCTATGTCAGATTTTGCTAGCAAAGTGCCTGGGCCCAGCGACTGCAGCATTGCAATTGCCTGATCCAATGCTGCATATCTCACTGAGCACAGGGCCCCATCAATGGCATCATTCAGTGACTGACCCCTGGGAGCAGATAGGTTATGGATCAAGCGGAACTCCCCTGGGTCCTTTTTGGGTACCACCCCCAGTGGTGAGCAGACAAAATCATCCACAGGAATTGAATCAAAAGGACCTGCCAGTCTTCCCAAGCGCAGTTCCTTCAGCACTTTGTCTCTTGCCACAGACATGTTATCCCTCACCGACTGCTTATTGCGGCAGTAAGAAACCCCAGAATAGCCCGGAGCAGGAATCCTGAAACCATCCCTGAAACCTTCCAACAAAATCTGGGCTGTGTTTAGGCAGCAGTACTTATTTAACCAGGGTATGAAAGCCATTGTGTCTATGGGTGAGTGTGCTTTACCAAGTAAGGAACCCTCATTCCTGTTTCTTACCACCCTTGTCCTTTGATTTTTTAAAACATTTAGATTCTGGGTGGGAGGATAAGCCACAGAAAGAGCAGGCACATCTAAATTTACACCAACCATTGGGCCTAGTGCACGTCCTTTTGTTGAAATCCCAACACGCTCCCTTCTTGCCGCTCCCTCCCCCGCTATACGGTGCCCCTGACCGAAAGGACTGCCCTTTTGGCACGTCCTGGCTTTGGTTTTTCATGTGCCTTAACCACAAGATTACATCCATTTGGTCCCATGAGAGTGCTGGGTCAGAAGCCTTCGCTCTTCTAAAATCCTTGTCATATTCCTTCCAACACATTCCCCCATACTCAGCATGTGCGCATGTGATCCTATTCTGGTGGCACACCAACTTGGGGCCCAGCCCTGGGAATTTCTCGATCATGACCGCATGAAAGTTTGAAAATGCCATAATCCAGTTAATTAGAGTTTCTTCAATCTTTTTTCTAGTAGGCCAGTTGCCCCAGTTCCTTGGGTGAGCCCACTCCCTTAGCTTTTTGGCCTCCTCCCTCTCATCCTTGTCCACCAAGGAAAACATGTTCACGTATTCCCCTTTCCAAATTTGTTCTTTTACGTCCTGCGTCCTGCGTCCTTGCGTCCAGCCTCCCCAGACGCTCTCTGGCTGTGCGCATCTCCCCCAAGCCTAAACTTGGTAACAACTGTACCGTACCTGCAGATGTGCTTGCTTGCATCTTTGCGTCTTCAGATTTTGCAGCTGTGACCTTTTTGGGGGGCTCTGGGACACTCATGTCGCTCCCTGCGCTCCTTTTCGCCTCAACTGGTGGTGGCACCACGTGCTTAGCTTTCTCAACTTGCGCTACCAAGCTCCTGGCCCTCTCTATTGCATCCCCCTCAGCTAACAGGGCCCCACTGCCCGCAAATGGAATCACTGTCCCTGCCTTGGCTAGCCATGGAAGCATGCTGCTAAGCTTGCCACTAAATCGGGCTGACAGGGAACCAAGTTAGGGGTACTGCTGGGGGGTACCACTGGCTGGGACAGGGCCTCCTGTAACATAGGACCCCCTGACGCGCTAGGCTGCCCTGGGCCTTCCATGACTGCCGGTGGAGACACCCCCCCCCGGCGTCGCCCCCCCCGCTGGGACCACAGGTACTGGAACTACCGGCATCGGGTTGGCTGGAACCACCGGCACTGGGACCGAAGGTCCTGGGTCCTGGGCTGGGACTACAGGCTCTGGGACTGGAGGTCCTGGGAGGGCTGGGGCTACAGGCCCTGGGATTACCGGTACCGCGGGTACTGGAAAGGCTGGGAGTTGGTAACCCTGCAGGGGACGGCCCCCCGCTCCATCCTAGTTGGGACCTGCCCCCTCTTTACCTTGGGTGCCATTGCTAAAAATCACCTCTGTTTCCCAATCCAATTGGACTTTCAAATCTTAAAAATTACAGTTGGCTGCCCTACTGGCCTGTCTTTAATTCTTATTGCAGAATAACCACAAGAAAGCCATCCAGCACAACATTCGGGGTATCCTTAAGCTCCACTTAGGGGCAAGACCCTATTAACCAATCTGCCCTAGTTCCTATACTGCTCTTAACAGCTACCCAGCTAGCACAAAACCCCTTGCAGCCTGGTCTGGGACGATGCCCAAACCCTTACCTCCTAAGCGACCCCCCGGTTGACCCCAAACACCCCTACAGCCAGAGCCACTCCCACAGGCTAATCCTGAGGGTCGGGTGAGTATGCTCTAACCCGAGTGGCTCCTGAATGCGGTGAAAGTGTAGGTCCACCAGGGGTGCAAGAGACACAAAATCCTGGCCCTCCTCATGCTTCCCCACGCTCCGTTGAGTGCCCCCAGCTGCTCCCGCCAAAAATAGCCCGATCTCCTCGTGACCTGCAGAAAAGAAGAGAAAAGAAAAAAGGAGGCTTCCTGAAGTCCTCCTGCGTCGAGTATTGCGGCGAGGTGTTGCCAGCTGATCGGAGCGGCGAGGAAGAGACTCCACCGCCGCTCCGCTGCGCCTTTTAAAGGGCTTTCCTCTGCCCAAACTGGAAAGAGTGTGGGACAGCTGGCCAGGAGTCACTGAGAACTCTAGGGCAGCAATATTTAAAGGGACCGAACACTCGCCAGGCTTCTCTTCTTTAGCACTGTACTCCACTTTACTCCAAAGGAAGGACCCCTAACAAAGGAACCACGGCCGTGGTTACAGGAATACAGTTCCACACTGTGCCTGCGCGACTGTTGATGGTACAGTGTGGAAAAGTATTTCTGTTTCTAAGACACTGCACTGTCTGAAGTGAATATAATTAACTAAAAAATTATCCAAATCAGGGCACAAGCAACAGCTAGCAAAGCCCAGAAACAGCGAGAGCTTAACACTGCTCCCTGCTCCGAGCCATACTGTCTGCAGCCCATGCACTAACTTGAGAATGTCCGAGTTAACTGTAGGCGCTTTACTGTGCAATCCCTTTAAAAATAGACACACAGCTCTGCTTGGTGCCCTCCCACACGTTGTTGACAGGGCACCAGTTTTGGGCCGCAGGACTGCCATCGTCCATATTGAAGCCTGGTGCTGACGGGTCGGATAACGAATGCAAATGCTACATTTTTGCGAACATTATTTTACCGTTCGATCGAATCACTCTATTCAAACGAAGGTGAGCAATCACGGGATAGTGGAACACGTAGACTCCAGGGTCTCTTTTCCTATCTGAACGAATGTTCTAAATGCAATAATGTGTCCTAATTATCACTCAGTGAAATCTGCTCTTGCATTGTAGCATTCTGAATTAATACCCATTTACCATTCACAAATCTCTGAGGCGCTGACATTCAGAGATAATAACACTTGACATATAATATGCTATTATAGTAATTCACGTTTTCCAGCACAGCCGTAAAAGGAGCGACTCATTAAAAATAGTGCAATAGGAGCTATGAACAATGCAGGAAATGTGACAGCCACAAAATGATAAGAGTCAACATTAAGAACAATGGCGACGAAACCTTACGTAAGAGGAATCCATTTTTCACTGCAGGGAGAAACGCTTACAATAATTGTACAAGTTATATTTCTCTACGTTATTCTAATTATTTATAAAGGGTGAGCTTCGCCACTGGGCAGCTGGATGCTTTACAAGGGACAGAACAGGAGACATAAAATTATAATAATTGCGAAACTGCAGCTTGAGGACAAAGACAGTTCAAACAATGGGTGGGAATGAAGAGGAGCGCTGAGCTCTTACTGTAGCAGATGTTCTGAGTGTTGAAGGCTCTCGAGAGAGGGGGTAAGGAAACATGAGGGGCCCCAACCTAAAGTATAAAAAGGGGCCCCCTCCTACATCCAGGCATATTTCAGGGAAAGATAACAAGAGACTGAGGGCTCCCACCAGGAGTAGGAGACCGGGTCCTCTTGCACTGCTGAGAATGCGGGGCCCTGTGTTACGACCCAGTCTCCAATGAGGCACATATTTTGTGAAATATTGCTCTTGTCTTGACTGGGTACCGAAACTGGCCCTGGCAAACTGCTCGGCTGGCCCCCCTGGGGATGAGGAGGGGGGTGTGGCCGATGCCGGCCCCCGGAGGAAGTAGGGTCGACAGACCAGTCTTCCCCCGGGGTGTTCACGCATTGGGAGGAAGGACAAGGTGTAGTGGGGTCAGGGGGTTGGGCTACGGGTGTGGTTTAGGCCGAGTGTTATAGGGGCAGGAGAGGAGGTTTCATCCTCTTCCTGCATCCCAGCGCCATTGGGGAAGGGTTGTTAAGATTTTTGGAGAGTGTAGGTAGAGAGGGGGTAGGGCAGTGGTCTCCGTTGTTAGGTAGGCCCAATCGGTCGATTGGTGGGGGTAGGTTAGGCAGCTGCGGTGTGTTTTTTGCCGCTTGGCAGGACTTGTCGGTAGGCAGCCCCCCTCCCCCCTCCCCCCCTGCACACGCTGTTACATTGTTCACCGGTTTGAGGCATGACATGGCTAGGCCCGATGCGGAGGCGGTCCGGACCGCGCTGCAGGTGCTAGGCCGGGCGGGCAGGGCAGACCTCCTGCGGCCTGGCGTCTTCGACCAGGCGTGGGTCGGGATGGCCCACACCCCGAGGTCCGCGTCAGCGGGGGTCGCTGCAGCGGTGGTGGCATGCTTGGATGAGCCACCACCGCCTAAACGAGGTACGTTGGGTAGGGGGTGATAAAATCTGAGCTGGGAAAGCACGGGGGCCGGCGCAGGAGCCTGCCAGCGCGCTTGCTGGATGACGCGGCCGCGCCCAGCAGGACTTCGGGAGGGGCGGGGGGAGGAATTCCTCGCAGATGAAACACCCGTGTGTCCCCCTGGGCAGGGAGGGGGTCTGGCATTCCGGGAACAGGCCCGCTGGTTGCTGGGCCTGGGACTTTCAATGAGTCTGCCTCGGAGGGAGGGGTGGGGGACGAGTGGGGGGACCCAGTGGGAGAGGAATTTGCCCTGCATTTGTCAGGGAGTGAGTGTCAGGAGGGGGACGAAGGGCGCTGGGACGATGCTCCCATGGATCTTTCTTGGGAGGAGAAGAGAGCACCTGCGCCACGGGGTGGGGGGGCGAGCACAGGTACTGCGATCCCCCAGTCTGCCTCCAAAGGGAGCGCTGGGGTCAGCATGACTGGGCCAGCTCCGCATAAGGAGCTGGACATGGCAGGCCAGGGTCCCCCGCCAGTATTGCCCAGGTGGAGAGGCATGTCCCTGGAGGAAAAGATAAGAGACCAGCGTAGGCTGATCCAGGACACAGAACAGAAGTGGCAGGACTTATGTTCTGCCAGGGAGGGAGAGGTTGGTGGGGACGGGGAGGTGGAGGTGCCCCCCACCCCCACATCTGAGGAGGAGGCCTGGGCAGAACAAGAGGCTAGGGCCAAGGGGCAGGCAGGCAAGTGGGTGTGGGTGGAAGAGGCGAGGCACCCCCGGACGGGGTTAGGGACAGCCGAGACGGCGCAGAGACCCGATGGCGCTGGGGCCTCCTCAGGTTGGAGCAGCCTGGGGGGGGGGAGGGCGCAAACCAGCGGTGGAGGCTGGTAGACATGTGGGTGGGCCGATGGGGCGCAAAACGGCTCTGAGACACCGGCCGGAACCAGTAGGGGGGTCTGCGGCAGCCTACCCTCCAATGAGGGATCGGGCAAAAACAGCAGCGGCGGGTAGTAGTGTGCCTGGTACGAAAGGGAAAGGTTTGAGGAGAGCGGTGCATGAGGTGTTGTGGGCGCCTGCTGAGGTGGAAGCGGAAGTGCAACTGGATTACGATGAAGAGAGCGATGAGTTGGAAGAGGGAGAAGTGCGTGAGGATGAAGACTGGACGCGGGCGACTGCGGGCCCATCGAGGATGGCAACAGGAAAAGTTGGTGTCTTACAGGTGCCACCGGCCAGCACCAGCAGAAGCAAGACGGCGAGCCAGAAGAAGGTTGGCGCCAAAGGCAAGGACCGGTAGGCACACGCTAACTTGTCAGGTGAGGGTGATTGGTGGGCCGCTTGGGACATTGTCCCCAAAGGGGGGGTGGAAGAAAGCCTGCTTGTCGGTGGGTGTGGGGAGGGGTCGGTGAGGGACACGGGAGCGCCAGCCAGCGCAGCAGTAGCGCCTGCAGTGGGGGGAAAGGAGCCTGGGGCGAAGCAGTTGGTGGTGGCAAGTGTCCAGACGGACAAAACTGATAGGCAAGAGGGGAAGGATGACAAGGGCGACGACAAACATTATAAGAAGCTGCCGTACATGGGTCTGGCTATGCCGTTGGGGTCTCACTTGTCCGAAAAGACTAGGAACAGGATTTGGAAGCATGAATACGTGGACATATTTAAACTGTTGCATAGAGAGATTCAGGCCAAGGAGGGTTCGAAGGAGGAGGAGTGGGAACTGACGAGGAGGCCTCGGGTGCCAGTCAACATGGAAAACTGGACCTCCGCTTTTCTTATTTATGCCAGCATATATTGCGAGAAGCATCTAGACAGGGCAATAGCGTTACTGAAATACATGGATATCATCCGAAAAGCACAGATGCATTTCGGTGGTTTTGCATGGCTAAGTTATGACGAGGAGTTTAGGGCTAGAATTAGTGTCAATCCTGACAAGCCGTGGCGGGAGGTGGACCAGGAGTTGTGGATGTCATCCACACAGTCATCCACATCCACACACACAGCCAGTGGCCTGCCGGTGACATATCGGTCCTTTCCGATGTGTCCCGCCCAGGCAGGGGCGGGAGGACACATTGGTCACACAGGGAGTGCGGGCCCATCACCTAAGCCAGGGGGAAGTAACACGGGAGCTTGTTGGAATTTCAACAAAGGCTTCTGCACCAGATACCCCTGCAAGTTCAAGCACGAATGCTCGAAATGTTGGGGACGCCACCCGCTCACGCAGTGTTTTACGTTGGCCACGCCATCCGAGCAGTGGCGGGCAACAAAGGGCAGAGGACAGTGTGGGCCAAAGGGCTCCTACCCCAGTTAGGGTTGAGGCCATGGGTCCGTGGCTCTCAATGTACTCAGATAGAGAGGCAGCGTTGCAGATTCAATGGGGTTTTAGAGAAGGTTTCCGGGTGGGTTACCAAGGCCCCCGGGAACGGAGGTGGGCGGAGAATTTGAGGTCAGCCAAGGAGTTGCCAGAAGTAGTTGCAGGTAAATTGGGGAAAGAAGTGGAGGAAGGGAGGATAGCGGGCCCATTTGAATATTGGCCCATGGAGGATCTGATTATATCACCCCTTGGGGTGGTCCCTAAGAAGGAGCCGGGAGAGTTTAGGTTGATTCACCATCTATCCTGGCCCGAAGGGAGGTCCGTTAACGACTTTATTGCCGAGGAGGACTCGAGGGTGCTGTATGCTTCTGTGGACGATGCGATTCGCCTAGTGCGGTTGTGCGGGCAGGGGGCGGAGATGGCAAAATGTGATGTAAAGTCGGCCTTTCGCCTCCTTCCCATACACCCCGCGGATTTCTCGTTGCTGGGGATGCAGTTTGAAGGGGCCATTTTTGTTGACAAAGTCTTGCCCATGGGATGCGTGATTTCTTGTGCGCTGTTTGAGACCTTCAGCACATTTCTGCAGTGGGCGTTTACGAGGAGTAGTGGTCATCAGGAAGTGTCACATTACCTGGATGACTTTCTATTCGTCGGGAGGGGCCAGTCCGGCGAGTGTGGGAGGGCGCTTGGACAGTTTCAGGTTTTGGCGCAAAAGTTTGTGGTCCCCCTTGCGCCGGAGAAAACAGCTGGGCCCAGCTGCATTTTGACGTTCTTGGGCATTGAGTTGGACTCTGTTCTGTGGGTGGCCAGGTTGCCCCCGGGGAAGGTGACAGACATGCAAGGCTTCCAGCTACATGTGATTGGGGAGAAAAAGATTGACTTACGGAGAGTGCAACAACTTATGGGATTTCTGAATTTTGCTTGTCGGGTGGTGAGAGCCGGGAGAACATTTTGTCGCCGCCTGGGCATGGCCATGTCTGGGGCGGTGCTTCCACACCACAGAGTCAGGATTTCCATGGGAGTTAGGGCTGACCTGAGGGTATGGCAGAGGTTTCTGTCGGACTTTAATGGTGTGTCAATGGATTTTGTGGACGACAGGACTATTTGGCAGGTGCAACTGTTTTCTGACGCTGCAGGGGCTTCCGGTTTCGGGGTCTTCTGGGACGGGAGGTGGTACACGGAGCAATGGCCAGAGCACTGGTTGCGGCAGGGGAGGAGCATAGCTTTCTTGGAATTTTTTCCCTTGTTAGTGGCTTTGGCCGTTTGGGGCCCGGAATTTCGGAATAGGTCAGTGCTGTTTCATGTCGACAACATGACAGTTGTTGAACTGGTGAATAAGCAGAAGGCAATGGATTTTTGGGTTTTGCGACTGTTGCCAAGTTTTATGCTGCAATGCCTGTGTCTGAATGTAATATTCCGCGCGAAGCATATGCCAGGTGCAAGCAATGACATTGCGGATGCATTGTCTCGTTCCCAGTGGCAGCGTTTCCGACGTTTGGCTCCGGGAGCGGATGCTTGCAAGACAGAGCTGCCGGACGGCATCTGGGCCTGGGGGGAGTGAGAGTGGTGGGCCTGGTCGAAAACTCCATAGCAGACTCTACGAGGCGCAGCTACAGGCTGGCTTGGGCTGAATTCGGCGCATTTCTGCGATGGACCAGTGAGACGCGGAACATGTCGCAGCAGGAAAGTGAACAGGGAGCTATACGTTTTGTTTTGAGTTGCATTGATAAAGGTTTGTCTCCCACTACGATTGCGGGTAAACTGGCAGAGATTTCTTTTTACAACGAATTATATATGGGTTTTGATCCTGCGAAGGATGAGTTACTAAGTAGGATGTTGAGAGGTTGGGGACGGGAGCGGGGGGAGGGCACGGGGGGGGCACCTAGGGAGGCGATCACCTTTGACTTGTTACAGAGTTTGTTGGCTGAGTTGCCCAATTGTTGCTATGATGATTACGAGGTCTTGGTGTTTCGTTTGTGTATGGTATGGATGTTTTTTGGGGCTTTTCGGGTCTCGGAGTTGGTGGGTACGAGAGGGAAGGCTGGAAGACTGTATGAGGAGGTGCGACTGGATGGGGCGCGTCTGGGCATTTGGCTGGGACGTTCTAAAACTGACCAGGCTGGGAGAGGCAAATGGGTATTGTGGTGGTGAGCCTCAACAAGGCCTACCAGTGCTTAGGAGTTCACCCTTCCTTGCACAGAGTCCTCAGACCGCTAAGAAGAAGTTGGCACAGAAACTGGGAATAGAAAAGACAGAGTTTATTAAACCTCATGAGGTGGAGCTACATTTACACACCACCCTTCGGTAATGCATGAAGTAGCACACTGAATGGAAGGACCTTGGTCCTTTTATACCCACACAGGGGCTCAAATGAAGGCGGTACAAACACAAATGCTGGTTTTAGGTACATATAAGGTCATACAGAAAATGCACAGTCGACAAGTGGGTGGAGCTAACAGTTTCTACTTCTAGTAGACACATCCTGACATTTATAAACTCGGAACAGCTGCAAGCTCAACTGAGCATGTGCAAAGCAAAAAGAACTAAATATAACTTGTCTCTAGGCAGATTTCAAGAGCAGTTAACAGGAAGGTAGGACAGAGCACATGGCGAGCACATGGCAGCACATGGCAACCAAAATGGCTGCCAGAAATACAAAATGGATTCCACAAAGCGGACAATTTAGCCTCTGAATACAGGCTGTCTTCAGCTAATGCTTAACTTAAGTGCTGCCAAATTACAACAGACGACCCTTTCAGCATTGGCTGAAGACATTCGTTTATCTGGGGTAATCTAGATATTCATCCCGTACATCTATTAACATTATTTCGGCCACCTCTTTATTCAACATTTGTTGGGCCTTCATTTCAGCAACGTTCCCTTTGGCAGGTATACAAGCAGAGATGCAAATGGAGCAAAGCATTGGACCACATTGGATACATACACAGCATGTCAAAAGTATTGTAATCATTACACACAGGATAGTCAGTAGCTTCCAGCCCCAAGCAGAAACAAGAGTCCAAAACCATCTAGTCTAATTCTAAGTTTCAGGGCTCTGATGTATTTCAGTGACTATCTATTTCAATTTCAGAATAGCCAACAGCACATACCTAATAAAAACATTTTCAATAGACTTTTCCAGTATTTCTTTTATGAGGGCTAGAGTATCAATTAATATACTTAAGGAAAGAGTAAAGTAACATTTGGTAACTGCTCAGGAAAATGTTTTTCGTGTAGAATAAGCATGATAAGTAATACAAATATCAGGGAAGTCAGACAGATTATTACAAAAACAATCCTGGCTCCGGGGGACCATGAGGACCACACAGGGCCATAGGAATTAGGACAAGGAGCCGCAAAGGGCTGCTCCTCCTCAAAAATGGGACGACCAAAGGGGTACATTATCAACAAAAAAAAGAGTCCTTGGGAAATTGAAGCCGCTGTACAACCATCCAGAGGGGAGTCTTCTCCCTGTGTCCGTTTGAGCCTCACAGGCAGGCTCCTGTTGTTCCCACGGTGGAACTGCACAACTCGCAACTCAAGAATCACGGCCCAGTTTGAGAAGAAAAAACCTTTCTTTCAGAATAGGGCAATCACCCCCCCAGGGCAAATACCCTCAACGATCCTGTCCAGTGTCTCAGGCAGTGCACCAGTTTTCTTCACTTTAATCTAACAGGCACCAAGGGCACAGCACCTGTACCCTAAACTCAAGTCCTTCCCTAACTCCTGTATTGCTCTGCTGGCGCACTGCTCTTTTGTTGGGGCCACTGATTGTAGCCAATATGCTCAGGCATCCCTTGATCAACAAACAAAGGCACAGACTTGCATTCACTTGGGGACCAGGACTCAAAAGGCCTGATGCTGGGATATGTGAAGCAACCCTTGTTTCAAAGGGGGTCACCTCAAGCAAAAGCCTCCTTGTCGTCCTTATCAGTCTGTGACTCTCTCAGCTGGGCATCAAAAACTGGATCCACAGAAAGATTTCTTCATCCTGATTTGTGACCCCGTCTTTCGCCCAAGACAGTGGCAGGGGTACACACTTCACGTCCCAGTGCTTCCGCCTTCACTGAGGTCCTAGTTGCCAGCAACGCCTGTGCTGGTTCCCTTTATCTTGACTCCAAGCTGGACTGGTGCTGACTCCCAGGCTGGATCTGATGTCCGGGCCCCTCTGGCAATGGTTGTAGGGCAGCAAATATCTATTGGTGGGCAGAACAAAAAGGTCTTTAGACAAGGCACAAAAATAATCTATCAACAGAGAGGATAGTCTCAGAATACTTCCTTAGTCTTGGGATGCCCCATTCATTAGCAAGGCACCCAAGAACCACTTCATCTATCTGAGAATAATAAAAAAAATACCCTAGACCTATTGGCAAATATAAAAGGAAGTTTTTGGTGAACTGACAAGAGTAATACGTTACACAATTTGATTTGTTTCTCTCAATCAGCCAAGGAAGTCTGTGTTCATTTACTAAATTCTGAGGAAAAAAGAAAAACAATACAGACATACTCCAAATCCTTACATTTGTGCATTCCTATATTATTCATCTGAAGAACCTCAAGAAAAAGGAACTTTTCCTACATTTCTACTTATGAACCTTGCATTACTTTTACAGGACTGCAGACACTTCTAAAATAATTTCTCTTACATAAAGACACCTACATTTTAAATTTAGAACCATGCTTTCATGTTATAGGCGCAGCGGAAAAATCTAAAACTGCTAATTCAACAGGGATTCTTATTGCAAAAAGAACTAAAAAACTTCAACATAGTGGGTACATAAATTTCTCCAGCAGAACATGTTGTGACAAACAAACTCCTATAAAACAATATTTTCCTTCAAAGTGTTTGCTAAGGATCACATGGGCGTCTTTCCTGCATTCTACTTTTCACGATCCGGACTATGCAACATCATTTTCAAAAGGAAAAAAACCCTGGGGCATATTAGCAAGACCGGCGATAAAATTATCGCCGTTTTAGCGGCAGGAAACTGCCGCTAAAGCGGCGATAATGGGCTTGCTAATATGCGTTGTAGAATTCAATAGAAGCCCAGGTTAGATGTCCTGCACATCTAACCTGGGCTTCTATTGGAATTCTATAGCGCATATTAGCAAGCCCATTATCGCCGTTTTAGCTGCAGTTTCCTGCCGCTAAAACGGCGATAATTTTATCGCCGGTCTTGCTAATATGCCCCCCTATTCTCTAGCTCTAATAAGGGCTGTCAGCTCAATTACACAGACTAGCTAATAAAAGACTACCAATGCCCTTGCAAAACTGTATAGAACATGAGAATAACATAAACAATAATGGTATTGCCACCTGAGATTTTTGAACAGAAACCCCCACTATATAGTTCCCTTTAAAGGTCAAATAAGGGAACATCAATCTGTTCTATTCATTCTTTCATACAGGATGGGCAGTAACATAGCATATATTTTAATCATTTTATTAATTCTAACAATTTTAAAACAGTATTACTGAATAGCCAATTAAATATCTCATGGCCATTTCCTAGACAGCTTAGACAGATTCAAGAGAGTGAGAAAAAGAAGAGAGAAAACATAAATTTGCCTACCCTTAATTTGCCCAGGAGCTAACCTCCTTCCCCCATTTTGACAGTAGGAAAACCTGAAAACAGGTTTACCTTCTGTCAACACTATTTACCCCTATTTGTGGCAACTGGGCACAAACAAACTTGTAGGAGATATCTTAGAAAGTGGCTATTCTCTGATTCAGCCTAACACAAGCACATTGAGTACTTTAGAAAGCGTTAATAACCAATGTACCAATTCCTTGAGCAATTGTACTAGATTAACATGAGGGCGCATGTATGCAAACTAAAATCCCATTGCCTCCTTATCTCAGCCCTTGCACAGTAATCTTTAAGCTAAAACCATTATTTTTATATACATAGCAGATCTATGCTCTACTCAAGGCTTTTCCGTCTTTTCAGATGACTGCGCAAAACTTGCGTTTGCCAAAAATAGGAATCAAAGCTTTTCTTCCTCTCTCTGCGCTGTCATCTCTTCTTTCAAAAACTGTTCGGAGGTCGAAATATCCAAGCAAACCTTCCCCATAGCCCTGCTAGGTAGCTAAATGCAGAACTCCAACCTTTAACCCTTGCACCAGCTGTCCATTTTTGTGCAAGGCTTTCCATGCGGTCTTTGCAATTCAAAGCAACTCTGGAGAATCACAGCTGAAAGGCAGTCCTGTCCGTCTAATAATTTTAAAGATAGGATCTAACTTCTGCTGTGTTTTTTATACTTATTTTCATTTGTGTACAGTGTGTGGTGTGCAGTAGGTCAGCTGTTTGTTCTATACTTGCATGTGTACCAGCTCTGAAGCCTGAGATCAGTTTGAACCCTGCCCTAAGTGGCAGAACTGCTTTTAAATAGTGAATTTTGCTCAATTTCGACTTTGGTGGTAGGGGCACTTAAAAATGAATAACCTACAATATTTTGGCATATTAGGGATCCCCAGGGTGTCCTCTAGATATCCCAGAGATGGGGGATCAGAAATGTATAAGGTACATCCTTAAAAAAACGTTTTTATATGCCTGGATAAAGTGAAATTTCACATTGCACTCCCCACATCATGGTAAAGTGCTACTTAAATCCAACTTTGATGCTAGGAGCTATATATTATTCACAGTATGATTAACAGACATTACAAAAGATCAAAAACAATTGTAGGGCAATTATTTTTAAATAAACATTTTTTTCTCTTCATATAATCAAAATGCTCCTTTTTTTTTTTTTTTTAATAATGATCACAAACCCTTTTGATGGTTCCACATATGAAAGGCAAGCCTCATTCCTTTCCTATCACCTTTAAATGTATTCATTTATAACTCTAAGCACAGAAGCCTTACTTGAAACATGAAAAGTCTGCGTCACTTTTAAAGGACAGTAATCATTTAACATCAGAACCACAGATGTGCTTGTTAAAAAGGCATTAAGAAAGGAAATCCCTTTTAATCTTTTCTCTGGTATCCAAAATAATGAAACTGTCTTTTCTGACTTTTAAAATCAGCAGTTCTTAATGCACGCCTTCAAACCATGTTTGCACTAACTTAAAATCTAGTTGACTCGGCAGTTTCCTTATGGCTTGTTCTGACCAGCAGGCGTCAACATCTCACGCCTTTCAAGCCAGCACAAATCTATCGTTCTGTAATGTGGTGTTTATTTCAGCAACAATCAAGTCACTCAGATGATGTGAATGCTTTTCAATATTAATATATAAGGATAATACTGTAACATTTTTCATTTTAGTCCTAATTGTGTGAAAGCACACAAATTCGTTTTTTCCTACCTTTCTATGAGGCCTATTTTATTCCTATTGAATGTAAATTCTGATTTATCTGTACCAGTATGGCAATTTGCACATATCTATAATTTCTTACTTTATCAATTTTAATTGTAGCGTGCAGCTATTTAGCATATGTTACATTATTCATTCCCTGAATTAAAAAAAAATGTAGTTTTTTATATGACATTTGCATAACAGAATGACAACAAAAACCAATTTTAGCTCATTCCAGACATTTTCAGAAGGGGGTCATACACTCATAACACACAACACAGCACGCTTAATGCTAGCCATTCTTACACAAAAAACATAGTCTACTTTACTGAAACAAGTACTTTCAAGCATGTCAGTCCAGAACCACATACAAAAAACAATGAACCCACAAATCAACATTTAGGGCAAAAACAAGAGACAGCCTACAGACTGTACGCAAAACCAAACTATTTGTAAATACTAATTGTAAGTCATATTTACAAGAAGAGCTCTAAAAAGTAGTCCAAAAATCTGCATCAAAACAGCCCAAAAGAGTGCTCCATGTTCAAAAAGCCAAAATACACCAAATTCGCCAATTTTGGCTGGTAGAACAATCAAAAAGCGCTCTGCATATCACCACTTATGAATGTTACTAAGTGCACAGATCAGGATCCGTTTTATGTACATATTTAGTTCCATGGGGTACTTAGTCACCAAGAAAGAAATATCTTTTTACTATATCTAAACCTATTTAGGTATCCCCTCTGAGGGGAGTCAACTGAGTACTTACTAAATCCATATTGGTCCTCCAAAACACCAAGAATTTCTACGAAGTGTGCTAGAAGCAGGCATGCCAAAAATAGTGCAGAATATGCAGTATTATAATCAAAGTAGCGCTTAAGGTACTCTTCGTACGTTGCGCTGTTCAAACAACTTAAAATAGAGAAACATCTCCTCATTACCTGCCTATATGTATTGCAATACATATATAATTACAAAACAGATTCCAAAATTGGCCAATCATACAAACAAAGCCACAGTAAGTGTTACTAAACTACCTTACCAATCAAAGGCATCAAACCAACAGCAAGTGCCGCAAAACGGCTCTTACCAATCAAATGGTGTCCAGGTTCCAACTGCCAAGTTCTCAAATCGACCAAATGGTCACTGCACGGCGAATCAACAGAAGAGATCTCAGTCGAGGACCGGCGCCGCCGGGATGGTCAGATCAGAAAGAAAGGAAAAACGCCGTGGGTGCCAAGACTCGGGTCTCCTCAGGCAGCGATCGCGTCCAAAGCGAGATTCCAATCCTTCATCTCGACCAGTCCTTCGGGCATCCGAGTCGCCGATGAGCCCCGCGTTGGAAGCGCCAATTTGTGGTGGTGAGCCTCAACAAGGCCTACCAGTGCTTAGGAGTTCACCCTTCCTTGCACAGAGTCCTCAGACCGCTAAGAAGAAGTTGGCACAGAAACTGGGAATAGAAAAGACAGAGTTTATTAAACCTCATGAGGTGGAGCTACATTTACACACCACCCTTCGGTAATGCATGAAGTAGCACACTGAATGGAAGGACCTTGGTCCTTTTATACCCACACAGGGGCTCAAATGAAGGCGGTACAAACACAAATGCTGGTTTTAGGTACATATAAGGTCATACAGAGAAATGCACAGTCGACAAGTGGGTGGAGCTAACAGTTTCTACTTCTAGTAGACACATCCTGACATTTATAAACTCGGAACAGCTGCAAGCTCAACTGAGCATGTGCAAAGCAAAAAGAACTAAATATAACTTGTCTCTAGGCAGATTTCAAGAGCAGTTAACAGGAAGGTAGGACAGAGCACATGGCGAGCACATGGCAGCACATGGCAATCAAAATGGCTGCCAGAAATACAAAATGGATTCCACAAAGCAGACAATTTAGCCTCTGAATACAGGCTGTCTTCAGGTAATGCTTAACTTAAGTGCTGCCAAATTACAACAGTATGGTTGAGTGAAAGTGGCTGTTTGGGGGCGTGTCCGGTGCAAGAATGGCGAGGTTTCCTACGGCGGGCCCGGGGTGCATCAGGCGAGATTTTTTGTCATGCATCTCAGGAGGGTTTGACGGCTTTTCAGTTGTTGGCAGTGCTGCGGATGGCTTTGAAGCGCTTGGGTAGGGACCCTGCTAGGTTTGGTACGTATTCCTTTCGCATTGGCGCGGCGACGGTGGCGGCGCGCCTGGGGTGGTCTTGGGACAGGATACGTCAGATCGGGCGGTGGAGGTCCAGGTGCTGCGAACGCTATGTGCGCAAATGAGTAAGGGTTGGCAGTTGGGGGGGTACAGGTTTCTGGGGATAAGAGGGGGAGTCACTGTGCTTTTTGTGCACTAACATTTGTTTCCTTATCGCAGGTTGCGTGGGGAGCCCAGAGACCAAGACGGTTACCTGGATCGTTGGACATTCATTCGTACATTGGGCAGCAAAGTATGCAGATCGGCAGGTCTACGGTCGTAACCTGGTTCTCAGAAGCAGCCATCATGAGGTGCATTGGTGGGGAAAAGGAGGGATGCGCTGGGGAGCATTGCTGCCCTGGCTGACGAAAATGATCTCTCAAAGAGGCTGTCCGGATATGTTGGTATTGCACCTGGGCAAGAATGACTTAATCAGGCTGTCGGGTTTGGCTCTTTTGCATTTGATGCAGAGGGATTTGGAGGTCGTGAAGAGCAATCTCGCAGGCACGTGCATTGTTTGGACTGAATTTGTGCCGCGGAAGGTTTGGAGAGGGGCTCTTAAGCCGGCCGCTGTCGAGAAGGCTTGTAGGAAGCTAAACAGGGCTATGAGAGTTTTTTGCTGCACAAGGGGCATCAAGGTGATTGCACATGTGGGGTTGCGGCTGGAAGAGCCATTGCTGTTTCGAGATGATGCAGTGCACCTTTCGCGGATGGGCAACGCTTATTATATGATGGAGATGAGGGATGTCATTAGTAAGCTGTGGAACGAATCCATTTGGTGTCGCAGGGACTGAGGGGTGAAAGGTGCACTACAGGAAGGGGGGGGCAGGTAACCGCCCTACGGGGGTTCCCTGGTTGGCAGTATTTTGGAGGGGTGGGGAGTCAATGACGGGCATACTCACCCCTCCGGGGAGGGGGATACAGGTGCATGATGGGGGTGCGGGATCCAAGAGTGCGACGGCTGGAGATGATGGAGAGGAGGTTGAAAGATAATTGAGGTAGTGAATGGAATGAGGGAGGAGGTCGCAGAGTGAAACGGGAATGAGAGTAACAGGAGTGTGGGAATGGATGGTGGATGAAAGGTTTGAGGTGTGGTATTGTTTATAAGTTTTATAAGTTTAATGATGTTTTTTGGCTAAAGTATTGTGTTGTTAACCTTGTCCTAATAAATGGCCTTTTACGCTAACATACAGCGTGGAGTGTATTTATTGCGCGATGCCGGCCCCCGGGGGAAGTAGGGTCGACAGACCAGTCTTCCCCCGGGGTGTTCGCGCATTGGGAGGAAGGACAAGGTGTAGTGGGGTCAGGGTGTTGGGCTAGGGGTGGAGTTTAGGCCAAGAGGTTATAGGGGCAGGAGAGGAGGTTTTATCCTCTTCCTGCATCCCAGCGCCATTGGGGAAGGGTTGTTAAGATTTTTGGACCACCCGCCACCCTACAAGTTTCAGGAGTGGGGGACTGGGGTTTCGTCCTGATTTATAGCGTGCCAGTTTAGGACAGGTTGCTAGGATGTGTTAGCAGTATTTTGGAGGGGTGGGGAGTCAATGACGGGCATACTCACCCCTCCGGGGAGGGGGATACAGGTGCATGATGGGGGTGCGGGATGCAAGAGTGCGACGGCTTGAGATGATGGAGAGGAGGTTGAAAGATATCTGAGGTAGTGAATGGAATGAGGGAGGAGGTCGCAGAGTGAAACGGGAATGAGAGTAACAGGAGTGTGGGAATGGATGGTGGATGAAAGGTTTGAGGTGTGGGATTGTTTATGTGTTATAAGTTTAATGATTTTTTTTGGTTAAAGTATTGTGTTGTCAACCTTGTCCTAATAAATGGCCTTTTACGCTAACATACAGCGTGGAGTGTATTAATTGCGCAAGCTGTTTGCTACGGCCGATTTCGGCCGATTTTGTCAAAGGGGGCCGATATTGCTGGCCCCTGGTAACAAAAACGACCCCCCCAAGGCCTATAACTGGCCCCCACCCTGGCGGCCTATCGGGGAAAGGCCCGGTGCCCGCTACGGCCAGTCCGGCCCTGGCTCTTGTGAGCAAAGCATGAAGGCCTGTTTAGCCATTTTTAGGATGAGCCTAAGCAGCAGCGCATGCGCTAGCTCTCTGAGACATGCTGTAATCACTCTCTTGGCTTTCAGCCAGCCCTTTGGCTTTTTATTGGTTGCTTCGATTGTCATGTAAACAAATAGTCTTTCTTTCTATTGCTAATATGTCTTTTTAGTTCCTCCCTTTTGCTGTTTGTTACCCCACAGAGAGCAGTGCCTAACTTCTGATAACGTTCCACAGTTGTCTTGAAGTGTTTGGTTTTGGAACTATTTTCTTTGTTCTCTGCTCATGTGGAACGTACATTTATGTTTTGTTTGCAGCTTCTCCTTGTTTTATTTTGGAGGCCACGTGCCTTTTGTTTGATCAGCGCCGTGGTCGTCAGCACGGCGCCTGCTTCATGGCCACTGCGTTTCATGTTACAACATGGCGGCCGAGGGCATAACTTTATTTTTACCTACATGGCGCACACTTGTTTTGGTTGCTTCCCGTCATTGTTGCGTTTTCCTTCATTGTTTGTTATTAAGGGGGTGCCGGTTCGTCTTAACCCAAGGCAGGTTGAAGCTTGTAGTTGTCTGTATTGCTGCCTTATGACCCGGCGCAGCGCCTGCCTCAGCAGACGCTGAACTTCATTACCTAGGTATGCAGAGCAGCTTTAGGACGTTTAAAACTGTCAGCCTTACTAGTGGCATCCTCTTTATTTGTGTAAGTGGTCGTGGTGAGGGTGATTCAATGCCCTTACAGCGGGCCTGCGTAACCTGGGCCTGATCCTCACTAACTCTCACTGCCTGGGGTTTGTCCTGCTCTAAAATGTCTCCCTTCTGCTTCTCCTAGTCCTAATCACGGGAAGAAGCAGCTGCGCCTGCCTAGTTCAAGATGGGCTGTTATCGTACAGGTTAATTTAACTTTGGGTTTGAAAATGACTGACTCACTCTGAACCAACAACCAAGCAAAGCACTACTCTCTCCACACTGCACGGCACCTGCTAAACTGCACGAAAACGTATTGATATACAGCAGAGACGCATGCAAACTCAGTAGCTAATGAGCACGTGAATTTTAGTGCAGCGCTCGAAGATTGGCCGAGGAGCCTACAATATTCCAATCCTAGGTTAGTTTATACACTGAGAGTCCATCCACACTCCCTGTTGACACCCAAGATATGCTCGACCAGTGGATTGGCTGTTGTGCGGCCTGGAAGTTCGGAAATTACAGGAAAACATAATCCACTGTAAGAACAACAACAGGAAACAGACAGGCTGAATTGATCTGTGATTTTCGTATGTAGTGGAGAAGTAGCCACTACAGGTAAACGTACTTGCAATAGATCGTCATGTAATTAAGAAATTACTAAAACTTCTTTAGTTACACACTACCACCTCTCCACTAGCAGAGATGCTGTATGTTAATATTTAATCTCTGCTCTTTAGCATAGGACTGTAATATTTTTATTAGGGCAATTTCACGCTTCTCAACAGGGATGGCGCATTCTTAAGGACTTGTCAAACTCTAGTGGCTTGTGAAGACTGATAAAGACCGATATTTAAAAGGGTACTCTTAGATACCTGCCAAGTTCAATGAAGTCATTAGTTTATTTCAGAGTTTTTGTACATTTTAGTCTGAAAAAAGCTGCCAGTTAAATGCATAAATTCCCGCACTTTCACTGACACCACAGACGTCATAAAGCTATCCAGACACTCTTCGCAAATTCACAGGGGCCTTTGATGAAAATGGAAGCGGACCTGAGTCTCTTCAGTATTAGAAGAAAAATGGGTGTCCTGATAATCATGAAGTTCAATTTAATTGGCTGATGAGTAGTTCATCCCAGGGCTTCTAAGGGAGTGATTTTATTTTATTAAATGCATTGTTGTAGGTCTCGAATCACCTCTCCAGAGATCTTTATTGCTAAATTCCAATCTATTTCTTTTTCAAAAATAACATTTTCAAACCTAGATAGAAGGAGCAGTATACGCAGTGTCAGTAGCATGTTCTTGTTAGCAGCAAGTACAATTTAGTCCAGTTATGATTCCAATATCACACTTTGTTTGAGAAGTCAGAATAGACAAATATTTATTTACATCGAGCACTTAGAAATTAATAATGACCTTTCTGTAAATGGTTCTCAAGGTTCTCTTGACGAAGAAGAACTAAAGAAAACAGGTTAGCAGATTCGTCGATACAGACTACCAGTTGTACAAAAATAACACTTTAAATAAGTGCTTCTCAATGCAGGCCTATAATGCGCCTATTAGTGTCAAAACCTCTTTGTTAAAGAAATTCACTTTTCGAAATTTGAAGAGACTTCATCATATTTTGATTAAATAGCACAGAAGCCCATCCTTGGGTGTGTGTGGTCGTTCACCAGTGGCACATCAAGTAACAATAGATGTTGTAGCACTAGTTCCACTACACAGCTTCACACCACACAATTCCACGCCACACAATTCCACAACAAACAATTTCAATCCAACACATCTCTCCCTTGCACTTCCAGCAACCCTGTCAACTCTGTCAACTCTCCCCCACAACCCACTGCCCCTCTCATCTCTTCCTTACACTGGCACTCCCCCCTCTCATCCCGCAATCCCACTGCCCTCTCTCATCCCTCCCTCCCTCACACTCCCTATCTCCTCTCTATACTGCCTGCTCACATATACAAAGCACAGTTTCTTTCCCGTGCCTTTTCAAGGTTTCCGTCCCTCAAACCCACTCTCTCCTCCTCTTCTTAGGAGGTCCTCCCTCTTTATGTGTCTGTGGCCTGCTCTCCCCTTCTTTCTCTCTTTCTCACACACTCTTTCTGCTCCTCTGATCCTCTGTCTCGAGCACATTCACCACTTCCTGCACAAACTACCTATCCCTCTCTATCTTCCTTTCTATCTATTCTGTGCAGCTCTCACCCCATCTATTCACCATGACACGTAATTCCACTACACAAATATACTCCACACCACACAATTCCACCCCACACAGTTCCACACCTAGCAATTCCAATACAACCCACATAATTCCACTCCTCATCACATGCATCCACAGCACTCCAAACGGAAAAACATAGGTAAAATACGTTGTCATTTACAACGCCAATAGCTCTAACTCTCACAAATGCGAGACCTATTGCATTGCAAATGCTTGTTCTTTCTTTGTATAGGAAATGCTCAGGGTGTCAAGGGATGTATGTCTTGTAGTTCCTGATTCGCAAGGAATGGATAATTTGTACTCCAAGCAAGCACGTTTGTTCAAATGGATGTGGCTTTGTAGATAGTGTGCACCAATGTGAAGCTTGCTTCATGGCAAAGCTGCTAAAAAATGTGCATGCTATCAAATGCTGCACAGCCTTACGATCAAGTCACTCATAAAGTAATACAATTGATGCTCAATGCATTGTTATATTAATCTTTGGTTGAATTAGTTGGGCAAGACAGCTTAAACCTGTTATGGTTCCAAAGAGTATGTATAAAATATGTTTCCTAAAATGCATACTAAATGTTATTACAAATGTAGTGCTTGTGCATGAAGACTCCTCCATTGCATTCTGGGGAGACTACTGAAGCTTGGTGGCTGGAACTCTGAGCTATGAATGATGCGCCGGCACTGATTAGCACAGAGATTATGCCCATGTCACCCAGGATATGATTCACCCACTCCCAAAAAGTGTCTGCTTCAGTCCAAAAGGCCTTGCCCAAAATTGGAACAAGAATTGGTCTTAGAGACTACATTGAGGCAGCTAAATCCCACACAGATGCAGAGATTTGTTGACCCCTGCTTCTGTGTGAGAACCGATGGGCAAGCCAAGGAGTTCTGCAAGGGCTCAATGACCTTTAAGTCCAGCATTTTGTTAACTTTTTGTTGCATTTTGGGCTCTGTTATTTATACTGTATATCTTTGAATTGACATGGAAGCCATTTTCTATGTCAATGCTGTAGTAGACTTCAAATAGGTTGTGTCACACTCTAAATTCTTCTGGTTTAAAACAATAATCTCAATTGTTTTTAGTTATTTAACAAACTTTGTATGGACTCTGTGAATAGTGCTCCACCCAAGCCCTAAGACTAAACTATATCAAAATACCTAGAACCAATGTCCTAGACACTGTGTGCACTACTGTGTCTAGGACATTGGTTATAGGTATTTTGATTTAATGCTGTTGTAGAACCATGGTGTCAGACCATGGCGCCAAACAAAATAGATCAGGGTAGTGCCCAACAGAGGCTTACATATGTCCTGTTGCTTGGATGTCAGCCTAGGGGAGAGTTGAACTTCTTCATAGAGGAATCTTACTCAACCCCTCTCAGTATTTCAGGAAGAGGCCCAGTCTCTTCCCCCCTTGTTCTGAAACAAACACCTGTGCTGTGAGTTTTAAATGCTGGTAGAGGGGCTTTAGCCTGGTCACATGGAAAGTACAATGGGGCTCCCCTTCGGTATTATTGGAGCAAAATTGCTCATTTTTTAAACAAACGCTCATTTAAATAGAAAGTGCTAAAGTCTATGCAAAATCACCTACGTGTAATAAATGCAAATTTGTAGTAAGTAATCACACTCAGGTTTTGCAAGCATACAAATGAAGTAACATAATGTACTGACTTAAGTCAGCCTAACAATTGATGCCATATTAATGCTTATTTATACATTAGCAATGAAAGGCTTGTTTTCACATTGAACCGTTTTGCACAAGATGTTTTTCTTTTTCACTGCAGATGCTGTAACATACCAGAAGCCTTCTGTTAGTTAGTGAATAGGCATTTGCTATGTATTAGACAACTGATTTTGAGGTTCTCACTGGGGGGAGAGGAGATGGCACGAAGCATAACTCATGGGAAGAACTGTCTGAACTGCAGGATGTTGACAAAGTATCTTTTCAAGGACTTATTGTGAAGACGTGGGAAACTAGGGAGTTTACCTGCTCCCAGAGGTTTGTTGAAATCCGATTGGATGCTGAGATTGGGGAATGCGTCAACTGTTTTGACTTATGGTTTAACAAATGTATATTAGCATGTGTTCCTAGAATAGTCTGGTGCTCTGGCTTCTAGTGTTCAAGAGCACTCTAGATTCATTTACTGAGATTCGTATGGTTATCTCTCTTCAAAAGAGATTCCTCTTTTTAGCCCTTTTTCTTTCTAAATATGTTTATTGATTTATAGCTAAGAATACTTTCAAGTTTGAAAGTTATTTTTCTTAAATGCCAAAGCTTTATGCTTATGCATCGTATTCTTTCATCAGAACTCTTTATTGGGGTTCTCAACTGACCCCTGTACCACAGTTTAAATAAGAAATTGTCATTCTTATTCTTAATCTAGATTAGGCAAGTTCCTTTAACGATCATGCTTGTTGTATTATCATTATATTATTTACTAATTTGGTACTTTAACTTGTTTTGAAATACTAACTAATAAATTATTTGAATTTGTAATAATGATGACTAAATACCAATATTTACTGAATAAACAATTTAAACTTACTAGAATTGTTAATAAAGCCTTTAATTTACACCAACTCTCCTCATTGACTAATATAAAAACTAAATGGGTTTTATTGTGTCAGAAGATGGATTATTTGAAGTTGGAGGTAGGCACCTTCAGCTGGTAATAATACCACAATCACTAATGAGGTCCAGTTAAATCTCAGTAAATTAATCCTTGCTCAACCCTTGATACCTTGGAAGATGAGCAGTCGGGCTTAACTGGGGAAACAGGTGTGTAAAGCATTTAATGTCACCAAAATAGTAAATAAGTGAAAGACACAACACAATAAAAATCCAACACCAATTTATAACACTAGAGAATATTTTATCTTTGAAATGACACCAACATGACAAAAGTCCAATGTAGGGAACTGGGGAAATACATGTTTAAAGTTAAAATAAAAAAATGTGAATTCTAGCGCCAAAAAGCCTAAAGTGTCACTCACGTCTATCTGGTCACACTGAAGAAGGACAAAGTCAAAGTTTTAGGCTGACCGCGATGATGGAGCGCGGGTCGGATAGTTTGAGTGTTAGGTCCCGGTCAAGATTTTACCTTCGGACGTATTTACTTTTTTGGAGCTTTTCTCACAATGACGAGCCCTGGAGTTTTCTAGATACACATTTGGCTTCACCAACAGCGGCCTGCTGCAGTGCGATGCGTCGGTGAGTCCCTGAAAGTCTCTGTCCTTGGCTTCAATGGCGAGCAGCTCCAGAGCTTTCACCAGGACAAATCAGCGTGGTCAGGCCGATTCTCGAGTGGACGACGGAGGCTTGACTCTCAACATCAGGCATGTCTTCTTCTGGAGCTTTCTGCCAAAACTTTGCAAAAATGCACCTGGTCTTGGTGAAAATGGGGCGGTGCCGAATGACTCATGCCGTAGAAATTGTGCCCAGAAGGGTACCTTTTTTCAGATTATTTGGCAGTTTCCAGTCATACAGTGTTATTGGGAGGAAATCGTTAATTGTATGAATGCTCTATGGGACACGGCAGTCCCTCTTACTGCCAAGTGGTGCCTACTTAACATATGGAAGTGTTCAGACATTAATCGTATGGGACAGACCTGGATGACCCCGGGCCTTGCAGTTGCTAAGCGCTATATAGCCCGCTGTTGCAGAGCGGAAATAGCACCAAGCCTGAGGGACTGGGGAAAAGATATGGACATGAGCATGATAGCCGAAAAAACAGTCTACAAGAACAGGGGGTGTCCAAAAAAATGGGACAAAATATGGGGCAAATGGAATGACTACCGTGGGGGTTTGTGTGTCCCACCTGCATTTAATAACAGGGCGTGTGCCCCTCGCTGATTGTGTTTTCCCCAACTTGACGGGTCTGGGTGGGTGGATCTAGAGTGTGTATTTCATGGATACACAAGCTAATTTGAAACTCATCTTACTATGTAACAGCGACACTATTGTGGTGTTTCTATGTTGTATTGAGCTAAATAAAGAGAATAACAAAAAAAACTATGCACCTGGTCAGTGTAGGAAAATCCAGTTGTAGCTGGTCAGCTAGAGTAGCCTCTCTGTGGATGTTGCAGGTGGTTTCTTCCAGCACTTTTCTACCTGTTGCTGCTCTGGGAGGCCTCTCATTTTCCTTGAATGAGGCAGAGTCCTTCTTTTGTGTGGCCTTGAGAGTCTAGCAGGTGAAGTCCTTCTTTGTGCAAGCCTTTTATGGTGCAGTCCAAGGGTCCAGCAGGACAGTCCTTCTCCGGATGTTTCAGGCAGGGATCTGAGGGGCTCCTGCAGTTCTTCCATATGTATTTTCCATTCTGGGCTGACAAGAGGGGGGGCACCCCAGCCAATAGTAGCAAAGTTGTCTCCCTCTGCTATGACCACTTGCTGTGAAGTGTGGCATATTTTTGGCCCAGAATGCTCCGTTCTCCATATATCAAAATGGAGAAAATCTCTCCTTGGAGTGTGTGTCTGCCTAACCCAACCCACAGGTGCGGCTAACAATTCACTACACTCCCCTTCCAACCCCTCTCCTAATCTAATTAGGAGGGCTCCCATCTGACTGGGGATCAAGGAAGTGGGGGATGGCCTGTGTCCTGTTACATTTGTTCTCCTGACTTTGAAGTCCAGCTTATCTCCCCAGCCCCCTTCCTCTCTCTGGCTTCTCCAAGAAGCAAATCTACTCCTACCAAATGGCTGTCTTATTTCAGCCCCAGGCCCTCTTTACGCCTACTCAGGGAGCAGCTTGGCCAATCAGAAGAGGCTGCTTCTGGACTGTTTTAGGTAATTTCAGCATAGTAAGTTCTAAAACTACTTTCCTGTAATAGTTATAAAAAATCCGACCATAGCAAGTTGGAGAATTTATTGTAATTATTATTTTGATACTTTGAATTAAGTTGCTAGCTAACCCCAATCAAAAGTTAGACTTTATTAAAGTTTAATAAAGCCTACCCTTATTACCCTGTGGGGCTAGCACCACTACTTTTCCATACCAGGGCATCTAAAACATTGTCTCCCTTAAATATTGAATGGTGTTCTCAAACACAAGTTCTGGATCCCACCACTGTGCACCAAATGTAGCAAGGTGGGTCATTAGTAGGTGGAGGTAGGTACCTTCAGCTATTAATAATACCACAATTACTCTTAAGGTCCAGTTAAGTCTTAATAAATGAATCCTTGCTCAACCCTTGGTAGCTTGGCAGACGAGCAGTCAGGCTTAACTTAGAAGACAGGTGTCTAAAGCATTTAACATCACCAAAACAGTAAATGTAAATGTAAATCCAGTACTTGTATAGCGCACGAATCACCCCCGAAGGGGTATCTCGGCGCTGGGGGCTGTTGGGAAGATTAAGCAAGCTATTGCCCAGAGTCGCATGGTGCTGGGCAGACCCCTGCCGCCGGAGCCAGGGATCAAACCGTGATCCCCAGCGTCCAGTGTCAGTCGCCCTGGCCGCGGCGCCACACCTCTCCCCAAATAAGTAAAAGACGGGGGCGCTAGAGGGCGCCAAGCAAGATGGCCGCACCTCCGTGAGGCTCTTGCAGCTCGGGCTGAAATCCGCCAATAATCCTAGTCATCCCCAGCGGTCTTTGCCCAAAAACGACCGTAATGGAAGGTTGGCCCGTCAGGGACTAGACTGCCATGCCCGGAAGCTGATATATCGGCGCGGATGAGCCACTAGACGACCCTGCCGGTGAACCGACGAAGTGGACAAGATGGCGGATTGCTGATTCCGCAGACGGAGCTGCGCCCTGACACACCCGTGCGCTGGAGGCCGTGGATCACACGAACGGGGTGGTCACTGCCATCTGTCTACCGAGCACGCACTGTGGCTGCCCTGACGGAACCAGCGACACTGCCGACCAAGGAGCACCTGGTGAGGTGGGGAGTCGGCGGGCCCCGCCGCGAGCTACTATCCCGCTGCGATCGTCTGGGGTGGCGTGGAGGACAACTGGGAGGCCGCCTCTGCGACCGGAGCGGCGCTGCTGCGGGGGCGGAGGGGAGGTGGACTGCCGGCCCCCTGGTGCCTGTGGAGTGATTAACGGGGTCGGAGACACCGCGGTGCCCACTCCGGACTGCGCGCGAGGACAGAGGGTGACACCCCCCCCCGGTGGTCGCCGCCGGAGGCTCACTTACAGCGCCAAAAAGACCGGGAGCGCCGAGATGACGCCTCTGCTGCCGCTCTAGCCCTGAGCACGAACCTTCACGCCAATAGCTGCACCAGGGGCTGCGAAGCGCAGCTTTCCCCAACGCTGCCGCCGCACTTGTCGCAGGGACCGGGGACTGAGGAGCGCGCTCCTGCCGTTTTGCCTCACGCCAGCCTGGGGAACCCTAAACCATATCTCGGCCCCCTCCTGGAAGCATCAGCCGACGTGAAGAGACCAGGAGGCGCCCCCTGTTGGAGAGCGTGCCCGGGATGGTTCTTGCGGGAGCCGGCGGCCACCTCCGAGGGTGAACAGCACCGGGGGCTGATAACAGGCACCACTGCAAACTTATAATATTGGGAACCTGGGGTGTCCCGAAGACCCACGCACTGCGCGATGTGCCGCCCCTGAGAACCCCCATACCTCAGATGCCCTGTTGCTGTGCCTAGCGCCCGCCGCTACATCCGCGCGCGGTGTGGAGGAGCAAAGATAGTGAAGGGACCCTGAAGAAGAAACGCGACTGACCTTCGGTGCTGGTCCCCTTCCCCCGTCTACGTAACCTACGGCCTGGAGGGGCGCGTCCGGCCCGCAATCGGCCCTACTCGACACTGGCCTTAATCTTGGCCGGAGGACAGCCTACACCTACACCTCACACAGCTAATAGCGCCGCAATAGACGCCGGATCTCGTGTTTTGCAGCCATGGGGAAGCCGGACGGGCGACAGCCTAAACTAAACTTCGACACTCGTAAGTCGACCCGGTCCCAGTTGGAGCCTGATGAGGATCAACAGGATGCGCCGCCCCCTTCGACCGCGGATCTCAAGGACCTGTTACTGGCGATGCAATCCAGCCTAACCTCCATAGAATCCAAAATGGACTCCATGAACACCAGACTCGAGGGACTCACGCATAGAGTGGAGAAACACGATGACCGCCTCGTAGAGGCGGAACGGCGAATCTCAGACCTGGAAGATACGACCAGCGCTACTACTAGTCGCACCCTTGAGATGGAGAGAGTCTTGAAAGTGATAGCAGCCAAAAATGAAGATTTGGAATCTCGCTCAAGGAGGAACAACCTACGGATCCTAGGAATATCGGAATCCACGGCCACTGGAAAGATGGAAGAGTATGTTGAAAACCTCCTCATTGCACTCTTCGGGAGGGACGCCTTTTCACAACTACTGGTTGTAGAGCGCGCGCACCGGTCCTTGGCGAACCGTCCAGCCCCAGGCATTCCCCCTAGACCTATCATCGCCAGGATGCTCAATTACCGCGATAGAGACACTGCCCTCCGGCTCTCCAGAGAAAAAGGACAACTGCACTATGACGGCATGGAAGTATCCATATATCCCGACTTCACCATGACTGTCCAGGATCAACGACGTAAATTCTTACAGGTGAAGAAAAAACTGCAGCAGCTCAATATGCCCTACGCCATGTTGTTTCCTGCCCGTCTTAGGGTAACGCACCAGGGCAAACAGCATTTTTTCGCAAACCCGCAGCACACCCAAGATTTTCTCAAAACACTTCCCAAAACACCTGCAGGACACCTGTCCCCGGCGCATCGACCCGCAGACAATGGACATATGTCGGATATCGAATGACATACATGAAATGCAGACTCCAACCATTCATGCCAGATGCTCTGATTACTTCACATGGGTACCTCCCCCCCTACAGTATGGGGAGTGGGGACACTTATCCAAGATATGGACATCCCTGCGGACCCGCTCTTCTACTAACGGCGGGATGCCACCTAAGACTGCTACCCGAGCACCCTCGCTTCGGTGAGGAGAACTTGACCGCCCTCTGACGACCACCCTACAGGTGAACCCTAAACACTTCATACAGTAAATGGTTGAACGTTTGGCCTTCACTCCCCCTGTTGGGGAGTTGGTAATAGGCCTTCTGTTGGTGGGAGGGGGGTGGGACGGGGCACGGCGAGATTGGGTCGCTGCTGTGGGAGGGAGGGGGGACGGGAAATGTTTGGTTTTTATATATACAAAGCTTCACTGTTTCGCTTCACACGGCTCTGCTCACACAGTAAACCAGAGATGTACACCACACGATTCTCCACCATGTAGTACGCACGCCATAAATGGGGACACAATCCGGACCTTTACACTATAACTTCTTGACCTGGAACATCAGGGGACTGGGGAACCCGAGAAAACATCAACACATGCTCGCTTACTTGGAGCGACATAATATCCACTGTGCCATGCTTCAAGAAACTCACTTGGCTCCCACCCCACCTTCTACCTTCGCGGCCAGATGGGCCACCAGTACCTGCTTTTCCTCCTACTCCTCCTATGCCCGAGGCACCCTCATATTGGTGAAACGCTCACTCCCCTACACCCCTATTGGCTCCTATGGAGACCCACAAGGTAGATACAGCATCCTATGGGGGAGACTGGCTGCACAATCCATTACGCTGGTCTCCTGTTATGGACCCAACAATGATGACCCAGAATTTTTCCGCATCCTCTGGGGCAAAATTATGGACATTGGCTCCACACACCTGATATGGGGGGGAGATCTTAACGTGACTGTCAATCCGGCCCTAGACAGATCCCACCCACAGACCAGACACTACACTGCAGCGCAAGCAACCCTCCGCGGCATCATAGAGGATAATAGCCTCACAGATGCCTGGCGTATGCTTCACCCGCAAACTCGGGAAGGGACGTGCTACTCTACTGCCCATTCCTCCTGGTCACGCATAGACACTTGGCTCCTGGATAGGGGGTTAGCAACTTGGCTGACACACGCATCCCATCTCACCCGCACATATTCGGACCACTCGCCGGTCCTCCTTTCTCTTACACCTCCCCAGGCTGACCCGCCTTATATCTCCTGGCGACTCAACCCTCAGTCGCTACTAGACCCCGTGTTCAAAAATGAACTCGAACAAGAAATAACGGATTTCTTCCCTCGCAACGATAACTCAGTTACACAGTACTCGACAGTGTGGGAGGCCTTTAAGGTCACTATACGGGGCATATGCATAGCTAAGAGCAGTGGGATATTAAAAGACATTCGCAACACCTTGAAAAAAATAGAACAAAATCTCAAACAAACGGAGCTAGCCCTGGAGGCTGCACCCATTCCTGAACAGAAGGCGCGTCTTCGTGAACTCCTGACTGAGTATCAAGAAACAGCGGAAAGGGAATGTAGATTCAGGGGAAGTATCATCAGGCGCGACGATACGGAGAGGGAGAGAGACCGGGGAGGGCGCTGGCCTCAGTGATTCGCCCCCCCCGATTCGCCAATACGGTGCTGGAGTTAGAGGACGACGATGGTCAGCTACATAGAGACAACTCGGAGATAGCGAATACATTTTACAAATTCTATAAACACCTGTATAAAATGCACAGAAAACAAACTGTAGATTTCGCCCCATTCTTTGAGGATACCGCCATAGCTTGGCTGGGTGACGGTCAGAGAGAGTCCCTCCTTGCGCATCACGAAGATGACGAGATAATTACGGCAATCATGCAACTGCAATCAGGCAAAGCCCCGGGGCCAGACGGCCTCCCGGCCGAATTCTATAAAACATTCCGACACCTTCTCATTCCTATCCTGCGACATGTGCTTGAGGAAGCACGCGAGTCGGGCATTCTCCCAAGATCAATGTGGGAAGCGCTCATTATATCCCTGCCCAAACCAGGAAAACCGACTTCGCAGGTAGACTCATATCGGCCCTTGTCCCTCATCAATGTGGACGCCAAGGTTTTGGCAAAGTTAATTGCTAACCGTATAAGCCCCCTCATGCCTGCCCTTGTCCTCCCAGACCAATCGGGGTTTGTGCCAACTAGGAGCACCTCCCACAATCTGCGTACCCTGTTCGCGATCCTCCATGACATAGACCCTGATATTAACGCTGCTGCTATTTTCCTAGACGCTACGAACGCGTTTGATTCCCTGGAGTGGGATTATCTCGCCTTTGTTTTGCAGCGCATGGGCTTCCCCCTCCCATTTCTCGCCTGGATAAACCTATTATATACAGATCTACACGCCACAGTTTTACTTAATGGCAAACGCACACCTGCCTTTACTATAGCCAGGGGTACCAGACAGGGATGCCCTCTGTCCCCCCTTCTATTCGCCTTAGCGGTTGAACCACTGGCCGCCAAAATACGTCAACATTTTCGGGAATATGCTATTGTATATCCGCAGCATCAAATTTTAATCTCTCTATACGCCGATGAGGTCACCCTCTATTTGCGGAACCCGGCGGAGAGTCTAAATCCCATCCTCCGACTGTTCATCCTCTTTGGACGGCTATCCGGCATAAATATCAACTGGGGAAAGTCCCAAATCTACCCCCTCACCGACTCCTCCCCCAGGTTTATACCAGAATACCCCTTAAATGGTGCGACGACACGCTTACTTACCTTGGCATAGTAATATCCCGCAACCGAGAAGAACTTATGAAAGCCAACTATGGTCGCGTATTAACCTCGCTGACGGACAAAATCACACGGTGGATTGCGATGCCACTGTCAATAGCGGGCAGAGCTGCCCTTATTAAGATGGTAATACTGCCTAAACTATTATACTTATTCGTGAACATACCATATGCCCCCGGCCGTCACTTTTTCTCGGCTATCAAAAGCCAACTCATTAGGCTCACCTGGGGAGGTAAGCAGGCCCGACTACGCTGGGATATCCTTACGCGGCCCTTCAGCGATGGGGGTTTGAAATACCAGATCTGGAGCTGTATTTCATCTGTGCCCAAGCCCACTTTGCCACATACTGGATACACCCACCCCCCTATATGCCGCATCTGGCAATTGAAGATGGGTACATGAACCCCATCCCTTGCACTGCATACCTGAGCACTCCCGCGGTCCCGCGGCGGCTTGCCTCCACCACCGTTCAATGCACCACCAGCGCATGGCGCGACATAGCGAACATTACACGCACCACGCTGCTCTATTCCCCCCTTCTGCAGATACGACATTCCAGTAACGCAAGAGGGAGGATGCCGCAAACTCCTTCGTAGACTATCCATACGAACCTGGGGACAGTTATATGACAAGGCTAAATTCCTCACAAGAGAGGAATTTTTTGGCTCCATACCCCCCTCCCCTCTGGAGAGATTTTATTATGTCAGATTACGACAAGATGTGAGGGCCCTTACACCCGATTTTCCGCTTGAACCTCCCACTCTGTTTCCCCTGCATGCCCTATTGCAATAAACTGCCCCTTCTCATGTCATATCACTACTCTACCGCACTGTACAGACAGCTAGAGTCTACGACCCCCCTCTGGCCAAAGCTAAATGGGAAGCAGAACTGGGATATCCACTGACGGAGGACCAATGGACCTTCTGCTGCAACCAAACTGGAGAAATCTCGGCTAACAGCAAATTCCGTATCCTCCATTATAAATTTGTCCACCGCCTCTATTATACACCAACACGCTTACACCGTCTAGGTCTTCGAGATAACGATAGATGTGATAGATGTGGCGGTGCGGCGGCGGGTTTCAACACCTCGCCTGGGACTGCCCCCCGTTCGTCAGTACTGGAGAGAAGTCTTCATAGCACTAGACCAAATGACGGGGCTACATATTTCAGACGACCCCCTGACTGCAATCCTAGGATACACTGCACCTATAGCTGCTAAAATATGAAAGTACACTTCCCTTGCACTCCTCCTCGCAAAGAGGTGGGTGGCCTGCAGATGGGGGAGAGGGAGGGCGCCGAAATTCAAGGTCTGGCTGCAAGACCTCATCTACTGCCAAGAACAATTACACCTCTATGCGGAACTTCTACCCCCCTCTTCCCGACCACGGGACATATGGGCACCCCTACAGATATACCTGTTAGAACACACTGACGACGCAGACACCACTGACCCCCCCCCCACCCCGGCGCCATGAGAGAGGAGGGATCACGACGAACCCCCATGTCGGACATCACACACCCCCCAGGATAGATAATGGGCCACCCTGGAACACAATCTTTACGTCCCCCTTACTCGGTACAGTATACTCACTACACTTTGGGGTCTACGCATGCAACATGTGAGCAGTGCGAACATGTTTCCTTGTTCTTCTTTAGTTTTATAAAACTGTCGCTTTGAATCAGACGCGTACAGGGAAATCCCTGATCGCTGGTAGCACCACATTCCCTCAGACGCGGCCGGCCCGATGTGGTTGTAGGTGACATGCTGTGTTACTCTCCAAACATCAATGACACATGGGTACGTGCTGCCTTGTTGTGCCGGCCCACTTGGGGATGTAGGCATTCTACTGTGTAACCTATTCAACTACCAATAAAGGTTTTCAAAACTTAAAGAAAATAAATAAGTAAAAGACACAACACAAACTAATCCAACACCAAGTTATAAAAATAAAGAATATTTTTTATCTTTAAAATGACTCCAAATTGAAAAAACTCCAATGTAGGGAAACAGAGATATACATTTTTAAAGTTAAAATACAAAAATTTGCATTCTAGCACCAAAAGCTAAAAGTCGTTGACCTTGTGTTTGATAACACCATTCAGTATTTAAGGGAGACAATGTTTTATATGCGCTGGTAGGGAAATGTAGTGCTGCTAGCCCCACTGGGTAATATGGGTAGACTTTATTAAACTTTAATAAAGGCTAACTTTTGATCGGAGTTAGCTAGCAACTTAATTCAAAGTATCAAAATAATAGTTACAATGAATCCACCAACTTGCCATGGTTGGATTTATTTTTTTAGAGTTTTATATAGCGCAAACTAGACTCAAGACTTCGGGTATCAGAGCGCTTTACATGAGTACCAGTTTCGTTACAGAAGGACACATTCATTTTTGTTAGGCACGGGGAGATTAAGTGATTTGCCCAGAATCACAGGATGTTGAGCGTCGTTGCCGAGACTCGAACCTGGTTCCCCAGCTTCAAAGTCGACCGCTCTAGCCGAAAGGCTACATCCTCTCCCATGAAGGTAGCTTTAGAACTTACTATGCTGACGTTACCTAAAACAGTCCTGTAGCAGCCTCTTCTGATTGGCCAAGCTGCTCCCTGAGTAGCTGTAAAGAGGGCCTGGGGCTGAAATAATACAGCCATTTGGCGGGAGGAAATTTGCTTCTTGGAGAAGCCAGAGAGAGGAAGGGGGCTGGGGAGATAAGCTGGACTTCAAAGTCAGGAGAACAGGGTCCGTATTATGCATTGTGATTGTTTGGACCTGGCGCACCTTTTAAAAGGTGCGCCGGGCGCAAACAATCACAATGCGCCCCATTGTGATGTATGCGCTGCCCCCAGGGCAGCCGCGAGCTCGTGCTGCCCCCAGGGCAGCGCATTTATGTGAAAACACGAAGCAGTGGCTCCGTGTATTCACAGTGCAGGCGGCACCCACCTGCACTTTCAAAGGGGATCAGAGATCCCCTTGGAGGCGGGTGCAGTCAGTGACTGCACCTGCCTGCAAGGAGATGTCTGAGGGGTCCATGGGACCCCCTATACCCCCTGCAGAGGGTTGCAGTCAGGTGGCGCACTGACGGTGCGCCACCTTTTGAATGGCGCACTGTCAGTGCGCCTCCTGAGGGCTTCTTTGACTCTGCGCCCGGGTCTGTAATATGGAGCGGGCACAGAGTCAAAGGAATTCCCTCATTTGCATAGGGCATGCCCCTATGCAAATGGGGGAGCACCGTCTGAAGGTAGCACTGGCGCTTTAAGTGCGCCAGCGCTATCGGTATTATAGAAGGGGACGCACAAGTGTCTGCGCCCCCTTCTATAAAACCAAAGTGCCCCGGGGGCGCGCAAAACGGGCGCAAATGCCCATTGCGCTCCCGGGGCACTTATTGTAATACGGCCCCAGATGTCACAGGACCCCACGCCAGTCCCCACTTTCTTGATCCCCAGCCAGATGGGAGCCCCCCTAATTAGATGAGGAGAGGATCTGGAAGCAGAGTGTAGTGAATTGCTAGTTTCACCTGTGGGTTGGGTTAGCCAGACACACACTTCAAGGAGATAATTTCTATCTAATCGCACTGGAACCAGATATAAAATAAAAAAGTTCAAATAAAAAAAATTGCATTCTAGCGCCAAAAAGCTAAAAGTCTTTGAAGCCAACTCTGGATCCAAGGAACCTGAGGGCTCGTTATCGAGAGAAAAGCTCCAAAAAAGTGACGAAGTGGAAAGGTAAAAGCTTGACTGGGACTTATCACCCAGCCTATCCGACCCGCACTCCGTCGCCGTAGGCATAAAACATTGACGTTGTCTAGATCCAGTACGATTAGATAGAAATCCTTTCCTTGGAGTGTGTATCAGGCTCACTCAACCCACAGGTGGAACCAACAATTAACTACACTCTGCTTCCAGCACCTCTCCTAAACTAATTAGGGGGGCTCCCATCTGGCTGGGGATCAAGGAAGTGGGGACTGACCTGGGGTCCTGTGACATCTATTCTCCTGCCTTTGAATTCCAGCTTGTCTCCCCAACCCCGTTCCTCTCCCTGACTTCTTCAGGAAACAAATCTCCTCCCACCAAATGGCTATATTGCTTCAATCCCAGGCCTCTTTACACCTACTCAGGGAGCAGCTAGGCTCAGGTTGTCAAAGACTGGCCAATCAGAAGAGGCTGCTACAGGACTGTTTTAGGTAACTTCAGCATAATAAGTTCTAAAACTATTTCTATTATTACTACCAATATTTTTAATAATTCCGAACTTGTCAAGTTGTTGGATTTATCGTAACTATTATTTTGATATTTGAATTAATGTGCTAGCTAACTCCAATCAAAAGTTAGGCTTTATTGAAGTTTAATGAAGCCTTTCCATGTTAGCCGGTGGGGCTAGCCGCACTACAATGGGGCAAAACGACTTTGGCTGCTTTTCGCTACCAGCGCAGATAAAACATCTTTTATATTGTCCCTGCATTTTATAACAATGCACCCTAACCTTGGGGCACCTAGGGCAGACCTTAGGGGTGACTTATATGTAAAAACAAAAAGGTAGTTTTGAACTTTCCAAAGTTGAATTTGGGTAGGTCTGGCTTTAAAATGCCACGAGACACCACAGCAGTGCACATGTGGGTGCATTAAATGCACTGGGGTAGTTAAACCTACATTTCCTACCATTTGCTAGGGACTTACAAGTAGGTTGTCTTGACCAATTAGAATTATACCAATTGCCATATACCTTTTGATGACAGAGCGCTGACCCATGGCCTGGTTAGCAGAGCCCCGGGCACTTTCAGAATCAGTAACCACCAGTATCCGTCAAAATATGGGTGTGATCAGGGCAAAAAGTTTCACTTTCCTACACGCCCTCCCCTGACAAAAGGTGATGGGTAACTAACCTATACCCGGGTAATCCTCATCATCTAAGTGGAAAAACCTGGAATGTCCATCTGCATTGTCGTGGGCAGTCTCAGGTATCTGTTCCACTGTAAAGTCCATCCCCTGCAGGAAAATGGACCACCTCAACAATTTTGGGTTCTCCCCCCTCATCTGCATGAGCCATCTGAAAGGTCTGTGGTCAGTTTAAACACGGAAGTGAGTGCAAAACAGGTATGGTCTTAGCTTCTTCAGGGACCAGACCACAGCAAAGGCTTCCCTCTCAATGGCACTCCATCTTTGCTCTCAGGGGAGTACTCACCTGCTAATGTAGGCAACTGGTTGATTTTGGCCCTCTTTTACTTGTGGCAGTACTGCCCCAATCCCTTGCGCTGAAGCATCTATCTGTACCACAAATTCCTCAGTGTAGTCAGAGGCCAGTAGGAATTGTGCTGAACACATGGCCACCTTCAGAGTGTCAAAGGCCTTCTGACACTCTGGTCTCCAAATGACCTTTTTGGGCTGTTTCTTAGAGGTGGGATCTGTCAGGTGAGCCACCATGGTCCCATAGGTCTTTACAAACCTCCTGTAGTACCCAGTCAGGCAAAGAAAGGCCCTGACCTGTGTCTGGGTTTTAGGAGCTTCCCAATCCAGGATGGTCTGGATCTTGGGCTGAAGAGGTTGTAGATGGCCCAGCCTACAAAGTGGCCCACGTACACCAATGAACTTTGCCCTATCTGGCATGTGCTTGCCTTGATAGTCAGGCCTGCCTGCTCCAGTGCCTGAAACACTTCCTGGGAGGACCAGGTGCTCCTCCCAGGTGGAAATGAATACAGCTATATCATTTATATAAGCTGCACTGAAAGGTTCCAACCCAGACAGGACTCTGTTCACCACCCTTTGGAAGGTGACAGGGGCATTCTTCAAGCCATAAGGCATCACTTTGAATTGAAAGTGGCCCTCTGGGGTGGAAAATGCAGACCTCTCCTGTGCTCCTTGACTTAGATCAATCTGCAGTAACCGGAGATCAGATGAAATGTACTCAAATACTTTGCAGCCCCCAACCTGTCAATGAGCTCATCAGCTCTAGGTATGGGGTAAGCGTCAGTCTTGGTAACTGCATTCAAACCTCTGTAATCCACACAAAACCTCGATTCTTTCTTATGCCTTGGGGATTAGATTTGGGCACCAGTACCACTGGACTTACCCATGGACTGTCAGAGGGCTCAATTACCCCCAACTCCAACATCTTGGCTTCCTAAGCCTTAATGCTGGCTATGACCTGGTCAGACAACCTGTACAACTTGTTTTTGACTAGTAGGCTGGAACCAGTGTCAGCATCATGGACCCACTAAGTGGTTGGGTCAGGGAGAACAACTCAGCCAACTGACCCAACACTTGTCTGCAGTCTTTCTGCTGCTGGTCTGTCAACTTGGGAGAGAGTAGTACTCCCTCCACTGACCCATCTTGCACATTGGTGGAGAGGAGGTCTGGCAGAGGCTCACTCTCCTCCTCCCCTCCTTCATCTGTGACCATCAGCATGGTCATGTCTGCCCTGCCTTGGTGAGGTTTCAGTCTGTTGACATGGAGTAACCTGTGGGGACTCCTGGGGTACCACGGTCCACCAAGACGGTGACCTCACCCTTTTTTTCCAGGCAAGGATAGGGCCCAGTCCATTTGTCCTGGATGGACTGGGAGCCACAAACTCCAACACCCACACTAAATGTCCTGGATTGTACTCAGGCATAGTAGCCTTCTAGACATACCAGGGTTTAATAAGCTTTTGGCTGGCCTCCAGGTTGCTGCTTGTTCTACTCGTGTACTGTGCCATGCAGGACCGCAGCCCTAGCATAGATTCCAGCACATCTTGTTTGGGTTCCTTGAGAGGCTTCTCCACAGCTTCTCTCACCAAACACAATGGTCCTCTTACAGGGTGGCCAGTTGCTCAAAGTGGCTAAAACCAAACCCTTTCTGTGCCACCTCTCTGTAAGCAAACAGCAGGCATGGGAGAAGACATCCCATCTGCTCCTGAGCTTGTCAATTACGCTCATAATCATGCCCTTCAGGGTCTTATTGAATCTTTCTACAAGACCATTGGTCTGGGAATGATATGGGGTGGTGACGCCACATTCATCCCACATCGCCTTCAAATAGGTAGGCATAAAGTTAGTGCCCCGACCTAAGACCACCTCTTTTGGAAAGCCCACTCTGGTGAAGATGACAAGTAGGGCTCTGGTCACTGTGAGAAAAGAGATCATCCTGAGGGGTACTGCTTCTGGGTATCTGGTGGCATGGTCCACTACCACCAAGAGGCAGCTGATGGGTCTAGGGGACCAACAATGTCAATCCCCACCCTCTCAAAAGGAGTCCCAACCACTGGCAGGGTTATCAAGGGAGCCTTTGGTTTGCACTCAGTCTTGCCACTGGCTTGACAGGTGAAACAGGAACCGCAAAACTCTTTTACCTTGGCAGACATAAGGTACCAATAGAAATGGTTGATCAGCCTGTTCCAGGTCTTGGTCTGTCGCAAATTACCAGCTAAGGGGATGTGATGAGCCAATGTGAGGAGGAACTCTCTATACATCTGGGGGACCACCACTCTCCTGGTTGCCCCTAGTTTGGGGTCCTTGGCCTCAGTACTCAATTTTCCCAATAGACTCTGTGGAATCCACTGAAATCACCTTTTCCTTGCCTGTGGTTTTGTCAATTTCACAAGATCACAGTAAAAGAAGGAGCATTAAGGTTTCCACAATATGTTACCTTCGATTTAAAGATTATTAAAAATTAAAGGGAAAAATTATATGAAATGAAGCCGCCTACTAAACCCACACAGTATGAAGCATTAAATGCTTGGGAGCGAGCAGCTCATACCTAAGAGAAAGAAATGTACCAGAATAGAGCAAAGAGAGCAGCGTGTAATTATTCTGATGCTAAATGGGATTAAGAACAACAGAGATGGAGGAAATGTGTAGTTGAGCTCAAATGTACCCAGCAATAACGAAAGAAAAGCCTAAAAAGAATCGAAAGCAGGGAAATGAAAATGAAGAGCCCGCAAGGAAAACTGATACTGATAGTGATTCGGGGGATGACATATGAGATACTTTGTTGTCCTCATGTCCACCACCTTATACGTCTTCAACATCAGGTTCAGAAAGTGTTACACCACTAGTGGTACATTGGCTACAGCCGCTGTTGACCCGAATATAATTCCGATTGGGGAACTACCTCCAACACTCTCGATTACAGCTTCACTTCCTGAGGTGGCCACTACTGTAATTGCTTGAGGTGTTACAGCTTCTATTGTGACTGTTCCTGCCTCAGTGCCACAAGTTGTATCATATCAGACATTAGAAATTCCTGTTGCAACTGTACCAATCAATATTGCTCCGAATCCTGCCATACCATGAGCTGTAGGAGGAGTAGCCACGATTGGGTTTATTACAACATGACAAAACTCACAAATTGTTGCCTGGACCCCACCACTGAATGTTCAATCATTGAGAGAATGGAAAAGGATTGATTTTACAACCCCAATTGCACAGGGAGCACTCGCTCAGTGTTACTCAATTGCATGTGGACTCTTGAAGACCGGTGGCATATTTTTCAACTACTCTTGACCCTGTTGCCGCAGGACTGGCCAGATGCCTTAAAGCTGTTGTGGCGGTTGGTGTCAGTATTGAGAGAAGCGAGAGCATAGTTATGAGACATCCTCTTACAATGATGGTCCCTCACTCTTAAAATTTTGCTCACACTTACTTTGACCCAACATTTGACAAACACAAGACTGAATCTTGCTGCTGAGAATATTGTGTTAAAAAGATGCCAAGCTCTCAATCCTGCTACATTATTACCATTGCCTAAAAATGAAATTGATGTGAAAGAGGATTAGCATGACTGTCTCAATGTTACGGACCTATGCAGCAAGCCAAGACCTGGCCTTTAGGATGAATCCCTTGATGAGCCTAACTATGTAATCTTTGTAGACAGCTCATGTTTAAGAGATAATGAGGGGACTTTGAGAGCAGTGTACACTGTTTGTACAATTCAGGAAGTGGTAGAAGCCTCCTGGCTTTGAGGTGTTACCTCTGCACAAGCATCATCTGATGATGGAATTTTAACCCCCATGGTTTGAGGGAACTCCTGAGAATAAAGAGACAGGAGATACAGAGAGACCAGCTATTAGTCAAGAATGGGCGAGACCCATAGGTGTATCTAAATTGAAGGTGAAATTGGAAGATATTATTACAGGATGTTTAGACATTTCACATTTGAATCAATAGCAGGAGAATGAGCTGATATACCTAAGTAAGGGAGGGGTGAGTGAAACTCGTGGAGTTTCACTCCACAGAATTTTGCGGAGTTACATAAAACTCTGAGAGATTCCATGGAGTTCTACGAGTGGGTGGAATTTGGCACCTCGTGTGGATTTTTAATGCCGGGAGCTTGTTCCGTGATGTAAAATCAGCGCAAACGGCACCGCACAGCATGCCAGAGGGCGATACTTCTTTCTGCCGCTTGAGTAGGTTTTGAATTCGAGCTGCAGCTTTCTCAATGCAAACGGTTGCGACCTGCTGCAACAGCCCGAGTTGGGAAATGTCAATGGGAGGAATTCTAGCGCCTAAAAATTGCACTAGTGGACACAAATTCTCGCTCACCAACTTAACATTGGCGAGCCACGTGTGAGAAAAAAAAGCACCACACGCCGGAGTTTTGTCAGAACTCTGTACTCCAAGCGGAATGTGGAGTGCACAAAAATCCGCGAACTCCGCCTGCAGAGCGGAATTTATCACTCACTTTCACAAATAATATTAAGCCTGAAACATTAGCTGGAATCACTGTGGTGATTGAAATGGAGTTAAAACAAGGGATTTTGAGAGAAATAGTTTGAAGTCCTTGCAATTCACCAATTATGGGTTTACAGAGGCTTAACGGGCAAGTATAGAATTGTACAGGATCTTCGGAAAATTAACAATATAGCTGTTCTATTTCAGACTTCTTGTGATGCAGAATGGTTTACTGTTGTGGACTCTGCCAGGCCTTTTTCTCTATTCCATTGCATGAGACAGTCAATTCCTATTCTCCTTTGTGTTCAGAGATAGAGTTTTTGCATGGTGCAGAGTTCCACAATCGTATATAGAAAGCCCTTTGATCTTTCATCAGATCTTGAAAAAGAATCTTGATACTTTACAAATGCCTTGTAACTCGGTTCTCGTGCAGTTCATTGATGACCTACTTGTGGCATCAAATACACAAGAAGTTTGTAAACAGGACACTATTGCTCTATTGAATCATCTGGCTGAGAATGGTCACAAAGTGTCCCTGAGCAAATTACAATACTTCCAGAAAGAGGTCCTATATTTAGGACATTTCATTGAAAAGGGAATAAGAATGGTGTCAAGAGAGAGAATCACAGACATTTTGAAAATGAATCCGCCCAAAACACAGAGATAGGTCAGAATGCTCCTGGGAATGGTCGGCTACTGTAGACAGTGGATACCCAACTTTTCCCTAGTGCCCAAGCCTTTACTGAGGCTGACGCACAAGGATGTGCCCTATCTGTTACCATGGGATGACAACTGCTTAAAAATGTTCCTAGAGCTGAGAGAAAGTCTCTGTGGTGCCCCAGCACTGGAAAGGCATGCTTACAGTAAAATGTTCACATTGTTTTGCAGTGAGAGGGAGGATTGCGCTCTCTCCGTGCTTCCTCAATTGCATGGAGACTTTCGAAGATATCTGGCATATTTTTCAACTACTTTTGAGCCTGTTGCTGCAGGACTCCCTGGCTGCCTTAAAGTGGTGGCAGCTGTTGGTGTCAGTATTGAGAGTAGTGAGAGCATAGTTATGAGACATCCTCTTACAGTGATGGTCCCTCACTCTGTTGAAATTTTGTTCACTCACACTAAGACCCAATATTTGACAAACAGCAGACTTACAAAATGTGAACATTGATTCTTGGTGCAGAGAATCCAGCTACATTATTACCATTGCCTGAAAATGAAATTGAGGGGGAAGAGGTTGAGCATGACTGTCTCAATGTTACAGATCTATGCCCCAAGCCAAGACCTGGCATTAAGGATGAATCCTTGATGAGCCTGACTATGTAATCTTTGTCTACCGCTCATGTTTAAGGGATAATGAGGGGACTTTGAGAGCAGCATACACTGTTTTCACAATTCAGGAAGTGGTACATGCCTCCTGGCTTCGAGATCTTACCTCTCCATAAGTGGAGGAATTGATCACCCTTACGGGCCTGCTATCTTACAGCACAATTGCGATTTACAGATAGTCAGTATGGCTTTGATGTTGTTCATGATTTTGGACAGTTGTGGTCACAAAGGATACTCATAACCTCATCCGGATCGCCAATCTGGAATGGGGAATATTGATGAGATTATTGGAAGCTTTACAATTGCCACAAGAAATTGCAGTAGTTAAATTCGCAGCCCACATGAGTGGAAACGAATATATCACTGTTGGAAATAGATATGCTGATGAAGTTGCTCGGTATTGTGCAATTGTGGCATGCACATTTAATGGCGAATTTACAAAAGAATCTGATGAGGACATCACCTTTTCAATGCTGTTGTCAGTAGCTGATCCATGGGAGGAAATCAAGATACTGCAGGAAGAAGTTTCAGAGGAAGAACAGCAAGGATGAATCAGAGCAGGATGTGTGAAAATTGGAAAAGACATTTGGGTTTCAGCTGATGGAAAGACCAGTGTTACTAGATTGCCTGTTATTTCCCATGAAGAGACATTTCCATGGCCCTGCACACATCGGAAAGAATGCAAAGATGAGATTATTTAGGCAGAATTGGTTTAATCCCCAATTCCGAGTTTTAACTAAAGAGCTATGCCATAGTTGTGTGACATGTCAGCAGATGAATGTAGGGAGAAGAACCCATGTAACATTGAGCCATATAAGGAGATCATGAGGACCCTTTAACAAGATGCAATTGGGTTTTATCGAATGCCTGTTTGTAACAGGCTGAGACATATCCTGGTTACAGTGTGCATTTTCTCCAAATGGGTGGAAGACTACCTAACACAGAGAAATTACAGTCTCACGGTAGCTTCACTGCTGTTACGTGAACTCATACCAAGGTTCAAATTTCCGTTTTCTCTCGAGTCAGACCAAGAAACCCATTTTAATAATGAAGCCCTCAGAATGCTGTGAGTAGCACTTCAAGTGGAACAGAGACTGAATTGTAGCTACCGTCCAGAAGCTTCAGGAATAGTCGAACAACTTAATGGCACACTAAAATCAAGTTTGGCCAAAATCTGTGCATCTACCTCTTTGAAATGGCCAGGCACTTTGCCATTGCTACTGATGAGTTTACAAAGCAGCACTGACAGAAAGACTGGATTATCGCCACATGAAATACTTATGGGACGTCCTATGCGACTGCCTGTTGTGCCTGCAAATGCGCTTGTAAATATCACAGATGAAATGAGTCTCATCTATTGCAAGGGGTTAGCTGATGTGGTGCAGTCTGTTTCTCACCAGGTTGGAGTTGTCACTGCCACTCCGAGCCAGGAGAAGTATCACAACCTTAACCCCAGTGACTGGGTCCTTGTTAAAAAGCATGTTTGAAAATCCTGCTTGAAGACAAGGTGGGAGGGACTCTACCAGGTGATTCTAATCACCAACACTGATGTGTAATGTGCTGGGATACCCAACTGCGTTCATGTATTTCACACCCAGAGAGTGAGGTGTCCTCTTGATGAAGTGGTGACTTTTGAGCCTAGTGCTAGACCTGCTGTGTCCATACGTCCTGAAGGACCAGAGGAGGGGGACTTTCAGCAGAATTCCTTACCTGTCCAAGTTCCTGAAATGTTGTAAAGTGGTGTGGAAGTATCCCCTGAAGATGAGGACCTGAGAACTGAAAGTAGGGGAGCCGTTGGGATACCACCAGAGCAAATGAATAATCCTGATGAAGGAACAGGTGTGAGGAAGGAAAAACTACAATTGAGATCGGAATGGCCAAGTAGTAGGAGACAATTGAAATCTAGTGTGTCAGTTGAACGCATACCACAAACCATTATCAAAGAAACAGAATCTAGTGGTATAAGTGACACAGAAGATCAACAGGCACCAAGGAGATCCAAGAGAGCAAGAGTACCTTACTGTAGGTATTCAGCACCTGAGTGGACCTACTACACACAGAACATGCCTAACACAATGGATCAGGATCCCAGTGAACTGAGATCGGTGATATGCCACACTAAGACAGCATCTGATAAAAACTTGAGACAATACTATTAAATAAGATTTGACAATTGATATCTAGTTGATCCAATTAAACAAGATCTGATTTTACAAATAACAAACTGTGTCTAAATGGACAAAAACTGTGATAAATTATCATGACAATTATTTTTTAACAAAGACAAATAAAAAGAATTAAGAAGAATTCCCTAGGGCCAAGGTTGCAGTAGACGAGTAGGGTTAACACACTTAGAAGAAAGGGAGTAGGGTTAGTGATGTCTCACAAAGGTTATTGTATATAAGCTGAACAAAATAAACACAAGTTAACCATCAAACGTTTTTCTCGATTTGAACACCTAGAAGTCAATGCAGAATATTGAATCTGCCCTCTGCTATACTCTACTAAAGGGTCTGACTGTAGACAAACATGTGTTCCCTTACAAAGGCTAGGTGTATAATAGTAATTGCTGTTATACTAATAGTTGCTATGTTAGCCCTTGTAGTTCTTTCGTTGGTATGAGTTTTACTCCAGAGATAGAAACTCTTAAATCCACACCTGCACCGACATCAACTGTACACATAGTAGATGAGAGAAAATTAAAAGCTTCATTCATAGGTGCTTCAAATGGAGATTTCACATCCAATGTATATTCTAGATTAATTCAGGAATACACCCAAGGTTTAGATGCTGAAGACTGGTATGTTTGTGCTCACTTACCTTCTTCAGCTGCTGAGGGTGTAACCTACCATCATATACCCCTTTCATATGCAGTTATATGTAGTATATTGCTTACTTTATTTTATAGACAGGAACATTTTGAATATTTTTTCTAATTATATGATCCTTTCTAAAGTACCCCTTCAGAAAAGAATGAAACCTCATCCAAATCTAAGCACATGGAGGTAGTTTGGTATTTCTTTAGATCTCCTATAAAGATAGACACTATTAAACATACAAATGAAATCTGACATGCTTAATGAGGCCATTATAAAATACATTTATACTAGCTTTAGAGAAAAGTAGAGCTCATGTGTTTCATGTGGTCAATAAAGAGGAAGATTTATTGAAGATTGTTTGGAAGGAGGAGGAAGACCAATATAAAAAAAAGAAAATGATATATCCAAAGTTAAAATTAGATAGGCAACAGTATGGGAAATTCTGTGTTTATAGAAGGAGAAATCAGTTTAGAAAAAAACAAATTTGGGATATGCAGTTGTGAAAAAACATTTGAAGTTTTTAGAGGGCCTGTTCAAATATTAACTGGGGAAGAAGCAGTTATTCCTGGAGTCTATTTTGTTTGTGGTGCAAGATGCATATTTCCAGTTGCCTGCTATTTAGGAGGGTGTTTGTTATCTAGCTCTATTGCTCCCTAAGATGTATCATGTAAATAGGATAGATGCTCTAAAAATGATTCCTTCTCACAGGCATACACACAGTATCATTGCAGTACTATTGATGGGACACAATTAGTAGGAGACATTTTGGGTCAATCATTCCCCCAGTAGGAGTAGTTCTAAATGACGAGAAAATCAGAAACTGCGCTACAGTAGTAAATAAGCTAACTACTAGTACATTTGGTGCTATACTAGCAGTTATTACAGAATTAGTTGCTATTAGATTAATGGTTTTGCAAGATCGATTAGCTTTAGATATATTGTTGGCAGAGAAAGTCTGAGTTTGAAAGATGTTGAAGGCTCACCTGGCAAGAGTAAGATGATAGAAGAATTTGCAAAAAACATTTCTGACCTAAAACCTGAATTAGAAAATTTAGAGACTACTAGTGTGTTACAAACCCTAGGCAAAGGAGCTTCTGCTATGAGTAACTGGCTTGGAACTATAGGAAGTAATTCTTAAGGGTTGTATTAAAACCTTTAAGGATTATTGGCATTTCCTTAATATGCATATATGCTCTGTATAAGAGATTTAGATATTATTGAACAGTGAAGAAAAATGCAGAAAAAGAAAAGGCAAAGGAGAGTGGAAATAGAAATGGAAAAAGAAAAAAATAAGACATTCAAGAAGCTGAATGAAGTGGAAACTTCAAAAAGTTAAATGAATCGCTCAGCAAGGAAGGAAGGTGCACCTTAAAGATTCATTAGTGATACAATTGTGATGGCTAGCCATCAGAGCTGGGAGGTTGTTGGAGAGAATCTCCTCATGTTGTAAACAAAAATGCAATAAAATAGAATATGCATAAGTCCATGCAAAATAACTCATGTATAATAAATGCACATTTGTAGTAGGTAATCATACTTAGGCATTGCAGGCATACAAATGAAGTAACAATGTACTGACTTAAGTTAGCCTAACTATTGATGCCATATTAACAAATATTTATACATTAACATTGAAAGGCCTGTTTTCACATGGAACTCTTGTTTTGCACAAGATATTTTTCTTTTCCACTGCAGATGCTGTAACATGCAATAGGCATTTGTTATGTATTAGACAACTGATTGTGAGGTTCTCACTGGGAGGAGAGGAGATGCCTGGAAGCATGACTCCTGGGAAGAACTGTCTGAACCACAAGATGTGAACGAAGTATCTTTTCAATGAATTGTTTCTGTGGTCTATTGTGAAGACATGGGAAACTAGGGAACTTACCTGTTCCCAGGGGTTTGTTGAAATCCAGTTGGATGCTGAGAATGGGGAATGCATCAATTGTTTCAACTTATGTTTTAACAGATTTATATTAGCATATGTTCCTAGAGTAGTCTGGCACCCTGGCTTCTAGTGTTCGAGACGACTCTGGAATCTTTTGCTGTGATTTGTAGGGTTTCCTCTTTTTAGCCCTTTTCCTTTCAAATGATGTCTGCTGATTTATAGCTGCAAATACTTTCCAGCTTGAAAATTCTTTTGCTTAAATGAAAAAGCTTTATGCTTATGCATCTTATTCTCTCATCAGAACTCTTTATTGGATCTCTGAACTGACACCTTTAAAACAGCTTAAAAACAAAATTGCTTAATCTAGATGAGGGAAAGTCCTTTATGGAACACGCTTGCTGTATTATCACTATATTATTTGTAATATCTACTAATTTGGTATTTTATATTGTTTTGAAATACCAACTAATAGATTATTTGAATTTGTAATAATGATGACTAAAGACAAATATTTACTGCATAAATCTATTTAAACTTACTGGAATTGTTAATAAAACCCCTTAAACTCACACCAACTCTCCTAATTGACTATTATAAATGCAAAATGGGATTTATTGTTTATGAAGGTTTGATGTAAATGATTGCTCCTTTTAAATTCTCCTTGTTGATGAACAAAGGTCCATACGACAAGTGGTGCGGGCTATTTATTGAATACACCTGACTACTGAGATACAAGGATCCCCGAGTCATCAGTATCAATGTCAATTAAATAATTAACATCACTAATGCTGTTTAGAACAGTGTAGAGACCACCTGTCATGATCCATCTACCATGCTCACCTGTATTTACTGGACAGGTGAAGGTACTTGCTCCTCTGAACTTCCTTGGTGCGTGGGTCTTTCGCCGTAGAGGTCAGCAGTAGTGCAGAGTGTGGGTGCTGCATTGTATGAAGTTTTCTATCTTTGACACATAGACTATGCAAAGCACACGGAGTCAATACATACAACAAGTCAGAGAGAGTCATGGACCTTTTATAAGACTTGCAGTGATGGCGGCCATCTTAGATTTGAAAGTTCTTTGCATTTCAGAGTGTTCTTTTTAAGGCAATCAAGATACTTAGTTAATGCAGCTGACCCTTGCAGTCAGAGTTGAAACTCAAAGTGATATTTTTTGAGATATCAAGGACTTACTGGATGCGGAGATGTATTCTGACGGCACAGATTTTTGATAATGCACACTATTATTGGAGTCATCGTTCCAAGGATTATGATCACTAATTGTACTTACCATTTTACAAGAAGAATCCACAGCATGTACAGAATTTTGTGTATAGTTTCCTTCACTCATGGATGGTATTAGGATAATGACAGTTTTAGGGAATTGATTGCTTGTTGTCAAGAGGACAGGTACAATACTAATGTATATTAATTATGTTATAGCTGATGAACTTGTTACATTCAGACTCATTCTGAGTACAGACTAAATTTACAAATGATTAAAAGTGGTTATCAATATAGAAATTAACATTGTACTTCAGTTTTCATTTGTTTTTCAGTACTTGATTTCAGTTCTAGGTGGTTCCAGAGTTTCAACTACTTATAGAGAGTCAGAAATACATATTATCATGAGATATACCTATATTATATTAGAAATGGTAATTATAAATTTAAATTATGAAATTCTTAGAGTTATTTCTTGTTTTAGAATCATGCCTCTGCAGTGCAGTTTGAGCCGAGCAGTAAGAGCGGGTAGAGGGTAGATGTCCAATGTATTTATTTCCCTATTCTCATATTTCTCTATTCCTCTTGTCCCAGTCTCTTTTCACCAGGTTTTCCCCAGGTCTAATGCTGAGTGGCGTAATATCTGCTCTGTCTGGTTATTAGTGGGTTAAGGGATTAGAGGAGATTAGCATCACTCATGTTGGATTGGATTGGCAGGTTATTGCAAACTGAATTAATAGCAATTCACATGCCATGTAGCTTTATAGACTTTATTATCAGATCCTTGTGATCTTCCTGATATACAGTCAGAATGGCTTTTTAATTCCACCACTCTTTGTTCGCATGGAAATTATTCTTCATTTTCCTAATGAGCTTGTCCATCTTTCAGTTCTAGCACACAGGCAACTACATCTCCTGTCGGAGACCTTGGATAAATGCTGGATTATCCGTGTCAAACATCAGGTATTTGCACTAGAGGCTGGGCAATGGAGGTCGGTTTTCGGTCTGAGGTAGCCGCCATCACCAGCCTCCACTCTCCATTCTCAAGGGGCTCTTCATTAATCATGTTCTGGTTTTATGCAGGCTGCTGCCACCTGCAAGTGGAAATAGCTCTTCGACAGTACCCAAACTGGCCTCCATTCCTCTTGCCTTGTAAGCCTAGCGGTGGGCGGTGGCGCTGCAGCACTACCCCAAAATGCAACGGATGCAGTTTGTAGCTAGGGTCAGACTGACTGCCAGCCGTAGAAAAGAGTATGTGCAAGCATGGGCCATGGAGTCAGATAATACACTGAATGTGCTTGAAAGGTTTTAAAGTGAGGTTATTATCTGGTCAGAATGCACAGCAGCACACAACAGCAGGTGTGTGGTCTGCAGAATAGTGCACAATACTGGCTATTTGTGGGGGGCTGGGGTACTACTGAACCAGGCCTTGGAGTCAGGTGCTCATGTGTTAATGTATGTTTTTTTTTATTTTTTAAATAAACTATTAATTGTGGGCAATGTCACATAGGCAGCATAATGTAGGAATATCAGTTTAGTACAAAACATCAATTTCCATTGCCCAGTCTCTATGTACATGAAGATAGACAGATATTTCAAATGCAGTACAGGTAAATCGCATGTTATTCACATCAGAATTCGACACATAGGAGATGAGCAAATAAGGAACATGTTTTACAGGATCCACCCTGGCACGAACAGGTAAGTGTGATCTTAAGATGATAGCAACAATAATTACAACTTAGCATCGGTGGGGATATAAGTCAGAGAATTGTCCATACAACAGTCTAAGAAGCAAGAAACTAAAAAATGGAGATTAAACCCCCTTCCATCCTCCCCTGTCTCTCATGCAAAGGCCCTTCCGCTGACTCAAATGAAGTGTCTAAAAAGTGGTGAGTGGGTGTCTGACATGTTACCATCCGACACATAGGGTGTTTCTAGTATACATTTCAACAATTTTGAGGGTGTATGTAATACATTAGATGGGACCATCTCCGGGGGTGGCCAGAACCTGTGGCTCCCTCAAATCAGATAACATGGCCGACCAGGCTCATAGGTCATCATCAAGCTTGTCATTCTTACGTACACCTGATGAATCTCTTCTGGTACAGCCCAATCCGAAGTCCTATCCAGATTGTGTATAACTTCCTGCCAGAAAAGAGAGAGTAGCACGACCACATTGTAGGTATTAAGCATGCCACCGGAGCCCCGCAACGCGCACAGTAGTCAGAACAAGTGGGGTATATGGCATGTAAGGTCTGTGGGGTAAGGTATGTTTGTTGCATAATGTTATATTTCAGGAGTTTGAATCGCACAATGGAAATAACCATTAACGCAGTCATTAGCCGCATGAGGATCTCCCAGTAGTTCCTCTCATTTGGTCTGTACCTTAAGTGTTTGAAGCGGCAGATCATCGCGGAGTGCCCCATTGATATGGGAAATTTTAATATATTGGAGGTACTGTCCCATACTTAAAGGGCAAGAGGCTATGTCTTCCTCCCTGGTAATGAATTGCCCCCAGGATAAAGATCCCCCATAGTGTTACAACCTCCATCCCTCCAGCTTCGTACCAACATTGAATCAGCGATTTACAGAAAGGGTTGCACTACCCAGAGTGGCATGTCCGTGGCATAGGGGGTGCAATGAAGCACTCCTCAAGCCACTCCAACCCAGATACCGGCCACAAATTGAATAATGTATGGAAAAGTGGAAGGAACCTGTGAGTCGCTCATTAATAAGACCAGGAGAGTTTTTTTCTCATGTGTGCCCTGCAGAAGTTGTTTTTCCCAATTATCGTCTGGGTCTAACCAGAAAATTGCAAGTTAGAGGTGCGCCGCCATATAGTAAAGCTCCAGATGCGGAACCTCCAGACCTCCCCGACCCCATTTTCTTTGAAGTGTAGTTAATTTGACTCATCTACGTTTATGGCTCCAAAGAAAATTCCCTATAAAGCTGTGCATCATGTGAAAATAGTGCCTAAGAATTGCATATAGTGTGCTTTGGAGTGCGTAGAGGCAGCTCAGTGAGATGATCATTTTTAAAATGGCTAACCTGCCCACGAGGGAGAGTGGTAAATCCCTCCAAAAATGAATGTTTAGAGCTAAATAAGTTGGGCCGTATGCGTTAACTGGACACCTAACTGCCGAACAGTGTCAGTCATCCAAAGGAATCCAACCTCAGGAAGCTTCTCCAGTGGAATCCCGGCCAGCCTCCCAAGTGAAAAGAGTTTGGACTTCTCTGGGCTGATATGGATTCTGGAGAGCTCTCCAAATGCAGGCATGGTTTTGAGCAGAATAGGCGCTGAGTCAGTTGGATGCCGCAGATATACTAGGGCGTCATCAGCATAGAGGGAGACAACATGATTTGTCACCCCCAGTTTTATCTCCCAGGGACCCATGGTGCGTCTTAGGGCCACCGCCAGGGGCTCGATGGGCAAGGCAAACAGAAGGGGGGAAAGAGGACACCCCTGCCTGGTGCCCCTACCTAATTGGAAAGTCTCGGAGACAATGCCACTCCAGCGTATCCGGGCATTGGGATCAGAATAGAGAATATGGACCCATTGAATACATTTAGGCCCTAAGCCAACTTTACGCAACACTTGCCATAGGCAGGTCCAATTTAGAGAATCAAATGCCTGCTCAATATCTAATAGGGTGAGGGCGTAGCCATCAGTTTAGAGCTGTGGGGCACGATAGACGTGAGCTAGAGGTCAGAGGTTGTGTATGGATCAGTTCAGGTAACTGTGGAAGGAGACAAGCTGCCAGCACACTGCTAAGAAGTTTCATGTCTATGTTTAGGAGTGATATTGGCTGATGTGACGAGGTTATCGTGGGATCTCTACCCGGTTTTGGCACCATCATGATCAGTGCCTCTCGCATAGTGGCTGGTAGGCTTCCGACGCTACGGGCTTCTTGATATACCTCTAAGAGCTTCTCAGTTATAATCACCGCATATTTGTGTTAAAATTCCGATTGTAAACCATTGCTACCTGGAGTTGTCACTGTCTTAAGGCATAGGATCGCGTCAAGTATTTCTTCCTTAGAGAGTAGGCTATCTATGGATTCCCTAGCTTCTGGAGTTCGACAGAAGAGGGATTCAGTTGCTCAGTGTATGTGTTACATACATGGATATGAAACATACTTTTAATAGCCGCTTGAGGACAGACCAGAGTTACCGCATTATTATGAAGGGTCAGAATAGGGGACCAGGGCGCTTCCTTCTTAACCAAGAGCGCTAATAATGCGCCCGTTATGTGTGAATGTATGTTGAGGAGAGTTGCGAAGTGGGCCCAGCGGGGCCACACTTGCTTGCACTGACCCATTGATTAGTCCAGATCAGGAATTTTGTTTTTCACATGGCGGTGGTGAGCACATGCTGTACTCAGGAGCGACTGTCATATATGTGCTAATCTGTAAGAAAGTGCGTGAATACATGTCGATATATTGACAGTACTGAATAAAAAGAAAATGCTAAGTATGAGGCACCAACATGTGTGGTACGTGCACCACAAGAATGGGACTCCTCACTGATGGACTATATCCGAGTGAAAGCAGGTGTCGTCTTTCTGCTCCTCCTTACAGTGCATGGAGACTACCTTTCCTGTCCCATGTTTAGCACAGCCCGAGCCCTGCGCCTTAGCCTTGCTGGCCAAGAGGCAGCGGCTTCTCCTTTTCCAATCCACAGAATATACAAAGCGGAATCTTGAAAGCGCTGCACTGTGCCCAGGCAGCCCAGAACATTACATGTGTCTTTGTGCTTCCTGACCTATAAAGTCAGGAGCTTCTTGTACTGAATGCCCTCATGCAATTCCTGGTTGTGGGCCTTTGTCGGGTAGCCACAGAGAGCCCAGAGGCCAATGTAGTGTCCTCCGTTGCCTGCCTAGGCAAAACTATCTTAGTATCCAGTAATGAACAGCTGATCTTTGTTGTGAAAAGATACTGAAGAGTTTTGTGACTGTGAAAGAGTACATTGCAATACATTTTGCAGACTATGCCCTGAAGTGTATGATCACCAGGGCCTTTATAACATGAAGTGCCCCAGAGCCAAGAGGAGTAACAGCTAGATGTATCACTTTCTGCAACCCAGGGACACTTTGGTATTACAGAAGAGGGCCACATAGGCTTGCGTAGTCCCTTCTGTAATACAGATAGCTCTGGTGCACATGTAGCATCGGTACTATCCTAAATGGGTGTTACCTCATTTGAGTTTGGGTGTGGCTTCATGCGAATGAGTGAAACACTTTGCCTTTAAACATGCACCGTATTATGGATGTGGGTACACAAAGAGATGGTGCAAAGGTCAGTGTGCCCCTCAGAGCGACCTCTGCAAGGGAGGAAAGACAGTCCCATGGACCCCACTAGACATCCCACTGTAGGTAGGTGCAGTCACTTACTGCTTTCCCCAGTAGGGGGACGTATGTTACCATTTAAATTATAGGCTGGGTGCTGTCTGCACTGTTAAAAAAGATGGAAGGCTTCTTCAAACAGCGGCTCAACGTTTCACCTATGTGCTGTCCACTGAGCAGTCACAAATCCATGTCTGCCCAGAGGGAAGCTTATTATCTGTAACAGGGCACACTCTCCCTGTTTACGCCAACCCACCCTGTTAAAGATGCACCGCCGCACAAACATGTACAGAGCGCAGTAAGTATTATGCAGAGTAAGTATGTATGCAGTAGAGCTGTCTCCCTTACTTATAGGTCACAAGGAGGCTTAAGGCTACTTATACTTGTTAGTAACCAACTGCTAAAATCTGTGAGGCTTATTTATGAGCCCTTGCGTCACATTTACGCCGCCGTTGCATCACTTTTTGTGACACTGCTGTGGCGTAAATAATGTGCTACGTTGTGCCATATTTACAAAGTGACGCATCTAGGCAGATGGTTCACTTCGGAAAGCCCTGCGCTTCATTATACTTGCGTCAGGTATAATGTATGCAGGGTGGGCGTTCTCCCGCAAAAAAGGGTCATAGGAGTGGCGCAGTGAAATCTATGAGATTTCACTGTGCCACTTCTAGGACGCCAATGCGTCAAAACTTTACACCTGCATCATGGCAGGCGTAAGGGTGACGCAGGCCCTTTCACATGGGGCTTGCCCCATGTGAAAGGACACATTGCTGGAGTTGCGTCTGTTTTCAGAGACACCCCAGCAATGCATCACTTTTGCGCCTACAGATACGTCAGTAATACTGACGTATCTGTAACTCCTTGCAACATGATGCGCCGTACTGTAAATACGGCGCATCCATGGTGTCACAAGGAGGGCGCACTGAGAAGTGTTGCATCACTGCTTTGTTGCACTGATGCAACACTTCTCATAAATGAGGCCCAGTGTACTTAGCAAGTCTCAGGGTGTACTACAGTTCAAGGTAGCTCTAGTAATTAATGCACTTTCCACAAATATGCACGTTTTCCACTTAATACAAGTTTTGATTAGTATAAAATAGCTTAGGGGATAGCTTAGAGAATGTGATATGCGATGTTCATCGGGTCAAAGGTCACATGGTATTATTTCCAGTGATGTCATCATCATGGTAATTAGTGTTTTTCAAACTAAAAGATCTACCTCTTTCTGGTCACAGAGTTTTTGGAAGGTATGAAACTGGTACTGAGAAAAGAAAGGGAGACCTAAAACAATGGGAATGGGGGCAGGGGTAGTTATTTAGATAAATGAGCCACAGCTCTGCCTGCTGGTTCATGTGTCACCCTCTGGAGCATACGGAAGCAATTTAGGAAAGGGAGATGTTGATGAGACTATGAGAGAGAAATTGTTGAAAGGTATGTCGCATCCTGTCTTCAGGATAAGTGGAAGATTATGCACATAATGATGATATACATAGCTAGCAATATAATTGCTTCTTAGCATTTACCAATGGGTGGGAATTACGTTCCAACTCAATGGCACTCATGTTACCAATCACAGAAGCTAAGCTGGCACTTCCTTAATTTGAAAGTGTCAACCTACACATTAGACAGGACTGAGCAGCAAATATATAAATAGAGGACTTGCCTCAACTACCCACTAGAAGGCAATAAATAAAATCGAAAGCTTTGCCTGCAGTGCTGTCAAGTGGCCCAGGTCATGAACTGTCTTTAAAACTAGCATCTATTGATACTAAATTATTTGGAACTTCCGTTGTAAACTGCGCCTTTTTGCTTAAATGTCTCTAAAATTTTCTTGGGGGGAGAACCGCCCAAATCCCTTTGAAAACTTTAGGCTTGCTCGCTGCACTCGATCAGAAAATGTGGGCTGGTCTGTAAAATTTTGCCAGCGCTGGTCTTGGTTTCCAGTCTGGCCCTAACTTGGATTGGCTCCCCAAACCTCATTGACAAATTTGAGTGAATCCTAGCCAGGATGGCAAAGAAATCAGTTTGAAGGGACTGAATCCTATACCCTTTTGTGCTACCTTAGTAAAAGCAAGAAGTAGGCATGGGTGGAGGATATTCCATTTGCTCTTGAAGGTTGGTTATGTAGTATTCATCATATTTTTGAGCATTTTATAATAGAGCTCCACTAGTCCATTGATCAGAGTGTGGTAGGAGATGGAGAAGTGTTACTCACACCACACTTCTCCTACATGAACTTCATGTAACTTGACATGAAGTTTGTTGCCCCTTCCAAAAAAACAGTCCACGGGCCACAGGACAATTGTACTTATGAGAGGCCCCACCCTATGGTATTTGGTGGCTTGTTTCACCAAAACAAATATAGGTTAGTTACCTGAGGTGGTGGACAATGTCCATCCCAATCATCTCATATTGAATCATGAACACAGGCTCTGGCATGAGATGAGCCATGACCTTAGCCTGTCCTAACAGATTTTTTGCCAGAGAGATAAATATGTCAAAGCTTCTCCAGATTTACACCCACACTAGGTCAGTAAAAAGTATGGGAAAAGTCGCTGTTTGGTCTTCTTTGCCGCAAGAGGGACCTATGTGCGAGCGTAATGGAGCCTCTGTTGACATTATGGTACCCTAAACGTCTGGCTGGTCACAGATATTGGATAAATGCCTTGCTGCACAGAAAGACACCATCCCAAGACACCATAGACCACCCATCCACTTTTGCCTGAATCTGCATCTAGGTTTGTGTACGCTGACAGACAATGGTCAACTCTTGTGCTCGGGCAAATTCTGCTCTAGCGGTGTCTTGCTTCTAAAGCAGTTTCTGCAATTCAGTAAGATCTTTTAGCATAGACACTGTTGCCTGTAAAGGCTCCTCAGCGGGAGCCACCTCAGCCATTAGCTTGGGTCCAATCCCCATGTGTTGGCAAACTAATAAACAATAGTCTCTACTAACACACTAATATCACTGGTACACTAGCACTCACAAGGAACCAAATGTTTACATTCACACATGGTAGGGACTGTATATGGTATCATTTTACGGATATAGGTAGTCTCCTTACATGTCACGTCGCCTTTATAACCACAGGATAGTATGGGGGTCAAAAGTTTCATCTTGAATTTAAGTTCAGAAAGGGCTTAATATGTGCTTTCATACTAAGGATCCCCATTGCATGATATGTAATAAGTGAAAAAAGGACCAACTTTGACACCCTTGAAACTTGGTCTGTGCTAGGTAGGAAACCATGTAATTTAAAAGAAACAAAAGCCCACATGTATCAAAGTTCCATTTTGCATTCCCTAAATAGCTTAGTGTATGTAAGAAAATAGCGATTCTCTAATAGCGATTTCTACAGAGTCGCAATCGCAATTAGGGAAACGCTATTAGGAAATTCTACTTTCGTTCCTATGGGCCTAAAGGCCAGTAGGTGCGATTGGTTTTGCATTATCTAATTTGTGACAACTTAATTGGTAATCACAAATTAGGAAATGCAAAACCAAGGGTGCCAGGAGGCCTAAGCGCCCCCAAGCACCCCAAAATAAAATGTGCACATTTAAAGCGTACACATGCCCTAGGGGCACGTGTGCGCTACATGGCACTTTGAAAAATGTATTTTTGTGCTTTTTCAAAATTTGCACTTGGTTACCATTGACTTGGAGTCGATGGTAATAGCATTTCCTAAATGCAGAGTTGCCTTTAGGAAATGATTGGTGCATGTGCTCATCGAATCGCTAATTGCGATTCCCTATTTGGAGTCGCAGTTTTAGGTAATCACAAAAATTGCGATTACCTAAAATGCACTGCCAAAGCCTTTCATGCATCTTGAAAGGCTATTTTGCATTCACAAATGATCAAATTTAGTGATTGGCACTGTTTGCGATTGCAAAATAGGTTGATACATGTGGCCCAAAGTAGTTAACTTATTTCCAGGTAAAAACAGCAATACCATGAAAATTTACACTGCAATGAGTGTTCATTTTAAGACAACTACGCAGGTTAATAATTCATTATAATAATTATTTTGACTGCCCTAGTATTCTCTGTTGCTGTCTCTCTGTTATCTCAATAAGAGAATAGTGCAGTCAAAACATATTTTATCAATCAGCAATTGTTTAAATGATAATGAGGGGCTGATTTAGACCACAGAGGATGGTCTTTACTCTGTCAGGGTGACTGAAAATAATATTCTGTCGCCCGGACAGAATAACTGTCCTATGAATCTAGAGATGTCCCTCAGCCCAGCAAACATCTCTAACATTGGTAGGAACTTCCAACACAGCAGTTCCTGTCAATGTATTAAAAGTTTAACAGATAGCTCCGTCAACATGACGGTACCGTCCTGCAAAATCTTGAATCGGTTTTATTATTTTCAAAAACAAAATCCCAAAACTGAATTTTGGTTTTGAAAATAAAAAAACTGAATGATCCCCGCATTCTAAGAGCTGTTTCTCATGATGTGGGTTCATTTAGCAGTTTTCACTGCCCCTTATAGCCAGTTCTTACCTGGCAGGAAAGGACGGTGAAAATTCGCCATTTTACCCCCAATCTAAATCAGACGGGCAGTCAAATGGCCAAACCTCTGAGAGCCCTTACTCCGTCGAGCCATCAGATGAGTATGTCAATGACAGAGACAGAGTAGTCTCCATTGCTGACATACTGAAGTTACACCCAATTCTAAATGAGACAGGCAAAACTTCAGTTAGGCGGAGAGGGAACTCAATTACCATTGCAACAGAGTACCCTCTCTACCAAACTCTAAATCAGAGCCATAATGCATCACCAACATATTGATCCTTGCCACAGCTGCTCACTGCCTCTTTCTAGAGGTATGCATTTTACACCAACCACGCTCATCCCTACTTCTAGGCCTGGTTGTTTAACAAGATGTATAGTGCTGGTAACTGAGACATCCTGGTTAGGTGGTCAGGTCGTCCTTTTGGGCCCTGTTGGCTGAAAGAAGCATTGACCAACCACTAACATTTGTCTCCCATTAGTTGCACTGTTGTTGGGATTTTCATTATCAGAGTCTGGTGCCCTATGGGTTTGGACCAACATCCTTGTTTTCCTGGCTTGTCTTCATTAGTTCTAGGGTGTTCATTTGCAATGTGCACAATTACCTGTTCATGCTTCCCCAATTTTTACATGCAGGTTCTTTAGCTAGGTGATGTGGTGAAGAAGGGGGGACAGCCATTTTACTATGTGCCACATTGAGGGGGTGTGCTGAGGCAATGAGTGTTGTTGTTACATATGTAGATGAGAAGTCCTACCCAGTAAATATCGGTGGTACCTGTGGCAAGATCATCACAAACTGTGCTGCTGAAAGCAGATGTTTTCTACAGTTGTGGGAGTATCAGTCAGTCAACAAATCTTTATTTGGTTAAAATCCTTAAAAGAAAACAAATTCATTTATGCACAAAACTGCAATATATAGGCACCTCATAAAAACATTAAAAGCCAATCACACGTTAATTTCTACATCATAATTCAAGACACAATCTATGAGCAACTACACTCCTGCAACAAAAACACAACAATTTGTGAGACTATATAAACAGAGCATAAAGTGATTTGTGCAGTAATTAAAACATGTACCCTTTAAGCATAAGACTAAAACATAACATGTTTTAGACAAAACCAATTCCAGCAAGCTGTGTACAGCTACGCATGGTACAATGAATAATGGCAATTTTTTTTAACTCTACTAACAGATCATAGATGTGCAGACTGTGCATCACAGGGCCATGGTACAAGGTCTGTTTCGCAAAACACATCTAGGATAAGAAACAAAGAGATGGGCAATGTGAAGGCAAAACCTGACCAAGTAATACCTTTGCTGACGATGTGATACACAATATAAATAAAGCTCCTTATGATTTGTGGTAATCAGTGATTGATATGCCACATACCTACCCTGACTACACTCTAGGGCTTCTTTTCTCCTAGTCAGAATAGCCAGAAATTGTGGGGCATATTAGCAAGACCCACGTTAAAATTATCGCAGTTTTAGCGGCAGGAAACTGCCGCTAAAGCGGCGATAATAGGCTTGCTAATATGCGTTATGGAATTCCAATAGAAGCCCAGGTTAGATGTCCTGCACATCTAACCTGGGCTTCTATTGGAATTCCATAACGCATATTAGCAAGCCCATTATCGCCGTTTTAGCGGCAGTTTCCTGCCGCTAAAACGGCGATAATTTTAACGTGGGTCTTGCTAATATGCCCCTAAGTTTTAACACTGGCTTTGACAGAGGGATTAGCACTCTGTGGACTGTCAAAACGTTCTGGACCTCCTATCGAGTAAAGCTGGGCCTTCACAAAGTCGAGCCAATCAACTTTACAGGCTTTATCGTGTTTCAAACAATCAACGATCACAGCTTGGTTGAGTAAGGCTTCTTGTCTCAACCAGATTGACAGCCATAACATTAAAGGAGTGACTTTGATATGATCTTCTACATACAATAGACCCAATTCCACATGACACACATATGTAGGCGCACCTATGGGGACAGATAACAGACTATGCAGAGAAGTATTTTTGCTAAACTGTAATTGTGCAATGTCAGAAAAAAACAAATGCCTGCACCATACATACCAGCTGAAATATATCTCGCCTTATAAATTTTAATCATCACATATAATGATGAGAAACCCAATTTGACAGCAAACTGAAAGATTGCAGCTATCAACTGTTAAAAATGAGTCCTCCTTACTTTTACCAGATGCCACCAGGTGCCTTAGTTGGCAAAAGGAACCACCAAATACGTGACAGTTGGTACACATGTCTTTCTAGTCTTGTTGACATAGGACGGCCTCAATTTGCTGAGCGGTCGACCACAGACCATTGTGTAAGATTTAGATTTGTTTACAGACAATCCCAATTGTTCCATAAACAAGGCACAGTTATCCACTAACTTTTGCAATCCTACCCAAGTTCTGGATAATAAAACACAGTCGTTGGGATGTAGCAGTGCTTGTTATGGCTTAGTTCCCGCCGCTGGTGCATCTGCCTCCACTGTAAGAAAAAAAAGTTCAAGATCGTTGATGTAGAGAAGCAGAAAAAGGGTGCCATAACACACCCTTGTCTTACCCCCCTGCCTGATCTTAATTGGGGAGGTGCATATTTAATGCACCCCATTACATCTTCGTGAAGTTGGATCAATATATGCAAAATCTGACGTTCCACCCCTGTCCCCAATATCTATTTTCCTAGCTTCACTCGATTAATACAAACTCAGAGCTGAGATCCATGAAGGCTAGATGTAAACCGCATCTCTTCACCTTGGTGTACTTACTAAGTAAAAGATGTAGATTTAGGCACTGATCAATGGTTCCCAGGCCATGTCTGAAACCATACTGAACTTCTGAAAGAATACCTTTTTCAATGGCCCAGGTCTCTAACCTATCTAGGAGAGTTCGTCCCAGCATTTTATCAGTAGACTCAATGAAGGAGATAGGGCGATAACAACATGGATCAGCATGGTTCCCTTACTTAAAAATAGGAGCAATAATTGAGTACGACTTGACTTTGGGGGACCAGAATTAATTGCACTTCACAGAACATTGACTAGTTATGGCACCCAGAGATCTTAACTGTTTTTGAAAAGGTCAATCAGAGCCAATCTGGGCCTGTGGCCTTATTACTCGGGCTCCGTTCCACTGTTGACTCTTTTAAGGTAATTAAAGGGAAATCTCCATTACCAGGGCTTGAGTTACTCATCACTTTGTTTTCTTTCATATCTGTCTGACTCATAATTGTCAGACCTGGCCCTTTTTGCAGGTTTATCCCAAAACATTTTGCCTTATGCCTCCTATTTTCCGACCCTGTTTTTGTTGGCTTTAGTACTCTGGGCACTTGACCACTGCTAACCAGTGCTAAAATACATACAGTCTGTCTAAATTGTATTAGTGATTGGTTTATCCATAATTGACATATTTGATTTACTGGTAAATCCCTAGTAAAGTGCACAATGTGTGTCACCAGGGCCTGTAAATCAAAGCTACTTTTGGGCCTGCTGCACTGACTGTGCCACCCACATGAGTAGCCCTGTAAACATATCTTAGACCTACCACTGCATTGTCTGTGAGTACAGTTTTAAACTGCCATGTCAACCTGGCAAGTGCACCAACTTGCCAGGCCCATTTCTTCCCTTTTACTACATGTAAGGCACCCATAAGGTAGGCCCAAGGTACTCCCATGGGCAGGCTGCAGTGTATGTGAAAGGTAGGACATGTACTGTATGTTTTACATGTGCTAATAGTGAAAGACTGCCAACTTTTTCACTATTGCAGGGACTAGCTCTCCCATAGGCTATCATTGGAGCTTCCTTGTAACATTTTAAAAGTGTAACTTTCAATTGGGAACAGCTAGAGATTTGGAGTTTGGGTTCCCTTTAAAAATCCATCTTTTAGTGAAGATGGTTTTTAAATTGTGTGCTTGAAAATGCCACTTTTAGAAAGTGGGCATTTTCTTGCTTTATCATTCTGTGTGGCCCTGCCTGCATATAAAATCAATGTCTGGTTTAGACTGACAGTGGCTGTTTGTGCATTCACTCCAGACACTTACACAAAGGGAGCTGAGGTGTGCCCTGCATTTCCTGATGGGTCTTTCTGACCTGAATAGGGCTGTTTCTGCCTATTGCAATGCTGTCTCCACCCCCTATAGTGTGGCTGGACCAGGGAGGACAGAACTGGTTCTAGTAAGCAGGAGAGACTTTCTTTAAAACCTGCACACTTCAAAGGCTGAACGTAGTATAAGTAGTGGGGCCCAGACCCCAGAACTTTACAACACTTCTGGATCAAGACAAACGTCTGCCAAGGAGAAAAGCTGAAGAGCTCTGAGGAGGAGTACTGCCCCTTTGCTGTGTGTTGCTTTGCTGGGTTGGTCTGCAGTTGCTGCTTCTACTTTGGAAAGGAAAAGGACTGGACTTTGCTTTGTATCCTGCTTGTGAAGTTTGTCCGAGGGCTTGTGTGTGCATGCCTCCTGTTAAGTAGTCTCATGTCCAGCAAAGACTTCACCTGCAGCCTCCCTGAACTTCACTGCTGGGAGGTCTGACCTGCCAAGTGGTGCCAATTCCTCAAATCTGGGCCCTTGGAGGTTGTTCCTGCTGCAAAGATCTGCTTGAAACCATCAAAATCAAAGCATCGCCCTTCCAGCGCCCTGTTTTTCCGCCCGCTGTCATGTGCCCAAAGAAATCGATGCAGTGCCTGCCCGCGGCCTAAGTAAACGCTGCAGCCCGAGTTCAGCACACCATGTCTCTGAGGTCTGCAACCACCTCACTGACTCCAGAGCAGGCCTGCTGTGCGGCTGACAAGATCGACGCATCATGGGACCGCGGCTGAAGAAACCGATGCAGCGTCTGTTTGCCACCACTGCATCGATTTCCAGCACGTCCCGATTTCCACACATCGCACCGGTGCGCCACGTTTCTCCGACACATCACCCGCAGACCAGAACCGTCTTGGATTTCGACGCCTCACTTCCCCATACAGTCTGGATTTGGCGCAACACTTCTCCTGCGTGCAGCAGATCTGACGCATCACCTCCCCAAGGACTCAGGAACCAACGCATTGCTGTGTTTTTCTGACGTCTCCCTCCTCTGCGGCTGTTTTCCTTGTGGAGTTTGACGCATCTGAGGTACTTAGGGGCATATTTACAAGCCCCTTGCGCCACTTTTGCGCCGCTGTTGCGTCACTCATGTGACGCAGCGGCGACGCAAACCATGCGCCACATTGCGCAATATTTACAACGTGACGCATCTAGGGAGATGCGTCACGATGTAAACCCTGCGCCACATGAAACCTCGTCAGGTTTCATGTGGGCGTTCCAGCGCAGGGTGGGCGTTCCCTCGCAGGTACGCCTCGTAAAAGTGACGCAGTGAAATCTACAAGATTTCACTGAGTCACTTTACGCCCATGCTGCGTCAAAACCCTGCGCCTGCTTGAAGCAGGCGAAAGGATTGACGCAGCATGTTAGGCATAGGGCACCCCGAGCCTTGCTGGAGCCGCGTCGCGCTTGCGACGCGACTTCAGCAATGCGCCGCTGCTCACGTCGGGGGATGCGACACGCATCTGCCCATCCGTGCGCCACGGCGCGCCGCATTGTAAATGCGGCGCATCGGCTGGTGGCGCAAGGAGCAAACTTGCGTGACGCATCTTCCCTGGCGCATCCCTGCTGATTTGCAGGGATGCGCAAGGGAACGTAAATATGCCCCTTAGTGTAAAATCACCGCATCCATCGAGTGCTATGGACAGAATTGCTTGAAACATTTTAAAAGTCATATTTTGAGTTGTGTATGTTGGAGTTTTGTCGTTTTAGTCTTGTCTGGTTTAGATAGATACTTTATTTTTCTAACCTGGTGTGGTGTCCATTTGTAGTGTTTTCACTGTGCTATTGTGTGTTATGTACAAATACTTTACACAGTGCCTCTGAGACAAGCCTGACCGCTCATGCCAAGCTACCAAGGGGGTGAGCAGGGGCTATCTGGGTGTGTAATTGCCTTATCCTGGCTAGAAGGAAGGGTCCCTACTTGGACAGGGTGCAAGCCACTGCCAACTAGAGACCCCCATTTCTAATAATAATATCAAACACTTTAGAAAAAAGAGCCACCCAAAGGTGTGGTGAGATGGTCACATCAAGGCTTCTGTTGTTTTGTTTTTAAAAAAAAGGAGAATTTACAATGTTTCAGAAGTGAGATACATCATTCACACAACTTGCCACCCCTAGTTGCTTCCAAGCTTCCTGCCTTAAAGTTTCCTTCCTCTCCTTGATCACTTCTTTATAGCCCAATCCGCGCAACCTCACATCCTCCACATCTCTTGGTGACTTCTTTAAGGCCTTTATTAGGCAGCTAGGGGCAGAAGAACAAGACCTATCAAACCATTTCCTCTTCTTTGGCTCTCTACTGGGTCATACTGCAACAAACAGGTCTGCTACCGACTTACATATTTCCTTATAAGCCCTGAGTAGGTTTGAAGGGTTTTCATCATGCCCCAGCCAAACCCTTCATCCCTTTATGCGTAGATGTCCCCAATTCCTGCCAATTACCTTTGAAAGAAAAAGACCTGGGTCAATATCAGCCCATTTACACTGGATACCTCTATTTTTGTAACCTCTATTGGGGGGACAACATAAGTTTGTTGTGATTGGAGATAACCAACAAACAGATTCAGAGCTAGGGGATTATGATCACTCATACAGTTCTGAAGTAAAACAAAGTTACAGACCTTCTTACGCCACTGATTTGAGATAGCAATAAAATCAATCATGCTACCTGTAGCCTTCCCAGTATAAGTAATTTGTTTCAGGACTGCAGCCTGTGCTAAATCTAGTGTGAGGACTAAGTTCCACCTATTCGAAATCCTATTAAAGACGTAAGCAGTAGGACTATGTTCAAAGTGCAGATAGTCCACATTTTCATACCCCACTATGCAGCACATGGCATTCCTTGAAATGGACACAGTCTACAATTAAATCACCCCTGATACTACAACAAAATCCCCCCTTAATTTGTCTAATATTTTACAAGTGAGTTGGCTATTGTAAGACTATTACAATTAAAATTATTGTAGTAAAAATGGGGTGAGTTAAGAATAGTTTTAGGTATTTTACCCACAAGGGAAACAGAAACTAAGGTTAACAGGCCACTGCTACGGTGTCCTGATCTTGAAGGCATGGTCGATGTTGTCAGAGAACAAACCCATTGATATAGACAGTGTTACAAGCCTGTCTCCTGAAAACACACAATATGATATCCAGCAATCAGATTTATTGAATTAGAATAATTCAACTTGCTGGTGATACCAGCCACATTCCAAAATAACAGGTTAAAATCGAACAGAGATGACAAAGTACGAGTTTTAGGACTTGGCACTGCGCTGGCCTGCACCAACTTGGCGACATCAAGTGTGTCAGTTACGGGTGAGTTTCTTTTCCATATTCACAGTATGGTCTCCTGTATAAATACGATGGACAAGTAGACCACAATTACTATGCTTTATAATCAGGTCATTCTTTGATGTAGAGGGGGTATTTGAAGGCAACATCGCTGAGCCCCAAATTGGTGCCCTACACCTTAGCCCTTAAACATTCAGTTCTAACATCCAGTTCCCAGTTAACATTTTACTGTGCATGAGTCAATCAACCTGCTCCAGAGGGGTAAGTCCATTGAAAGACACAGTGCTGGATGATCTGCATGTGGAGGATGACTGTACAACATGTCTAACGGGCACAGCAATACTGGGCCTATAAAGATATCTGAGAGGGACTGTCTTAATGTTGCTCATTGCTGATCCAAGGCATGTCAATCCATGAAGCAAGAAACCAACCAGCTTGGGATCCCTAAAAGCTCATAACAATACAGTCCCTTCCTCCCTTATATGACTGTTGCCCACCCAGGATACTCTCCAGGCAAATATGTCTTCGTGCACCGTATCACAACTATGATTTCTAATCATTTGACCCAAGCAGTAAGTAACTTTGTTGTTGAGTTGCAAATCGTCCTCTGCTGGATTAGGATACAATGATGGGAAATTTTTAAGTACAATCACAAGAGGTGCAACTTCTGGAGGTAACTGCAGAGCTCTAAGGTTCTGCTTGCCACCAATGTAAGAAGAATTGACATTCCAAGATGTCGTTGTTGCAGAATCTACAATGAAAGGCAAAACCTCTATATTCAACATTTGACCATCATGTCCTGGATTTATTACTGACTTGGGGGGTTCATTTGTAATTGCAATTTCTTGCAGTCCAACCAGTACCTTTGTATTGCCCCCTCTTCTATGGACACCTTCAGTTGGCCCTTCACAGTTAACCTCTGCATGTCCTGTGGATTTGTACAACTCTTGATCTACTAATTCCTTCAAAGTTGTCTCCATACCCCTAAGTCGGGAGAGTATAGGGTCAAGCAACATTGTAAGGGCACTATCAACAGTCTTAATATAATTATTGATGAGGTTACCATCTGGGCAAGCTAAGTTTGATATTTGATGCAAAACCACTCCTGTAAGTGATTGGCTGTTTTGAGTTAGTCAATTATTCACAGTCTTAGGGGCCTATTACGATGGCGGTCGGGAAACCTCCCCGACCGCCATGGTAGCGGGAAAAGACCGCCCGCATGTACCGCAACATCACCGCCGGTCGAATTACGATGACCCGCTGTCGAAATCCGACCGCGGCGGTCTGATCGCGGGCTTTAACATTGCGGTGGTTGCTGCTGCCCACAGCACCGCTGCGATGCCGAAAGGAGCATGTCCTGCATTTCCCTGCACTGCGTGGCAGGCACTGCACAGTGCCTGCCACCTGGTACAGGGAAATGTAGGGGAACCATGGGTACCCCCAGTGCACCCACACCCCCAACACATTGGGGGCCCGCAACAGGCCCCGGAAGACAATCACCGCATGCCTTTCAATGGCGGTCTGACCGCTGAGGAAAGGCTGGCTACCGCCGGCATCATAATCCTGCCGGCGGAGCCTGCTCTGCACCGCCACCATTATTCCGGTCCTGCTCCATCTGCCAGGCAGGAGTGCGGATGGCAACCGGCGGTAAAGCGGCGGTCGGAATTTCCCACCGCCGCGGTCACCACCACCATCCTAATATGACCGGCGGATTTCCTGGTTGCGATGGCGGGCGGATGTCCACCGCTGGTACGGTGGGCGCCACCGCCGGCCCGGCGGTGGACATCCGACCGCCATCGTAATAGACCCCTAAGTTACCAACTTGGTCCCAATGGATGTTTTCCTTGAGCATGTATTAGCATGTCCCAAGATGATTTTTTTCTTTTTGGGGGGGCGGAGATCCCACAGGGTCATTACCGATGGACAGTGTATTATCAGATGTAATTCATAGGTCACAAGTATAAATACAAGTCAATCCAGTATAATTACTGGACTCCCCTCCCTGTATACCTTGTGTACCTTGTGTTTGTTCAATTCCTGCACAATCCAAACTAGATTTTAAGGCTGAATCTTTATCCAAGGAGCTAGATAAAGCCTTCTTGGTAGCCCCGTGTCTCTCCTCTACACATTCTATCTCTAAATTGATAGCACCCATTGTCGTGGTTAAAAAGATAGTTATTGATGCTGCTAGGGAGCGGTCTTAGGAGGCACTGATAGAGCAGCTGACTTTTGCTTACTCATTATTCCCAGTCATAGTCAATTATAATGGAGCAAGTAAGGACAAAGAGAGATAATCCAGCTCAGACTCGGTCAGCTGGGGAGGCCCCTCTGCACCTGGTCAAGCACTGGAGCGTGTTCGGCACACGTCCTGCACTGCGGCTGTGTGTACAAACTAAATGCAACTGAGCTGCGTGAATCAGGCATGAATCAGGTACCCTGCCTTCTGGGCACTGCAGGGCTTTGTGTAACTTCAAGTCCTGCCACCGTCTGCACCTTGCATCCCCCGCTGTGGGATGTGTGTCTTAGTTAAATGTGCCTGAGCTTGGCAGATCAGATGCCCCTCATTCTGGACACTTCAGGGCTTTGTGGGGCTTTGAGTCATTCCCCCCTCTAAGCATTGAGTCCCGCACCACGGTCTGTGTGTCCGAGTCCTGCCCCCCTCTGAGAGTGGCGCTGTAGAAAGTGCAAATTTTAGTAGTGAGGATCAGGGTTATGAAAAAATAGGCATTGCATTGAAGAAAGCTATTTGTTGTGTTCTATGCTTACCTTTGTGTATGGAAACACAAGCACAACCCTATATGCCAACGTGGGACTCATTTGTAAATGGGAACCTCATTTGTATCTAAGTTGGATCCCCCTAATTATTTCAATATCAATCGAAACCAAATTTAATTTACATAACAAAGCACAGGACACAATTGATTTCCATCTTAAATGCATTGAATCTATTTGTATGTGACAACATGCAACATTAGTGATCATAGTTCAGACGACGGAGTGCTCAAACAGTGATTCTATTTACAGCATATATAAACAAAGACACTGTAAGTCTCCAGTGGTTGCCTTCATTACTCAAAAAAGTCCAAAGCAAGGTTGCATGAATTGGCATGACATCCCTTTAGAATAAATACACAAGCGAACCAAAAGGGAGGTTTTGCAAATGTTTTGACCCCTTGTGAATGTAATGGTCTCATCAGGACATAGTCATCTTACTACCAACTTGCACATGAACAAAGACAGAAAACAAAAAACTTCCTCAGTCCTCTGTTTCAACCTACTGGACTCCTCACTCAAACAGTCCATGTCTTACTCACCACCTAAGTAGTGGACACACTTGTGAGTAAGGATTGAATCACTGAAACCCTGAACAATCTGAGGTAGAAGCAAAAAGCAGATTGATTAAGAACCGAAATGTATGTCAAAGAATGGTTTTCACAAAAACTCACCCCAAGCGGGAGAACATGCCACTACTCGCTCCTTGTTACTATTCCATGCTCGTGAAGAGAGACTAACGGAAGACACTCCAGGCATGGCTGTGTCATCTGGCCTCCTGTCTCTACATCACTAGACTGCTAACTCCAGTCTGCCATCTTAGTAGAGTAACTACAACTGTTGACAACACCCATTTATGCTAACAGCAGAGAGATAACAATACTACTGACAACAACATACTGACCGATACCTCACTAGTGGATGATTGTGATGGTCTACCCTCCGGGGACACCCCCACCTCACCCCCTCGTTTGGACAGGTATGAAGCAGTGACGTCGTATTATGTGCAAGGGATCCTTTTTATTTAAACGTTCAGGCTCTCCGGCCATACAACATAAAGAGTCCAAGGCAAGGTGTTTCAGTCCATCTTCAGTCCGGTCGTCTGCCGGCCGACTGGGGCTCCACCTCCACTCCTCGGTGGTCCCGGGCTGTCTTGTCCGGGTTGTAGTACTCGGGGATGAAAGGCAGGGCAAAGAAAAAAAGAAAGAAAAGAGAACCTTTAGGCAACCGTCCTGTTGCTACAATTTTGAAGGGAAAGGGTTTGTGCACCACCACCAGTGTCCCTACTTGTGAAGTGCCTGGGTGAGGGTAGTCAAGGTGTCGAGCTTGGTGTGGCCCTTAGCCCTGCCCACCACCCCTTTAACGAAAACGGGTGCGCCGCAGCCACTTGCCTGGGTCCACGACCCTCCCGGGGCCGTGGTGTGGTGAGAACCTGCCTCCTTCTCTCTCCTCGGAGGGCCGGACTCGCTCGCGGTAAACAGGAAGTCGTCTCCCGTGCTCTGTGGTCGGTCCGCCTCGTTGTCCTCGCTCTTGCCGTCCTCCGGTATTCCTTCGCCTCCCCAAGCCGCGTTGTTCTCGTCTCGCTTCCTCTCCTCGGTCGGCATCCGATCGCGCAACCCTGCGTCCTCGCTCTCCGTGTTTTGTCCGGGCTCGAGGGGTGTGGTCCCGGCGCTCCGAGCCGACGAGACTGGACCGTCACTGCCACTTCCTGTTGGTGTGTTTTCGGCGGCCATGTTGGAGTGCCCGGAGCTCCCTTCGTCGGAAAGTGATGGGGCCTCGGTGGACTCATCACACTGCCTTCCCTCCAGGAATGGACGTGTGGGCCATTCGGCCATGGGGCACCTCGAGAGGAAATCCACATTGCCCTGCAGACGTCCCGGAACGTGGAGGGCGGAAAATGAGAAGGGCTGTAGGGCAAGAAACCATCGGAGAACCTTAGGGTTAGTGTCCTTATGGAGGGCCAACCAGGTGAGGGGAGCATGATCAGTAAGCAGTATGAAGTGGCGACCTAGGAGGTAATACTGAAGGGCCTCCACCGCCCACTTTATGGCCAGGCATTCTTTCTCAATGGTAGCATAACCCACCTCCCGTGGAAACAACTTACGGCTAAGGTAGAGGATGGGGTGGAGATCACTGAGGGCATCAGGCTGGGATAGAATGGCCCGTAGACCCCTGCCTGATGCGTCCGTTTGTAACACAAAAGTGGAGTCGAAGTTCGGGCAGGCAAGCACAGGGTTGTGGCAAAGGGAGTTTTTCAGCAAGCGGAAGCTCTGTTCGTGTCTCTCGGACCACTGAAACTTCTACTGGACTGTGCCTTAGCGAGGAGGTCTGTGAGTGGACTGGCTACTTCGGAGAAACCCGGGATAAACCTTCTGTAGTACCCGACCAGCCCGAGGAAAGGCACGTATGTCCTTCCGTGAGGTGGGTCGGAGTACGTGGGTGATGGCCTCATTCTTGCTCACTTGGGGTCTGATATGTCCAGCCCGGATGTCGTATCCTAGGTACTCGATATGGTCAGCCCCTAGTGTCGTCTTTTTGGGATTCATTGTAAGGCCTGTGTTTTGTTACGTCTTCAGTACGTTCTCTAGGTGTTGCAGATGGGTCTCCCAATCGGGGCTATGGATAACAATATCGTCAAGGTAGGCCATGGCGTACGTCTGATGGGAAGAGAGGACCGTGTCCATGAGTCTCTGAAAAGTGGCGGGAGCCCCATGGAGACCGAAGGGGAGCACTTTGAAGTGAAATAAGCCAACGGGTGTGGAAAAGGCGGTCTTGTCTCTGATGTCCGGTTTCAGTGGTATTTGCCAATACCCCTTTGTGAGGTCAATAGTGGACATTATATTGGCGTTACCGAGTTTCTCGATGAGTTCGTCCACCCGTGGCATAGGATATGCGTCGAACTTAGACACCGCATTAAGTCTGCGGAAGTCGATGCAGAAACGTATGCTCCCATCGGGTTTAGGGACTAAAACAATCGGAGAAGACCAGGCGCTATGTGAGGGTTCGATTATATCTGCCTCCAACATCGCTTTTATCTCCTGTTCTACGGCCCCTCTTCGGGCAGCCGGGATACGATAAGGCCGTTGTTTGATCGGTTGGGAGGTGGTGGTGATAATGTCGTGCTCGACTAGGGATGTCCTTCCGGGAACGCCGGACAGGACAAACGGGTACGACGCACACAGGGCCCTCAATTGGTTTTTCTGTTCCGCTGTGGTTTGGGGTCCCCAGTTAGGCTGGGGCTGCTCTATGGCTTTCTGGGGTGTTAGGGTTACTTCCAGGGGTTTGTTCGGGGCAACATGGAGTATAGGAGCAGTCGTACACCCCAACACCGGGACCGGTCCCTCCCAAGCCTTCAGCAAGTTGACGTGATATATTTGGCTTGTCTTGTTTCTGTGAGGGACGGCTACCCGGTAGGTAACAGGGGTTACTCTACTTAGGATAGGAAAGGGGCCTTGCCAAGTGGCTAACATTTTTTTCTCGGTGGTGGGCAGTAGGATCAGAACCTGGTCTCCTACTGCGAATTCTCTCAATTTGGTGTTTCTGTCATACCACCGTTTTTGTTGGTTCTGGGAACTTTCCATGTTCCTGTGCACTTCATCCCACAGTAAGGCCAAGGTGTCCCTAAGGGACGCGCTGTATTGCAGCAGAGGCTTCGCCTCATCCTCTTCCTCGGTCCATTGCTCAACTGCCATGTCCAGGAGGGTACGGGGTCTCCGTCCAAACAACAGCTCAAACGGCGAGAACCCCGTAGACTTCTGTTCATGGGATCTTATAGCAAAAAGGACCAGGGGTAGTTGTCGGTCCCAATCCCTCCCGGCTCGGTCGATACTCTTTCTCAACATCGTTTTGATGGTTTTGTTATACCTTTCCACAAGGCCATCCGTTTGTGGATGGTATACCGCTGTCCTTATTTGTTTGATACGCAACAGGTCGCACACCTGTCTCATCAACCGGGACATGAAGGGTGTCCCCTGGTCCGTCAGGAGTTCGTGTGGGAACCCGACACATGAGAACAGAGTGACCATGGCTTGGGCTACTGCCTTTGTGGTGGTGGTTGTCAAGGGGAACGCTTCCGGATACCGGGTGGCGTAGTCTACAAAGACGAGTATGAACCGGTGGCCCCTGGCAGAGGGAATCAGGGGGCCTACCAAGTCCATCCCTACTCTTCTGAAGGGGACATCGATGACCGGAAGAGGTTGGAGGGGGGCTCGGGGTAATAAGGGCTTGTTAACCAACTGGCATCGCACACATGAGGCACAGTACCTGGCCACTTCCTGATACACACCAGGCCAATAAAACCTCTCCAGTAAGTACTTGAGGGTGTTTTCCTTCCCATAATGGCCTCCCCGGTTTGACTATGGGCTAGAGACAGCACCTGTTCGCGGAACGCTTTGGGGACCAACAATTGCTCCTTTCCATGGTTATTCTCATGTGTGTGCCTGTACAGAAGGCCCTTTTTGACAGAGAAATAGGGACCTACCTTTCCTGGTTGTTCGTCTTGGACTTGACCCCAGGCATGTTACAGGGTAGAGTCGTCCCTCTGGGCCTGATGGAAGTTTTGAGGTGGTTCTTGAGGTGTCTCTGGGGAGAGAATGACAGGTAGGGGTAGCGTACATTTAGACAGACTGTACAGTGCTCTCTCCTCTCTCTTTTCTCTGCGGGTTTGTGCTCTTTTGGTAGTAGGAGCCCTTATGTCGTTGTTAGAAAAGGGTGTGCTTTCTAACCATCCCACTAAGGAGGCAGGAGGACTCAGGGAATGGAGGTATTCGTGAAATCTGGGTAAGTCAGTCCCTAAGAGTGCTAACTCGGGTAACGTGGGGACAACCCCTACCTTCCTCAGCTGGGGCTCCCCATTGATTTCCAATACCACTTCGGCCAAGGGATATAGCTTTTTCTCCCCATGAACACATGTAACCTGAACGAATTCACCCGTCACTATTTGGGACTCAGGGATAAGCTCTTTGGAGATGACGGTGTAGTGACAGCCAGTGTCCAGGAGGGCTGTTACCGCCTTCCCGTTTACATAAACCTTTGTTTTGTATTGGAGGGGGTTGTCTCCTGTGACCAAAACCCGCCCGGGTGTGAATCCCACCTCCATGGGTTCCGGGCCGGGGTGGCGAGTAGGGCAGTGCCGGGCTATATGCCCCCACTCGGCACAGTGGAAGCATTGTGGTCCCTGTGTCGGTGTTGTGATGGGAGCTCTTAAGGGGGCCTTTGGCAAAAAGGGACCCTTGGGTTCTGTCTGGGGTGTGGGGGTTCTGGCTAGGGGTTTCGGGGATGAGACAGAGGGACGATGGGTTGGGGTTTTGAACTCGGGTGAGCGGTGATATGCGCAAGCCAAATCCACAGCTAATGTCACGGAAAGGTTGGGGTGCTGTTTGACCCATGCTCAGGTGTTATATGGGAGGGCATCGAGATACTGCTCCAGGTAGATTTTCTCTGTTATTTCATCCGGGGCTGCTATAGTGGGTTGCAGCCAGCGGTTCCCGAGATCCCGGATGTGGAAATACAGAGCTCGGGGGTTATCCCCCAAGCTCCATTTCTCTTTCCTGAACCGGCTGCGGTAATATTCTTGATCACATCCGAGCCATTCTAGGATGGCTTTCTTGACGTCGGGGTAACTGGTTGTCCCTGCCGGATTGGCGGCCTGGTAGGCTGCTTGCAGTTCACCGGAAAGCAGGGGAGCTATATATTGACCCCATCTTTCCGGGGGCCAGGAGGCAGTCGTAGCAACGCGTTCGAAATTGACAAAGAAGTAGTCCGGATCGTCCCCGCTTTGGAACTTCTGTAGGACTGACCCAGGCACGTTGGGATGCACCCTAGCACTGGAGATAGCGTCCGTGAGTCTTAGTATAGCCGTGTCCTGTACCTGCTGGTTATTGGTCATGAGGGAGGCCTGGTCTTTGAGTGCTGCGTGCAACTCCTCCCGGTCGTGCTTTGCCTGTTTGGTCTGTGCTCGATGACCAGTTGCAGGTGTCGTTGTCCTTCAGCTAGTTGGGTGATGATGGCCTCCATGGTCACGGGTTGGGTCATTGTTTCAGGACCGGGAATCCCACTTCTGACACCACTGTGATGGTCTACCCTCCGGGGACACCCTCCCCCTCACCCCCTCGTTTGGACAGGTATGAAGCAGTGACGTCGTATTATGTGCAAGGGATCCTTTTTATTTAAACGTTCAGGCTCTCTGGCCATACAACATAAAGAGTCCAAGGCAAGGTGTTTCAGTCCGTCTTCAGTCCGGTCGTCTCCCGGCCGACTGGGGCTCCACCTCCACTCCTCGGTGGTCCCGGGCTGTCTTGTCCGGGTTGTAGTACTCAGGGATGAAAGGCAGGGCAAAGAAAAAGAAAGAAAAGAGAACCTTTAGGCAACCGTCCTGTTGCTACAATTTTGAAGGGGAAAGGGTTTGTGCACCACCACCAGTGTCCCTACTTGTGAAGTGCCTGGGTGAGGGGTAGTCAAGGTGTCGAGCTTGGTGTGGCCCTTAGCCCTGCCCACCACCCCTTTAACGAAAACGGGTGCGCCGCAGCCACTTGCCTGGGTCCACGACCCTCCGGGGCCGTGGTGTGGTGAGAACCTGCCTCCTTCTCTCTCCTCGGAGGGCTGGTCTCGCTCGCGGTAAACAGGAAGTCGTCTCCCGGGCTCTGTGGTCGGTCCGCCTCGTTGTCCTCGCTCTCGCCGTCCTCCGGTATTCCTTCGCCTCCCCAAGCCGCGTTGTTCTCGTCTCGCTTCCTCTCCTCGGTCGGCATCCGATCGCGCAACCCTGCGTCCTCGCTCTCCGTGTTTTGTCCGGGCTCGAGGGGTGTGGTCCCGGCGCTCTGAGCCGACGAGACTGGACCGTCACTGCCACTTCCTGTTGGTGTGTTTTCGGCGGCCATGTTGGAGTGCCCGGAGCTCCCTTCGTCGGAAAGGGATGGGGCCTCGGTTGACTCATCACAATGATATAGTGGTGATATCGACCATATTACCAAATAAACTGACTGTTTTTCAAAAAAGAGTGCTTGTCCTCCCACAATCCTCCATCGAATCGTAGACACAATCAATCCAGCTATAAATCAGATTGTTAATTCATCTTTAAGAACAGGGATTGTGCCTGAGGACTGGAAATTAGCAATAGTGAAACCCTTAAAAAGAAACCTAATGTTGATTCAGCAGTACTCTCCAATCTTCGTCCTATCTCTCTGCTCCCCGCCTTAGGCAAAATCACAGAAAAGTTTGTCCATAAAGAACTATCTAACTTTATTGAGACAACAAACATTCTGCATTCACAACAATCCGGCTTCCGCCCCAAACACTCCACTGAGTCTGCACTCTTGGAAATCACAGAAACTTTAAAGACTATAGCAGACAGAGGAAGGAAGGGGTGTTGATTCTGCTCGACCTATCGGCCGCGTTTGACACTATATCGCACAGCATCCTTCTTTCTAGACTCAGTTCTAGCGGCATCTTAAATACCGCTCTAGAATGGATAAAAGCCTTCCTCGCTAATCGCAAGCAAGTCGTGTCGCTGGGAACTTTTCTTTCTCTCGAACGGACCATCACAGCGGGGGTGCCTCAGGGATCCTCACTGAGCCCATTGCTGTTCAATGTCTACATGACCCCTCTTATTTCACTAATCTCATCATATGGGATCGAAGTCACCTCCTACGCAGATGATACCCAGATGATACTATCTCTCGACCGGAATTCCAAGGACCCAGAACTCAACTTTAAAAGATGTTTGACCGAGGTCCTTCAGTGGATGAAGGACAACCACCTTAGGTGCAACACTAGCAAGACCGAGATCCTACCAATAGGGAAAGAAGTCTCATTTGTACCAAGCGATTGGTGGCCAGAGGGAACCCCACTCCCGCCAGAGACTGTGAAAGTGGCAAGAAATCTGGGAGTGCAGTTTGATTCCGCACTCACCTTCCAACCACATGCAGTGAAGGTAGCAGGGACCTGTTTTAGTATCATAAGATCCCTGAGAAATTTTTTTGACTTAATCCCTCTTGCAGCAAGGAAATCAGTAGCAGTCGCGTTAATTCTCTCGCGCCTTGACTACTGCAACAGCCTCCTGGCAGGTGCCAGCAAAAAAACAATAAATAGACTCCAGGTGGTCCAACACGCAGCAGCACGGCTTGTCTTAAGACTTCCACGAAGGTCTTCTGCCTCTACAGCTCTTAGAACCCTCCACTGGCTCCCACTACATAAGAGAATTCTGTTTAAGGTTCTCCTAATCACTTTTAAGGCGTCACGCAAGACAGGACCAAAATACCTTTCATCTCGATTCACTCCTTATACTACAAACAGAACTCTTAGGTCCTCATCAGCTAACCTGCTTTCACCTCCCAATTTCCGATGTAAAACCAAAGGAGGCAAAACTATAGCAGTGTTAGGCACCAGAGCTTGGAACCTACTGCCTCTGCAACTGAGAATGCATAAAACCGAAACCCAGTATAGAAAAGCTCTAAAAACATGGATCTTCGGAGCAACAGATGAATTTTGCCTCTCTCTTATCTAAGACACTCAGAGTGCAATATCTCCTCTGTATCAGCGCCAGGATGCTCCTTTCGGAGTGACAGTTCGCGCTTTATAAATATCGATTTTCATTTCATTTCATTTCATTTCATTCATTTCATTTCATAACTGAGGGCCTCATTACGATTTTCATGGTGCAGCGTTGAGTCCACCCCACTCCACTGCCACACCGGCAAACCCATGGTCAGGCTGCCTGCCAGATTGCGAGTATTTCTCGTGTCTGGCGGGCTTTTTTTTTTACATTCCCATGGCAGTGCTCTGAAAATGGGCACCGCAATAGCAACACCAAAAACAGTTCCTGCACGGCATGGACAATATAGTCCATGCCATGCAGGAACTGGTGTGCATGTACACAAAGGGGCACATGTTGTGCCTCACTGTGTGCACCCCAGGGCTCAGAGGCACAAGGGGGCATTGTAGAGCCCCCTTTGTTTCCTCTCGCCACTGTTTTAATGGCAGTGGAACCGCCATGAAAACCATGGTGGAGAGGAAACTTGTAATATGCTTGGCGGGACCACAGTGGTCCCACCAAGCATATTGCTGCCTCTACACTGCCGCACCACCACCAGGGAACGGCGGTTTCCTGGCGGCTACGATTTGGCAATGGCGGTCTGACTGCCCTAATTGTAATAGGGGGGTCGGGAGACTGCCACCTCCGCGCCCCAGTGAGTCTAGCAGTCTGCAGACCGCAAGACTCATAATTACGTCCTTAGGGTCCCAATTATACCATGACTGGTTTATTGGTATATCTTCCCCCGGGCCCATCCAAGGTTTTTAGGGAAGCTCTTGTTGAAACCGTCAGCACTTTGGCGGTCAATACCTCTAATTTTACAGTCTTAGGAGACTTGAACCTTCATTTTGATAACCACCTTGACGTGGATGTGGCTAATCTGGTGGCGGATTTAGCTGCTTGTCAGCTCGACCAGCATGTCTCTGGTCCTACACACTCAGCTGGTCATCTGTTGGACCCTGTTTTTACTAATATTTTGTCCCTCACGGTCCATCCACCGGTCCCTATGGGTTGGTCTGACCACTTTTTAGTCCCCTTGTCTATTCAGGGCACTGTACCTGTGCGCAAATTAGACAACCCTCTCTCCCTTAAACGCCCGTGGCACAAATTAAATTGGGATTAACTCCAAGCCCATCTTTTCGCTACTGTTCCGGTGTTACCGATGGATTCTGACAAGGCTAATTCGGCCTTTTCGGATTGGAGCAATCAGCCGCTGGATAAGCTGATCCCAGCTAAATAGTCCCTGAACCGCACCTCCAAATCTAATCCGTGGTACAACGACAAATTAGCTGTGCTGCGGAAAACCTGCAAAAAACGTGAAAGATTTTGGAGAAGGGACTTTGACCCGTTATCTAAAGATCTCTATCGGGATGCTGTAAAGATCTATCACAAGGCTATCCATACTGAGCGCGCTGCATTTTACGCTAAAGAAATCAGTAACAGCACCAATCCCGCAAAGAGTATCTTCTCAATTGTTTCAGGTCTCAAAAATCAGAAGGGGGCCGCTGGCCCACTGATCACCTCGGACAGGCAATGCGAGGAGCTTGCCTCGTTCTTTCTTAAAAAGGTAGAAGACATCTATAAATGTTTTCCCGCGGCCCAAACCGGCCGCCCTTAGATATCCAATAATGGCACGATCGCCACTTTAGAGGTTTTCCCTCAGATTCAGCAGGACCGTTTACTTGCCCTTTGTGCCAAAATTAAGTCAGGCTCACCGGCCGACCCACTGAAACCTGACCATTTCAGGAAAATTTTACCAACTATTTCTCTTCTCCTAGGTCAAGTGATCAACAAATCGCTCAGCTTAGCTGTCGTGCCTACAGCATGGAAACAGGCTAGGGTGATACCATTGCTCAAAAAACCCTCATTGGACTAAAAAAAAACAGAAACCTTCAGGCCAATTTCATTGCTTTCATGGCCTGCCAAGATCACGGAGGCATATATCAACTCCATCCTCTCAGACCACTTGACCTCCAATAATACTCTAGATCCCTCGCAAAATGGCTTTCGCCCCGGCCATAGTACTGAGTCAGCGCTCCTGGTGGTGACAGAACATCTCTGGACAGCGATGGACGCAGGACAGACATCGGCACTGATCCTTCTGGATCTTAGTGCCGCATTCGACACTGTGTCCCATGCAATCCTGTTGCGCCGTCTGGAAGAGGCTGACATCGGTGGCCTTGCTTTGAAGTGGCTTGCGTCATTTCTCTCTGATAGGACTTTTCAGGTGATTGCTTCCCCTTTCTCCTCGCCCACCTTCCCCATCAAGCATGGGATGCCACAGGGCTCTTCCCTGAGCCCTCTGCTCTTCAATTTGTATGTACAACCTCTGGCTGTAATAGCCAAGAGCAGAGGACTGACTGTGGTCTCCTACGCCGACGACACTCAGCTGGTGGTAGCCCTCTCGAGCAACCCTAAGCACGACGCCTCTAAGTTTCAAGGCGATCTTGCTGCAGTTGCCGGGTGGATGACAGCTAACTGCCTCCAGCTGAATGCCAGCAAGTCGGAGGTTTTGCTGGTGGGTAGGGATCATGGGCTATGGAATGAGTATTGGTGGCCCACGAATCTAGGCACCCCCCCCCCTCCTAAACAGGTTGTAAAGAACTTGGGGGTTTGGATGGACGCCTCTCTCAATTTCCAGACCCAAACGAAGAAGGTGGCGGGTACTTGTTTCGGTTTGCTGCGCGGACTCAAACCTATTTTGGGTTTCTTTGATGCCCCGACCAGACAGATCATCATTCAGGCCTTGATTACATCTAGGCTTGATTACGCGAACTCTCTGTATCTGGGGGCTAACAAGGCGGAAGTACACAGGCTACAGAGAGTACAGAACGCCGCAGCAAGATCTCTTCTGGGTCTGCGCAGAGTCTGTTCGGTGACTAACACAATCCGCCGCCTTCATTGGCTGCCTGTGGCTCAACGGATTGAGTTCAAGGCTCTTTGCATAGCCTTTAAAATCTTGAAGTTCGCCTCCCTAACATTTTGACTGATCTGCTCTCTGCTTATGTCCCCTCCCGTCAGCTTCGCTCCATGGGCCAACATTTGCTAGTGGTCCCTCGGGTCAGGAGCACTCGGGCCGGAGGGGCTCCTTCCGGTACAGAGCGGCTATTCTCTGGAACTCACTGCCCCTCCATATTCGAGGCCTCAGTAACTTCCTCGAATTCAGGAAAGCTATCAAAACTTTTCTCTTTCCCACTGTGTAGGTCGCTCTGGTCCCCCCCTGCGTTGTGGTCTCCTATTTGCTGTTAGCGCCGGGACGCCTCTTGGCTGGGGCAGCTGTCGCGCTCTACAAATCTTTTAAATAGAAATAGAATAGAATGTATCAACACTGCATTTTGTGAGTCTATAATAGCGAATTTTACCGATTTGCTATTATAGAATCGCAAAATGCAATGTGTGTAGGTTTCGCAAAATAAATAGTGATTTGCAGTTCGCTATTAAGGAATGCCTTCCCATTCATTCCTATGGGCCTAAAGGCCCATAGGAATGAATGGGAAGGCATTTGCAATTTGCGATTACCAAATTGGTAATCGCAAATTGCAAATGCAATTCAAGTGTGCAAGGGGGCCAAAAGGCCACCCTGATGCACCTCCAAAAATGTCATGTGTGCACATGTGGTGCACACATATGCCCTAAGGGCATGTGTGTGCGCCACTTGTCACTTGGAAAAATGCAATTTGGTGCATTTTTCTAAGGATTTGCAAATTACCACCAACTTGAAGTTGGAGGTAATTTACAGTTCCTTAAAGCAAGGTCCCAATTTTTAAATGCTTCCTGCATTGCATTTAGGGAATCGCAAATTGCGATTCCCTAAATGCATTCGACAAATAGGCAATAGCAAAAATTGCGATTCCCTATTTTGCCAATGCCTTTTGGGATGATACATCCCAAAAGGCTTTTTACCATTTGCAAACGGGTTTGCGACCAGTAAAAGGCTTGATACATCTGGCCCTAAATCTCTAAGGCCAACCATCAATAAAAGCGTTTACAATTGAACGCACATTTAGCTGTTAGAAAAGCTCACCAGATGTTCGACATAATTACTCAGAAGGGTAACAATTCAAAGAGAAGTGGCTCAATCAGATATCACAGTGGGGATTTCCACATCTGACTAACTATAATCCATAATCCCCTTCACATCAAATACAAGAAGAAAACAATTCAGGTCACATTCTCATGTGGATAACTCACATAGGTTATCCTAATTTTCAAATTCAAAATGGTAAAGTTAACATACATGCCATATCATATAGTATGTTGGAACATCATTGCGTAATTACTGACTCACACATGTATAAGTGTTATACCATGAACATAATTGACTCAAAAGAAAGCAACGTTAAAGACTCAGTCCATAGTATGATACCAGTTCATCAGAGCATCCATTCAGTATTTGATCCCACTAGTTTCTGCATATTATGAATGTCATTCAGACCGCTCATAGTGCTGTGCAGAAGTCCATCCACCTGCATTCTTTCATATCCAGCATTGCCGAGATGTCACCTCCTCTGCAGTCCAAGCTAACGACCGCCAACACCTGCCAAAAAATGTCATCCTCAGTGTGCCCACATTCTTTAAAATGTTGTATGAAATGGACTCCTTCATCTCGTCATCTAATGTGGCTTCTGTGTTGCGCGATTCTTTGTTTGACCATTTGTGTCATTTGCTCCACGTATGCCTTCATGTAAGGGTATCTGATGACATGTACAACATTGGTATTGCGTTTGCAAATGATCGTAAGCTAAAATAATTTTTGTTAATGAAAAAAACATTGGCATCTGTGGTAAATCTACAGGTGGTGCAGCACCCACATCTGAAATGGCCTAAGACATCAGGCAAGTCCCACAATGCTCTGATGTCACTTTTCATTGTGATTCTCTATGGGCCCACACAACTTAGGGCCTGATTCCGATGTTGATCGGAAAGCCTTCTGACTGACTCCTTGTCGAAAACTGTTCTGAGCGACTGGTGGTCGGAGGTTCCGACCAACCGATTATGATGCTTCCGAACACCATTTGGATGTTCCGACCGACAACATAGGCTCCCATTGAAAAAAGGGGTCATTCGAAAAACCTTGCACCCTGTGGCGGGCACCCATGGTGCCTTTCACACCGTGCATGGTTCTACAGGGGGGTCCCTTGGGTACCCCCATGGCCCCCAAACGGAGACCTCTGGATGAAGGGGGGCCTGCTAGGGGCCCCCAAAGTAGGTTTCAGACAGCCTTTTCGTGTTGGACAGACCGAGTCGGAAAAACTGTCGGACTCCGACATCGTAATCGGTCAGTCGGAAATGCTGTCCATTGAGCTGTACGAATCGGCTCCGACTGACTCGGAGTTTATGAATGTCGGTCGGAGCCGAGTCGGAATGACCGAACAGTTACCTTTCCATCATAATAGGTCGGTCGGAAATGTTTCCGACTCGGGGCCCGATTCCGATATAGTTTGAAAATCTTCCCCACCAAATAGGTGTGGGAATGGTTTCCGACCGACTCGGATCGGGAGAGTCGACCGACCGAGTACGATGCATCCGGATGCTTACAGATACGATTCGGTCGACTCCCTTTGACTTCATTACGAGCCTATGTTCCGACCGAATGCATAGGCTCCCATTGAAGAAAGGTGTGGCTGGGGAAAATCGGGCACCCTGTGGCGGGCAGCCCCTGGTGCCTGCCACACTGTGCATGGCTGGTAAGGGGGGACCCATGGGTACCCCCACAGGCCCGATTGGAAAGGATCTGAGTGCAGGGGGCCCGCTACGGGCCCCCAAAGTCTGATTCCCACTGCTGATTCGAGTCGGACGGCACGATTCGGAAAGGCTGCACAAATCCAGCATCGTACTCGGTCGCTCGGAAACACGGCCCGTAGAGACGTACGATTCTGCTCCGTACGGCTCGGTCATTCTAAATGCCGTAGGGTTCGGATTGGGATATTTCTAATGCCTAACTCGCATCGGACTCTGTCGGTTGGAAACCTTTCCGAGTCAGTCAGAAAGACACCTTCCCGATCCGATTCGGACAGAGCAAATGCCGTTAGGAGGCCTTCCTAACCGCATCGGAATCGGGCCCTCGGTCGGAAACATAGGTTCCGACACGGTTTAGGAAAATCTGAATGCCGTTCGGAGCCTTTCCGACCAACATCGTCATCAGGCCCATAATCTCTAACATTCTTATTTCACTTGAAGGCAAACAGAGGAGGTATCTTGTATCAGAGACTAGTATTTCCTAAGTATCCTCTTGATGTTATTACTCACAGACGAGTATGTACTCACCATCCCAGCCTTGTTATCAGATTCCTCTCTTTGTCAATAGGCTCGCTCTAGGGCAAAACCATGCCCTCTTCATGGCTCTGGAATTTTTTTGGGGGGTTAACCTCTTTCTAAAAGTTTAGATCTAAGTATTTCTGCTTATTTTAAATAGTCTTACTTTAGATGGCAGTTATAACGTAAGTGGAAGAATTGTCCAAACTGTAAGTTATCTCTCAGTGCACGAGGTTGATGGCTATTATATCTCAACATCATATTGGTATCTCTTGGGTTTCTATATAATGTGGTGTACAATCTGCCATCCCTCTGTCTAACCAAATATCCAGATAGTTTATATCTTTAGTGTTAAAGTTTGCAGTGAAATGTAGATCCTGGCTTTGATTATTCAACCATGTGATGAAATCTCTCAGGTCATTCATGTTCCCATGCCAGAGGATGAACACATTTTCAATATAATGTTTCCAAACCCCAGAGTTGGTAAAGTAAGGATTATTTGCATCTTGAACCGCTCTGTCCTCAAATTCACCTACATACAAAATTAGCCACATTGGTAGCACAGCAAGCTTCCATAGCCATGCCTTTAATTTGCAGGTAGTTCTCCTTTTTAAACATGAAATCATTTTTTTTAAGGCAATACCAGGCTAGTTCACTAAATAGCTCACACAATGCTTTGTCCCTATCCTCTTTGGATACACTTCTCTCTTGATGACATCAATAGCCTCATCTTGTGTAATATTTATGTACAGTGATTCCACATCTAAGGTGACCAGAATATTTTTAACCTCCACAAATCTCAAATCCTCAATATCGTTAATATGCTGCATACTGTTGGTCACATATGTAGAATGTAGAATGTAATTTGGGAATATCATCTTTAATCTAGTGATCAATGAATTGTATTAGGATAGGCAGGTCAAGCGCACTACGTCAGCCGGTCTCTGGCTTATAAGAATATTTAAAAAATCTTACCTTTTATTTCCTTGTCAGCATGGAAACAAGTTGGCCTGGCGCTGGTCATGTCAAGAATTAACTACTATAATGCACTTTACCTGGGTACAAACAATAGCACCCACGCCAAACTTCAGCTAATGCAGAATATGTTGGCTAGGATCATCCTGGACACTCCTAAACGTCAGTCGGTGTCCAAAGGACACCGACTGACGTTTAGCATATTATGTTCAAGGCCCTCTGTATTGTACACAAGGCCCTCTACCAGACCAGCCCGGAAGGAATTAAGTCGATGTTCCATTGGTAGTCACCTGGAAGAAATCTTTGTTCAGTCCAATTCAATCTAGTTATTGTGTCTAGAGTTCGGAAGGAGAGATGGGGAGGCAAAGCTTTCTCAGTCTCTGCAGCTAGACTGTGGAACTCGCTCCCTCATCACCTGACTAGTATTAGAATGCATTCTCTCTTCAGAAAATCTCTAAAGACCTGGTTGTTCACCTTATATTGTGATCTCTTTAGCATTCCTTGTATCCTTGTGAAGTTGTCTCCAGGTTGATTGGGCCATCATAATTACAGAACCTTGACTTCTACGGGCATTTGTTGCGCTCTATACATTTTATTGAAATCAAATCTACAGATAGGTTCTAAAACTGAACCGCATCCTGATACAATGGTGCGACCAGGAGGACTCAAAAGGTTCTTATGTACTTTTGGCAAGGTGCAAATTACTGGTGTCCTGGGGTGAGATTTATTAAGGAAAAGGCATAATCCTTTTCACTGATTGTGCCTTCCTCAATGTCTTTGGACTTAATTTTACTGATCTCCTCCTGAATTCTCTTAAGAGGGCCCCAAGGGTGAGTTATTGGTAGTGTCTGGGATTTGCAGGTTGTCTAAGTATCTCCTGGTCATAATTCTGAGTATCTTGAATTATGATGGCACCACCTTTATCAGCTGGTTTTGATTGTTATATCTGTATTACATGCTAGGCTCTTTAATGCTTCTTTTTTACCTCTCGAAATATTGTTAGGAATAAATCTTGTCTGTTCTTCCAATTCCTTCACTTGTTTTAAAACTATGTTTTCAAACGCTACAATTTCCACACTCATAGGAGAGATAGGGGTATCAAACTGAGATAGCAGACTGAGACCTGAACCCCTTTCTAGCTGCGAGGAATGTTTGTCTTTGAAGAAGTGAATCAATTCAATTGTTCTGAAAAAAATGGTGCAGCTCACCCCTTAATCTGAATAAATCTGGTTTATCTGTCACCACATAACCTAATCCTTCGCTCTAAATCTTAGTTTCATTGTGGTTAAGGAAATACTTGGAGATATTAAAAATAGGGGACGTATGGGTCACAGATGTGTCCACCAGCTGTAGTGGTGTTTATGGGTTTGTCTCTCCCCTGGTTGATAGTTGTTGCCTTGCCATCACCTTCTGCAGACTCTGCCATTCCCCCTTATCCTCTCCCTCTTTTGTTTGCTATGCAAGAGCACACTGGACTACGATAACTCCCTCTATTTTGGCATTTCCTCCCACCTCAAGCTCCAAACCATCCAAAAAACCGCTGCAACATTGGTACTCAAACTCCAGGCTGCACTCACATCTCACCACATCTCCGTGAACTCCACTAGCTCCCAGTCCAGTAATTCTGCCAGTTCAAGATGTTCACCCAGGCTTACAAGGCACTGCACAAGACAGGCCCTGCATACCTAGAATTATGTTATTGGATATATGTTTATATATTTATTTTTTATATCATACATTTATAAAGTTTTAAATTATAATATAAATTAAAAATATTGATTTAATAATATTATTACACAAGATATATGAAAAAATATATATATCAATATATATGTTTGTGTTAATTTTTGAAAATAATAGTTGTTATATTTTTCCCAAAAATTATTAAATAGCTTTTATTTTCATGATATTAGTAGTATTATTTAATTTAATTGTTTACTATTTAAATTTATATATATTTAGAAACCTATAAGAGTGCCAGACTCATGGTGGCGGTGGTCCCTCTGCCGTTTTATGACTTCAAAAGTCATTGCGGCGAAGGACCACCGCCTGCGCCAGGGAACAATTGTTCCCTGGTGGTGGCGGCGCTGCGCCACAATGTAACATGGTGAGCGGGACTGGCACAGTCCCGCTCAGCATATTACAAGCGCTGCCACGGCAAGCCATTACATGGCGGGAGTCCTGCAATGAAAAGGCTGGTGGTGGAGGAACAAAGTGGGGCCTACAGGGCTGCAATGCCCCCCCCCCCCGCCATGGGGATACATTCAGGGGAGCACAACATGGGCCACCCTGTCTGTATTCCCCCAAAGTTCCAGCACGGCATTGATGTCACCGTCCATGCCGTGCAGTAACTTTTTCACCGTTCCCATTGCGGTGCCTGTTTTCCAGGCATTGCCATGGGAAAGGCGAAGGACCGTCCGCCGTACACAAGTTCAACTCATAATACGGCGGGCAGTCTGTGCTGTCCTGAACATTCATGTCATCCACAACCTCAATGTTCTGGAATGTGGGGAAGGTTGCCAGGCAGTGGGATTAGAACTCCTGGTTTTGTCAGTTAGCCTCAGCCGGTTGCTGGATGGGGTCTCTCTATCTCTGTGTCTCAAATAAATCCCTTTTACTTCTGAACTACGCCTCTACAGTGTTTCATGAGGGGATCTACTCCCACACGGTCCTTGGGTGGCTTTGGCGCAGCTGTGTCAGCGGAGAGCCGGCGCAACTGCACCAAAGTCGAAATCAGCCCCATAAATCCTAAAGTACCTAATATTTTAATACTGAACATACATACCACGCTGCACAAAATACCTATGGCGATTCAAATGCTAAAAGTCAAGACATGACATATTCCATGGGATAAGTAACCCGTTCCCTACTTCCAGATTGCCTTGAACATAATTTCATGCCTGAGGGATTTAGGGCTTACTTATCCTGGCCTAAAAAGCCAAGCAGGTATGTAGACGCGCCTATGAAATTTGAGAATCGTCATAAGCATAATTTGGCTCTCAAATGGCCGGATGGGCTGTTGGTAATTTGATATACACAATTAAAAATGCACAATATGTTCCCTAATGGAACACGGTACTAAGGAAAAAGCTTTAAACGCGTAATAGAGCTACTACCTTTTGGAGGCTCCTGTCTCAATAAACAAGGGGACCATAAAAACTGTTTGAGCACCTACAATTTGTCGTGCAAGTGGAGCGGGGTATGGCAGTAGTATCTTTTGGTACAGTTTTGATGCCCACAAATTCAGGTAAAACAATGGCCTTCTTGGAAATAAAGATGCATCTTTTTCCAAGCAGCATAATTATAAGATGCCATTGTGTTAAAAAAAATTCAAGTCAGTTCGAATGCAAAGGTATATTGCACCCTTGCATTGTCTTATGTTATAGTCCTTAAAAAAGGAGCGAAGTTAAACCTCCTTGCCTGCAAGGATTTTCTGCAGAGTAGCATAAAATGTTAGACAGTGAGGATGTATTGGACCGCAACCTATTCTGAACTTTTTTTAAAGTGTTCTTTTTATTGCTGGGAAAAGGTGGTCCCAGTACTGTACATACAATGCAGAGGGTTTAATTTCCTTGAAGCGTTTCATTAATTTTACACCTTGCTGAGCGATCTTGTAGGCCCAGCAGTTATCCTTGACTATTTGCCTGCTTGCGGTGTTCAATAGCTCTGGAATGGTCCAGAACTCTACACAGCCTTTGCTGACTAGACTTCTTGCAATATGTCTGAACTAGGGTAATGTATGTGAGTTGCTGCTTTGCCAAATGTTACGCATGGCTTGTAATAATGGATGGGCTCTGGTTTTGTCCACATTCGGATCCAATATAGGACCGGTTTGAGTAGTAGACGAGCTTCAGTGGTATGCATACCTAATTCCCATATTAGTGCTGTCATCAGGGTCCCTGGACCTAGACATTGCAAATGTTGAGGGAATTGGTTCTCAGCTTTCAGCATTCCATTAGCCTTTTTGAATCTCCAAAGATCTGCCTGCAGCTAAAGCTTTCATTTGATATGCGTGGAGAGAGGATTCAACTGCTCTTCAGCAGCATTTCTAAAATACCCATAACAGCATTCACATATTGGCTCACGATTGCTTCACTTTTTTTTTAGTTCAAATTATTTTATTAATTTGAGAGAAAAGGCATACAATTAGACGATATTGCAATACACACAAAGGGAATGGGGTGCATATCACATATGACAAGTCAATGGTTTTAATACAGAAATTGTTACAATAGAGGTGATCACTGAATATATGAGAACAATCCAGGTCCAAGAGGACAACAGTACAAACAGTACCCGCAATATAACTAGAAAGGTATGCGAGCTACAGGCATAAAAGGTATTGTAACTTGTATGAACTGGATTTAATATGTGGATTCAGTACCAAGGAATATGGACTTCATTTGTATCACCTGTATACCAAGAAATGCCAAACATGAGAGAGGGGTAGGAGCAGGAGGGGGGGGGATGTGAGGTTGGATATCTGCTTCATATACTTAGGGCCTCATTACGATGTTGGTTGGAAAGCATTCCGACCCACTCGGTGTTGGAATCGTTTCCGACCGACTCGGATTCAGGGAGTCCGACCATCCGATTACAATGGTTCCGAACACCGTTCAGTCGGACTCCCATTGACTTCAATGGGAGCATGTGTTCCGACTGACAACACAGGCTCCCATTGCAAAACGGGGTGGTTGCGGAAAACCCTGCACCCTGTGGCGGGCACCCTATGGTGCCTGCCACACTGTGCATGGTTGGAAAGGGGGACCCCATGGGTACCCCCATGGGCCCCAACCAGAGGCCTCTGGGTGAAGGTGGGCCTACCTCGGGCCCCCAAAGTCGGATTCCGACAGCCGTCAAACCGAGTCGGAAAGGCTGTCCGAATCAGACATCGTAATCGGTCAGTCGGAAATGCGCTCCATACTGTACGAATCGGCTCCGATCGGCTTGGTTTCTCTGAATGCCATATTGAACCGAGTCGGAAAGACCAAATGGTTACCTTGTATCATAATCGGGAGGTCGGAAATGTTTCCGATTCGGTCGGAAACATGGGTTCCTACACGGATTAGGACAAACTGAATGCCGTTCTGAGCCTTTCCGACCGACATCATAATGAGGTTCATAGTTAGAAATCATAGGAAAAAGACCCAGCAATAGGTTGGGCTACAGAACCTTGAGAACTTAGTTCAATATTTTTATCCAGGGATCGCCAAACTATGCTAACGATAGGTGGTTCAGTTTGATTCTTTAGTTGTAGCGTGTGAGCACCTCATAGATATGACACCAATGCCTACCATTTGACGATTGCCCCACTTTTTACTGGTTGCCTGGCCCACCGCAACATTTCAACAGATCTGATCACCAGATAATCATAGTAATCCATGCAATCTAGGGCCTTGCCATAGATTTTGAAAATGCTCTTCAGATTGCACCTTGAATTTAGTACCATATGCTTTATATTCTTGGTGTTGACCACCAGAATGTTTGTTGTGCAATAGTTTTCGAAGCTTCTCAATAGCTTGTGCATGGATAGCTCGGTGCAGGCCAATTACACAGCATCATCAGAAAAGAAAGAATGGGCATTTTATCTCCTCCAATTGTTGATGTATTCAGGTTTCAAGCAAGAAGGCTTTTAGCTACATCATTAATAAGAAGGACAAATAAGGCTGGTGCTAAACAACCTTGCTTGCGCCAGATTTTATTTCGAAGGGAGGAGTTAATTTGAAGCAGCTTTAAGGCGATCATCAGCTTCTCTGAAATACTTACCTACAACAAATTCTGCCACAAAAGTATCTTATCAACTAAGTCAAATGCTGTTTTTAGGTCGATGAAGGTCATAAACAGCTTTGATTTTTTTAAGCACATTTCAGGCTTATATTATAAAGTCTCATGGCCTGGTTGATTTTGCCTTGCACTTTTCTAAAACCAGCTTGCAGCTTACAGATGATCTTATTGTCTTTGACCAACTTTACTAGGCAGTTTAGTAGCAGTTTGCCATAGATTTTCCCTGCTCCCATTGAGCAGATAACTTGGGTGGTAGTTCACTGGATCACTGCGAGAGCTTTTCTTGTGGAGAGGAACGATGAGACCTGTCCTCCAAGATGCAGGAACTTCCTCTTGAGCCCAAACTGCGTTAAACACTGTTGTTAGGATTGGGGCCCAAATTAACTGATTATTTCAATAGATATCTGAGGGAACTCTTTCCGGACCAGGTGCTTTCATTGGTGATTGGTTGTATATGACCTCAGAGATTTCTATTTCAGGGAACTCAGTATTGTTATTACTATATTAGCTACATCAGACCTACGGTGAAGAACTATGGGCCTGATTACGATATAGTGCAGAAACTTTCCACCCGCCCGATTACGATGCTTCAGAACACCGTTCGGATTGTCTCCCGTTGACTTCAATGGGAGCCTGTGTTCCGAAAGACAACACAGGCTCCCATTGCGAAAAGGGGTGGTTGAGGAAAACCTTGCACCCTGTCGCGGGCACCCCATGGTGCCTGCCACACTGTGCAGAGTTTTGAAGGGGGTCCCATGGGTACCCCTTCAGCCCCCAACCAGATGCCTCAGTATGAAGGGGGGCCTGCTAGGGGCCCTTAAAGACTGTTTCCGTGTTTGAACAAACCAAGTCGGAAAGGCTGTCCGAATCCAACATCGAAATCTTTATCCGGTCAGAACCGATTCGGAATGTCCAAACGGTTTCCTTTCTGACCGAGAGCATCGTAATCAGTCGGCCGCAAATGTTTCCGACCGAGTCGGGCGGGTAGGTTCCGACACGGTCTAGGGGAATCCTACTGCCATTCAGAGGCTTTCCGCATGACATCGTAATCGGCCCCTATCTCGTTGCAGCTTCGAAAATGAACCGCCTGGTCAATTTGGCTATCCGGACAAGTTGACTTGTACATCACAGAGAAGTGGTTGACCAAACTGGTTGATGACATGCCTGGTTCCCTAATACCTGTTTTATCTCCAGCCATGGTTGCATGCATCTGAGAAAGCATGGGTAGAAGAGAATAACACATATGCTATGTACATCAGGAAAGTGGGAAACTGAAAGACTGGATATTCCACTGTTTAAGATAGGCCATCAACAGAACCTAGGGCACATGCTTGATACAGTAAGTTATATACTGCATAATTTTTTGTCATTCATTTCTAATGAACGTAAGTGTATGGTCCATGAGCATAACATAAATTGTGAGAAATTGGGTTGTTGGTTGACTAGGCTGTAAGTCCTGGTCAAGCAACAGCCACAATCAATTGCATGGTGAACCACAAAAAGTCACAAAATTAACCTGTGCTTAACCCTGGGTAGCATGGCACAAAAGCAGTCAGGCTTAACTTAAAGGCAATGTGTAAAGCATGTATGCAGTACTCAAACAGTAATAGAGTAAAAACACAACACAAGAAAATTCCCATATCAATTTAGGAAAATAGAGCACATTTTAATAAATTATTTGACACCAAAATGACAAAAATCCAATCAGTACAACCAGAACTATGAATTTTTACCTTCAAGTAAAAACTGGTGCCTAAAAGATTAAAGCGCCAACCGTAGACATCCAGTTGTGTGGGACCAGGTCAAAGTTGAAAAATATGGCCGACCGCGATGGATACAAGAAATGGATTGGGCCCAGTCAACGCTTACATTCGGACTTAGAAGAAATTCTGAGAAAAAGTGATCTGAGAAGGTAAAGGTCAGCAGGGCAAGGCTGTAGGAGGTGTCCGAGGAGGGAGAGTCGTTGTTGAATAGCCTTGGGTCGAAGCCGGGGTGAATATTTCTACATTTGGATTTAGTCTCTGAAATGAAAGTCGAAAATCAAATCTCCAGTGGGACGAGGGAGAGGGCTGTAGCCAAAGACAGTTCCACAAGTCCGGTTACCCCTTTGCGAAGGACCGCTGAAAAGGATTTGCTGCTGCGGAGGAGAACATAGTGACAAAGCCACAAAGGCAATCCGACCGGCGATGCACCTTGGGCGAGCAGGCAAGCAGGCTGGTCCCAGTCTCCCACTGGTTCTTAGAGCAGTTTTGGCCAAAAATATAAGTCCTCAGTTTTGGGATTTGGCCATCAATGCACCTTTACCACCACACCCAAGGGTCCACGGCTGGTGAGATACCACTTGGGGGTTCAAGACTCACTCAAACTGGGTCCAGATGCAGGTGCAAGATGGTGGGAGCCTTTTATTTACCTCTGGCTCCAAACAGGTGGCCAGAAAACTAGCCCTTGGAGTCACTCTGGTAGTCCCGGGTTCAGGTGAAGATGCAGGGCTAGCCTCTGAGGGTTCAAGGCAGGCTCCAGGCAGCAGAGCAGTCCTTGCATGTACAGCAAAGCAGTCTTGCAAAGTGCACAGCAGGTCACAGCAGCATGCAGTCCTCTGAGAGTCCTTCCACAGGTCAAGGAGCAAACTGAAGAATTGGTGTCTGGCCCTATTTTTATACCCTGAAGCGCACCTAATCCCTCTGTTGTGCGACTGTCTGGGAGGAATTCACAAAGCATATCTGTCAGTTACACCCAGTTACATGACTCAAGACAGTCTAAAGGCACAAAAACAGCTAAGGGCAGAAAAATGCTGACTTTCACTAGTGTGAAAAACTAGTTTTGGAGTTTTTTTACTACCAGGACATGTAAAACTTAAAAGGACATGTCCAAACTTTTAATCACACAGCACCATGTCCTATGGGCTACCTAGGGCCTATCTTAGGGGTGGCATATATGTAATAAAGGGAGAGTTGAATGCTTGGCAGGGGATTTTAATGCCACGTTGACATGGCAATTTAAAACTGCATTCAGGCCTGGGGCATGTTTTAAGGTAACTACTTAAGTGGGTGGCACAATAAGTGCTGCAGGCTCACTGGTAGCATTTAATTTACAGCCCCTGGGAATATGGTATATCGCTCTACAAGGTACTTAGAAGTAAATTAAATATGCCAATTGAGTATATGCCAATTTAACCATGTTTTAGGGGAGTGAGAGCAAGCACTTTAGCCTTGGGTAGCAGTAGTAAAGTGCACAGAGTCCTAAGGCCAACAAAAATAAGTTCAGCATAATGGAGGCAGAGAGGCAAAATGTTTGGGGGTGATGCTGCAAAGAGGGCCAGCTCCAACACAAATGACTAGTTTCTTCTTCACAGAAACAAAGGAGATCTCTGCTGAACAGACGTGGCCATGTGCAATCTGAAATGTTACTATGCAATAACCTGGTGTAGGGATTTTGTGCATAGATGGATTGGGATCAAGGAAAATCAGTACCAGATTGCAAAGAGGAAAGTAACTGGAAAAAACGGCTGTGAGATCCAAGGATGGTAGAGCCCTCCACTGCACCTTGCACTCATTGCCTATTTCTGAAAGGCCAGGGTATGACCCTGCCTGAATTGATTTTCACAGTGCTTGACCATCTCTGTGAGATCCGGGGGAGGTAAGGTCATCCCCTGGGATCACATCCATGGTCCAGTGCTGTAAGACCCATGGAAGGATCCTTTATCCCCTTAGCTTTCCAGCTCTAGGTCATGAGTGAAAGTCCTTGTTGACAAGAATCAATCTCCAGCCCCTCTGTCACTAACTTTTAAAAGTGAAGGACAGGCTCCATCCTCACCCACTCTATCACTAAGGGCCTCCTTATGATGCCAGTCGGACCGACCATCCAACCACAGTCCCCACGAGCCCGACGTCCGACTGCCGAGGCCGGGACACTTCCCCCAACCATATTTCAATGCAACTGCTGTACCACAGCGGTCGCAGCTACAGTGGAGAACATATCCCTGAATATGTTGCTGCAAATGCGTACAAAAGTCACTGAAAACTTGTGAATTGTACACACATGCATGACATATGTGGGGATATGCTTTGAAATCCATGTAACCCATTGTTGGAGTGTGGCGGAATGTGTACAGTCCAGTCAATGGAGATACATACCGCCGAAGACTTACCTGGATTCCTGCGCCCACAGGATCGCAATCATCGGCGTTCAGCTGCCCAGGTGTTGGGGGACCTGGAGGAAAGGATAAAGAAGCGGAGCCTGCTGTAGAGAAGCAGATTGGGGTGAGTATGTACTCCAAATCCTTCGTTTCTAACAACTCGAGACAGCCGGTCAGACCGCCATGGTCGGGTCATCAGAAAGCCTCATCATAATCCGGACGGTGGTTGGAGATCCCTGTACTGTCCTGTGGATGCTGTTTTTCTCTGACCGCCATCTCGGTGGTAGGAGAAAGGCTGTCGGAATCGGTGGTCTTTCAGCGGTCGGTTGGAGTACAAGATGCCTGCCTCGTAATCCGGCAGTCGGACCAACCGCTTCCGACAAGACCACAGCGGTCCTACCACCTCCAACAGGACCACGGAAGCCAGTCGGAACGGCATCGCAATGAGGCCCTAAGTCTCCCTCCCCAGTATGGTAGTCAACTTTCCTTTATTACTGCACTGGGAACTGATTACACTTGAGGTTTCATCAAAATGATGTTTATATGGGTATATAGCTAAAATCGCTGAGTTAATTTTGGGATATTCATCCCATAACACGCTACTGTAAACCAAACCCCTAATCTCTTTATCAACTACAATGTGGTATGGTGGGAAAATTATGAGTCTTGATACATGCAGTTTTGCGTTGCACTGTTATTTCACCTACTTGACCACATTTTTTGGTCTTGTACAAATCATGTTTTCTCTGTCCTTTGTTGTCTCATCTTCCCTTAGTTCATGGGCTGACTTAACATTATTTGAATGTAAAGATTTTAGGGTGGGAACCTGCTAGTGTAGTGATGTTTCATTCTCAGTTTTTACATTTCTCCATTTTAGCACCTCCAAAGGTAAACATTTTAATAAAGTGACCTGTATAGGTCACTGCCTGTGCTGGAAATACTCATTGTCATCTGCTATGCTAACAAATGCTGGCTCTTTGCACCTCTGCACAGTCCGTGTTCCCAGTGGTCAGTGATGTTGGATCGCGCTGTGTGATTTTTTTGATTTAGTCATGTAGGTTTTCTTATGCCGTTTTTTTGATGGATTGTTGGATTGGTAGGGGAGCTGGGTGGGAAGTTTTTAAAATATGTATTTTTTAATTGATTATGCATTTTTTCATAAGTTTAAATTTGTAAATTAGATGGTTATGTAAATAATTATTTTTCGTTATTTAATACATAATTTGAAAAATATTGGTTAATTAGATAATTAATTGTGATAATTATTTAATTGTTTTTAATATTTGGATTTGAAATAATTATTTTATGTTTAAGGGTGTTTGTATAATAATTAATTTTAGAGTATTATTATTTTTTTTTTTTAAACAATGTGTATTGCTGTTTGTTTCTGTTATTGATTTAATTTGTTCTTGTGGGCTATGAAATTTTAGTGTAATAGGGTAGGGCGTACTTAAAATCTATTTTTTAATATTTGTAATTGCTATCATTATTTTAATATAGTATAAAATCTGACCTCTCCAAAATCCAGCACTTTCTCTAATATTGCTCAAGTTGGAGTGGGGATAGAAAATCGGACCATTCCAAAGTTCAACACGTTCCCTATTGTTGCTTACATTGGAGTGTGAATAGTAAATCTAACCCTGAAAAGTCCAAAAATCCCTTTCTGTTGCTTATTTTAGAGTTAGAATAGCAAATCTGACCCGTCAAAAGTCCAACATTTTCCCTACTGTTGCTTATGTTTGAGTGGTGAATAGTAAATCTAACCCCTCCAGAGTCCAACACTTTTTGTACTGTTGCTCACGTCAGAGTGTGACTAGTAAATCTGACCGCCCTCCAAAGTCCATTGTTGCCTACAGTTGGTCAGGTTGAAGTATGAGTAGTGAATCTTAGTCCTCTAATTTTCTTTCATCTGATTTTTTTTTTAAATGTTTTTTTTAAATTTCAAAATAATTTTTATTGAAGATTTTATAAGGTTAGAAGTATAGAACTGATACAGAGTAGGGGGAGATAAACGCATAATGGGGTATGAAGTTTTGATGGGGTACATCACAATTAACTATGGAATGAGAGCATCAAGAAGTCAATCTGATGTACAGCAACAAAGTATCAAAATAACATTGGGTCATAATGTCTTAGGTCATGTGGGAGGGTGTGGTAACATGAGGGTAGGGTATGCTAAATAACAGAAGAATAACCCCAGGGTATCATCGAAATGTGAAGGGAGTGAAGAGGAGAAATGAGAGTGTAGACAGAAGAGAGGCATCAATAGAGCAATGGATAAAAAGTAGAGGGAGGAGGGTGGGAAAGGAAGGGGGTTGGAGTGGGGGACTAGATGGGGTGGGGGTCTGGCATCTAAGTTGGTGTTAGGTTAGAGATGTATGAGTCTAGTTTTAATCAGATGTTTTGTTTTTTCCTTCATTTGGTTTTCAGGAAGGTATTTAGCGAGTTATCTGCTCCTCTAGTGAATTGGACCCATTCCCACCAAGCGCGGATTGAGAGTTTAGAGAGATCATACCATTCGGATAGAATGGCTTTGATACTGGTAGAGATAAAGATATCCCTTAAGTTATGTTCCACTATTTCCATCCCAGGATGAGATTCTGAGGGAAAGATACCAGGAACAATGGATGCGAGGTCAGGGGTCCAGTTTATATGTAAGATTTGTGAGATGATTTCAAGCCAGAATTTCTGGTGAAAGTAACAGTCTCATATGTTATAGGTTTCCTGTATCTTTGCCACAGCTCCAACATGGGTCTGAGTCGCAGAGACCAAGTTTAAAAAGTTTATCGGGGGTCCAATGGGCCATATAGGCAGTCCGAAATCTGCATTTAGCTAAGGAGGGAGCAATCTTGTTGGTCATGATGTTGTCCCAGATGGAGGACAAGTTTAGTGTTGAAGTATGCGTATTGTTTGTGTTAACTAAGATTGATTCCCATTTTCTCTGTATTGATTATGTTAGAGAGGATGACGAGGGAGTTAGGACGGAGTAGAATTTGGATGCTAAGTGTCCTCCCCTTACTAGTGTCTTAAATGTGTTGAGGAGATCAGGAGTACCTGGAGATTTGAATCTGGAGATAATGGCTTTGATTTTTAGAAAATTATAGCAGTCTATGTCATTGAGTTAAAATTTGGCTTTAACGTGTGAGAAGCGTACCAGTTGGTATGGGGAGCCCAGATCCTTTATTAATAGAATGCCTTTTGTGCCTATTTCTCTTTACATCACCTCTTGTGACTCAGGACTTGCCTCCTTGACCAAAATGTCTGGTGAGCTAAGAAGCTGGACAGGCCAACTTTCTTCCACAGAGAGGGTATCCAGTGTCCTCATAGGCAGGGAATGCCAGCAGCCTCGCTGTGGATATTCTTTTGTTTTTCCTGCGACTGCAAGGATTGGGGAAAGAAGACTGATAAGGAAGAAATGGCATAGGTAGAAAAAAAAGGTTCAACATTTTACAATTGTGCTAATATGTAAGGTAAAGGCCCATGACTGTGAAATAAAACCATTGTATGTCACATGCATACATGATTGTAAATATTGGCTCCCAAGTTTTGATTGGAGAAGTTGTGTAAGCCTACGTCATGCCTATCATACTTTCCCTGTTTTCTTCCCTCCATTTCTGTACCTTTGTAAATCAGCCCCTCTCTAGTCCCTACAACCTACCTGACTAGGCGGCCAGACTGATTCTCTTAGACTCCTGTACCATTGATCACTAAGGGCCTGATTCATAGTTCGGCAGACAGATTATTCCGTCACAAACGTGACGAATATCCCGTCCGCCGTATTACAAGTTCCATTGATTATAATGCGCTTGTGATATGGTGGATGGGATATTAGTCACGTTTGTGATGTAATAACCCGTCCGCCCAACTCTAAATCAGGCCCTAAGTTGCCAGTGTACATTCAGTAAAACCTACATATTGGGCCCGATTACTATGGCGGGTGGACTTACGTCCGCCCGCCACCCTGTCGGAAACAGGACCGACCGACTAGCCGTCGGCGGTCCCGAAATGGCGATTAAGATGCGACCGCCTGCAAGGTGGTCGCACCGTGTATTCTTTGCATTGCAGCAGGTGCTGCTGGCTGCAGCACCCGCCGCAATGCAAAAAATGCACTTTGCACATATCCCTGCACTACGTGGCAGGCACCATGCGGTGCCTGCCACATGGTGTAGGGATATTTGCCCACATCGGAGGGCCAGGGGGGAAGGGTGGCCCGCTATGGGATCCCAAAGTCTCTTTCCGGCTGCCTGTTCATGGCAAGTTAACCGGCAATAACAGCCGGGGGGGACAGGGACATCGTAATTCCTACGGCCTCACTATTTCAGGGAATACGGCCCCCTCAGCCGCACCGGCGGGCTCAAGGAGCCCGTTGGATGCGTGGCAGTTGAACTTCCCGACCGCCACCCATCCGCCCGCCATTAAAATATGGCAGGCAGATTTGATGAGTCTGATGGCGGTGGGACCGCCACCGACGGGCTGTCGGTGGCGGTCTCACCGTCATCCTAATCAGGCCCATAGTTACTGGACATCTGTATGTTTAAGAAGTACGGCAATTCTTTTTACATTCCATCTATTAGTGCTTCACTAATATGCACTTATATTTCAACCACATGTATATTTGTTTGTTTCAAAATTGCTCAGTTTTGAATTATTTCGAGACAGGTGAACAGGATACAATCCAGTTTCACTGAAGCACATTTTATGTGCACTAAAAGAGAGCATCGCCTTCATAAAATAGAGGGGGTAATTGTGGACGTCAGGCTGTGGGCAGCAACACCAGAAGACAAATGAGGCCAAAGATGCCTAATCTGCCTTGAAAAAAGAAGATGCAAGAATGCAGCATGCCTGCTCGTTTGAATTGTTGGTGAGGGCATGGGAGCCCGTGCCTTTGAGATGGCTCGGTTTCCACTATTATTATGTTTTGGTTGCTGTGTTCGTCGTTTTATAGGCCTGACCTACAGACTCCAAGCAAACACTGCTTGCCCTGACTGAATGCTGCAAACTAGGAAAACTAATAAAATAATACATTGCCTAGCTGTGTTACCCAGAATAAATCTGAGTGGTTAAAACATGAAATCTGATGTCGGAGTTGGGGGTGTAAAAAAAAACATGGATGTTGATTTTCATTGCATCATGTACATGTGTTGTCATTGTTTACATACGTATTTTTCTTGCTCAAGCTTAGCCCAATTTATCCGCGGTTGTGTTCGTGAAAGGAGCTCACCGGAATGATAGTCAACACTCCATCCTGTAGCACATCTCCTGCAAGCAGCTCTAAACTTAAAAAGTTACGTCTCGGGCAAACAAAAGACAGAACCTGTGGAGTGGAGAAGTGTGGCTCAATGGTTAGAGCGGCAGACCCTGATGCAGAGATCTGGCCCGGGACCAGGGTTCAATTCCCGCCTCGGCGGGTCTTGGGCTCAATTTCCTCGGACCTGATAATTCTCGCTTCGGTGCCTATTCTAATCATGGGTCCCACTCTGCAACTCTGGGCAATAGCTTGCTTAATCTCCACAACGGCCCCACCAGTGCTGGGATGCCTGGCTTCACCTTGGGGGTGCCCAGGAGTGGACATTTCACAGGGAAAAGCCAGGAAGGGTTCTACAGCGCCAGGACACCCCAGGGTATCAGTGCGCTTTACAAGTACAAATTTCATTTCATTTCAACCTTTGTAAACGTGTTTTTTCCCTTTCAAATTATCTTATTTAGAATTAAAACGCGTTCTAGTAACTGACACCCTCAGTCCCTTTATTTCAGTTCTTGGAGCATTATAAGATAACCACATAACCCGTTGGATGAACACCGGCCCTGTGACTCTGTGTTAGCATGACGACGAAGCATGCTGGCCTCTTGTGTAAGCATTTTTCCAATGTGATGAGGTCACCTTTAACTAAAAGCTCTTATTTATAATTAGTTCTGCACTAATTTACTCTTAATTCCAGAAAAAAATGATATTTCCAACTCTCTTTGTTTCGTACAATAATTGCAAATGTCCATATAAATGTACCTCTTTTTTTTCCTCGTTCAATGTGTACCTTAATATTTCCCCCATTACCTCTCAGAAATTCTTCAATATTATGTGTTGAATTCATACATTTCTAGTGGAGATCTTACATTACTGGAGCATTGAAAGTGAGATAAAATACTAGTTTCATCTCAGGGAAACTTTTTGGGTGTTTGAATTACACGTATGTCAGTAAACTCGATATCGGATTTTTCAATGGATACATTTTGGCAGGGAAACCTCCTGCTGACATTTAGCGGTTGAAAAGCTCAGTAAATAAAGGGACAAGCGGGTTTTGGTGCAGGAGGCACAAAAAATCTGCATTTTATGTCCCATTTTAGGGACAAAACTCAGAATGTCTATAATTTATTGCACCTGGTAAATAAAAAACATGGAATTCCTATGTATCGAATGCGGTAAATAGCACAGAGAATTGCGATGAACTCCTATTTGAGGCCCTAGGAGTGATTAGCTTCTTCTATCTTCTCACTGAACTCTAAAAGGGGCTTCATGCCTGTGTGAGCCCAAGCAACTACAAATATCATCAGACTGGTCTCTGCACTGTACAGAGGATAATGACTGAGGCCCTTGTTCCAAGTAGTTTGAGTTGGGCTGTTCGAACTGGACCAAGACCAAGCTGATTTGCATATGACTGTTTCCTTTGTGTATTAGAATTATAGGCAAAAAAACCAGAAAGACAGAAATGTTTTCTTCGGTGCAATGCCGTATGTGCTAGTGGCATGCCCAGATATGGGCTTCATGCTTACTGTGCCATACTGATGAGGTCCAAGTAAGCTGAAATCAGTCTGGGGTTGCTTGTGTTCCTGTTCAGAGGAGAGTTTTTCTGGCAGTATAGGCTGAGCTGTTCCTGTTGGAGCTGAGCCAAGGTCGATTTGCCTGTGTTTGGTTCATGTCTAAGATGACATGGTTGGGCAAAAGAGTGAAGGACTGTAATGCAGCTTTAAGTAATTACCAGTGGTCAAGAATAATTCAAGCAGGTTACCTATCAGTTTTTTTCTTTTCCTCAGTGTGATGCCCTAAGTATGGTGGGCATACCCAGACATGGGTCTATGCTCAATGTGCCATTGTACACAAGCTGCATCCTACTGATGTGGTCCAAACAGTCCCAAACCAGTCTCAGGTTACTTGTGTTTATGCTGAGTGGGGACGTTACCTGGCAGTTCAGGCTCAATTGTTCCAGTTGGAGCAGGACCAAGGCTGATTTGCAAATAGCAGATTCTGGTCTGAGGTGGTGTGGTGGGCAGAAGAAGAACTAGAATGTGGGCTTATAAAAATACTAGTGGCTGAGATTAATTCAACCATCCCTTCCTTCAGTTTTTGTTTTCCTCAGTGTGAGGTCCTAGGTAGGACAGATATGCCCAGATGTGGGTCCGTGCACACTGTACAATAGGACTGAGCTGCATCCTGCTGGTGAGGTCCAAACAGGCCAAATCCGGTCGCTTGTGCTTCTGTTCAGAGGGCACCTGGACTGACAGTTTGGGTTGGACTATTCCTGTTAGACCAGCGCCATGGATGATTTGCATATAAATGGTTCCTGTCTGACGTGGCATGATGGTCAAAGGAACAAAGTACTGAAAAGTGGCTGCATACCTATCAGTGGCTGAGATTAATTCACACATTCCATTTATAAGTTTTTAGTTTTCCTTTTTTCCAAGCATGGCCTTACTCTAATGCAGTAACATTACTCACTGAATTGACAAATACTGTGGGGGATGACAATTGTAGGAAGCAAAGTTATATTATGAGTGGTCCTCTATGAAATGGGGAATTTCTATGGTAATTGGTGTTATCCTGCCGATTCAGGAGACAATATCTGAATTCTAGACTGTTTTCTGGGGACATATTTAACAGTATATCTGAATATGTACATGTAAAAGGCTGAGATGGTACTGGCCGCATCCAAACTCATAATAGAGGGCCCCAGCCAGAATGGAGGCTCCTTGAGTTGAATACATGGGTCTAGGATGGTGCAATTGGGAACATAAAACAGCCCTGGAAATTTCTCTTAAACCAGATCAATATTGCACCAAGCAAAGCACATTGAGAATTTCATTTCATAAAGCCTTGCTTGGGAGATGGCATTCCTCCTAGAAATAAATTCTGACATAAAAACGTAAGGCAAAACGCTGAAAGCTGACTTAAGGCACTGTCACAGTACGAAAAATCACTGCTCCTCATGGTCGGACTGGGACCAAAAATAGGCCCGGGCACCAGAATAAAAGTGGCCCTCATTAGCAAATCAGATAGCTGAAAAAAAGTGGCCAACATTTGCTCATCAGACCAGTTTTGAACTTGTAAAGACATGCTGTATGGGTATTTTGCAAGGTGTGGAAGACTGCATGCATTGTGTTTGCTGCAGCCAATATGGTAATGTCAGGGAAATCAGGAGTAATAACCACCCCACCAGACCATAAAACAGGCCCACAAACTGATAAAAAAAAATGGCCCATACACTGATCTGTCAGACCAGCCCATCAGGCACTGCCTGATTGCCCTAAAGGCCAATCCGACACTGCTGCTCCTAAGCAACAACAAAATGGGCCACATGCCCCTGCCAACGTGAAATGCAGGACCTCTTGTTTGCCCCCTCACGAGTGGGCAGACTTTGTATGCTACAATGGGACATAGGACAGTACTCAGCTCTACACCAGATTTGTGCATTCACACCAATTCATCAGGCTTCACCACTGTAAAACAAACTTTTCCAATTGGAATTGGCCTAAGCCAATTGTATAGAGGGGTGAGGGGAAAGGGGGGGAGGGAGAAGATTATATCAAATGATATAACTGATCTTATATTTAAAATACAACACTTGAGTTACATTAATTCCTATAATAGTAGCTTATAAGATGATCAAAATATACAACAAAATTAGAAAACAGATGAGTACTTTTAACTTCAAGGAGGTTTGGGTACTTCTTCATTGCAAGGAGTATGCAAAGGTAAGGATTGAGCTGATACGTTTAAGAAATCAGTAATAGGTAACCACAATAAATCTCTCTTAATAGCAAGTGTAATTGGGTAAACATAGGCCCTATCTAATCTATGATTATAGCAAATTCCATACCACCAGGCTTGAAAAGAGACGTTAGAAGCATTTTTCCATGACTTAGTGATTTGTTGAAATGCTACAGCTATAAGCAGATCAACAATGGATACATTAATAGAAGAGGAGGACCATACTTCTGAGATGCTACCTAGAAAAATATGTGAAAAAGAAAAAGGGATATGTGTATGAAAAATGTTGTTAATTTGTTGCCACACTCTAATCCAAAAATCATGAATAGCTGGACATCTAAATAACATATGTTTAAGGTCAGCTACGGGGGTCGGACAAGACCAGCAGGTAGAGGGAGTGTTGGGATCAATGTGATGAAGTTTAGCTGGAGTGATTAAAAGTCTATTATATATAAAAAATAAGGTATGTGTAGTATTCGCTGCTCTAGAAGACTTCCTTATTTTAATCCAAAGTTTGTCCCATGTTGAAATATCAAAGGATTCATGTAGATCAGATTCCCAGTTGCATTCTACGTTAGATTTATCACGTATAATAACGGAATTTCTTAATTTGTTATAAATTTGAGATGCAGAAGAAGACTGTAAAAATGTGAGCGAGATGGGTGAAGATTTAGTATGTGTAGAGGAAGTTGTGAGGGCATCATAGGAATTTTGAGTAGCTGTGATCAACAAAATATATTTGGAGTGATAGGAGGAAGGAAGAGAAAAACGGGATTGTATTATAGAGAAGGGGATACAAGTTTCGCCGTGAAAAAGCTGATAAGTCCATTTAAGACCAAGATCTATCCAATCTTTCCAAAAAAGAGTCCTATTTTTAATTTTAATATGTTTATTATACCAAATTGGGGATTGAAGAAATCGAGTACGGTCATCTAGTCCATCTGATATGAGAGGATGAAAGATTTTACGAGCATTTTTAAGACTGGGAAGAGAAAATGTTTTGGGAGTATGAGAAATAGAAACAAATTCTTCAAATGAGAAGGGATAGAAAAAAGAGTTTTCAATCTCTACCCATAAAGGCTGGGATGTGGAATCAATCGTATTCTCAGATAATAAGGAGGAAGAGTATTTAAGAAAAAATGAAGTATGATATGAAGAGAAATCAGGAAAATTGACTCCACCTAAATGTTTAGGTTGTTTAAGTTTGGAAAAAGACATCCTAGCTTTTTTGTTTTGCCATAAAAATTTTGAAAGAATATTATAGATATTCTTGTAACAGGATTTAGGGATATTAATTGGAGATTAGATAAGAAAAATAAAATTGTTGGGACTAACATCATTTTTATAGAATCTAATCTACCCCACCAAGATAAAAATAAGGGGTGCCAGCGTGTCGTGGAATTAGCTAAATGTAATTGTAGATTTTTTAAATTTAATGATACAGTATCTTTAATAGAGAGTGTGAACCATAAGCCTAAGTATTTAATCTTTGTTGGGCTCCAGTGAAAGGAAGAAGTCAAAAAATCAGCGTGGAAACAATGCTTGTTTAAAGGAAGGATTTCGCATTTATCAACATTGAGTTTATATCCTGAAACTAAAGCAAAAGCTGAGACTTCTGATAAAAAAGTTGGTATTGAAGTTTGGGGATTAGAAATAAATAAAAGAATATCGTCTGCATATGCTGAAATCTTCAGATGCTTCTCACCATATGGAAAACCCGTGATATTTTTATTCATACGAATTTTTGTTAGGAAGGGTTCTAATGCCAAGATAAATAAAAGAGGAGAAAGTGGACAACCTTGTCGTACCCCCCTGAAGAGTGGAAATGAGGAGGAAACAAGGCCATTAGCTAGAATAAAAGATCTAGGAAAAGAATATAATAATGAGATATAAGAAAGAAATTTAGGGCCAAAACCAAACCAGACGAGTGTCGAAAAAATAAACTGCCAATTAACCCTGTCAAAAGCTTTTTCGGCATCTAGTGCAACAGCTGCTAGAGATTGTTTATGGGAGTGGGATTTACTAAGAACATTGAAAAAGAGACGAGTATTATCAGATAGATGGCGGCCCTTAATGAAACCACATTGTTCTTTTCCAATTAATTTTGGTAAGATGTTATCCAAACGGAGCGCAAGAATTTTCGCAAACATTTTATAATCTAGGTTAATTAAAGAGATTGGTCTATAATTCTTACACAATGTATGATCTTTATTTTCCTTAGGGAGAAGACAAATCAAAGCTTCTTGGAATGAACCTTCAGATTTCTGGGATGTTATGAAGAATAAAAATAATTGATGTAATTTGGGAATGAGTAGATTAGAAAAGTGTGTGTAGAATTCTATGGTAAATCCGTCCGGCCCAGGAGCTTTTCCTTTTTTGAGTACTTGAATGGCTTTAAGAATGTCCTTAGGTTGTATATCGGCTTCTAAGGAGGAGAAATTTACATCCGGGGAGGAGGGTGGAGGAACGGAGGATAAGTATTGAGCAATGCCAGTCTGTTGAGGAGGGGACTCAGGGGTATAAAGTTTTTGATAAAAGTTAGTGAATTCTAATAGAATATCTTCATCTTTATGGGCTGTAATATTAGAAGAAGATACAATAGATTCAATTTTAGTGTGTTCCTTTTTAATTTTAAGATAATTAGCAAGAATATTGCCAGATTTATTTTGTGCACTATAATATTTAGCACTAGACTTAAGTAAGTACAAATTCGCAGAATCTGTAGAAAGTTTATTAAAAGAGAGTTTGGCTTTAATAAGTTCATTCAACTCAGATTGGTTCTTAGACAGATAATATGAATGTTCTAATCTTTTAATTTGAGTATTGAGTAATTGTATGGACTGAGAGGCTGCTCGTCGTTTTTGGGCAACAAAAGAAATAATTAAGTCTCTAGAGGCAGCTTTAAAGGAATCCCATATAGTTTGGGGAGATACCTGAGGGGATTCATTGTCTTCAAAAAATAAGGTTGCAAAATCAAGAAAGGCTGATGTAAATTTAGAATCTAATAGAAGAGAGTTATTGAATCTCCAGCGCCTAGTTCCTTTAATGGGAGGAAGTAAATCTAGATTCAAAGAGACTGGGGCATGATCGGAAATTAGGATAGAACCTATGTCAGAGTGGGAAATGTGTTGAGTTAGGGCTTTGGAGATTAAAGCGGTAGTATATCCGCGATTGAGAGGAGTGAACAGGTGAATAATAAGTGTATTCTTGTAACGTAGGATGACAAAGTCTCCAGGAGTCTACAAGAGACCTTTGAGAGATAGTGGAGGTAAATTGAGTATGCATGGAAGAAGGAGAGAATCTAGAGTTAGACCATCTATCTATAAAAGGATCCATAATCATGTTACAATCACCACCTAAAATTAAATATTCGTCAATGTATTGCATCAAAGAGGATAGGATTTGGGGCCAGAACAGTTTATCTTGGTTAGTGGGAGCATAAATATTAAAAATGGTTAAAGGAATCTTGTTTATCAGTAAAGACACTGCAATCCATCTACCTTCAGAATCATTATCTTGACTTATGAGTTGGACATCCAAACGTTTATGGCAGAGTATAGCAACACCATTACGCTTTCCTGAACCTGGTGATGCAAAAACATGTCCTACCCAGTGACGTCGTAATTTAGTTTTTGTAACAAAGGGGGGACAAGGAGCCGAGTTTAGAGGTCCTGCACATGGACTCCAAAGGAAGCTCAAGTCTAAAGGGAGTGTGCAGTTCCTGTCTGGATGTGGGGGAAAGACAGGTCTTTCTTCATGACGCCCTCACACACCCCTAGGGGTGTCATGCTTCATCATTGGGCTGTTTGCCTCTCGTCAGGCCGGCGCTGCAATGCCTGACGGGCTCCCGAAATCGGGGCTCTTTATCGAGGATCTTTTGAAGAAGCCGTTAGGTGCGTGCGGGTGTGGGGGCTGGGTAGTGCACGGGGTGAAATAAGTAAAATAGGTCAGGAGCAGTCCTAGTAAGATAAAGTTTTAATGTATTAGGTAGCTCTAGCCTAGTTAAAAACTGTGCGTGTGCCCCTATGTGGGAATAATGTTCCTAAAGGGCTATAAAAATGTGAGTGGTCAACATGTTTCATGCCCAGTCTGCCCCTTACGGGTCAAATGGCACTTCATCAGGACCGAGAAGGTTAAGTATAAAAAGTGCACTACCGTCTGGTATTGAGGTACTGTGACAAAAATTACCAGATACGGTAGGAATTCCCTAGCAGACTTGTACTGGGGAGTGCTGTAGACCTGTGGGAGAGGGGGAAAAAAGAAGGGAAAGGTACAACCAAGGAAAATTGAATAAAAGATAAAAAATAAAAAATAAAAATAATAAATAAAAATCAAGGCATAAGCCAGCAGTGTGGCAACATAGTTATGAAAAAACAGTAAATTGTACTGACAAACAACCTGGCAATTACATAATTACATGTTAATTGGCTGTGGTTCAAGCATAGCCAGTGCCTAAACTCATGTGCCTGGCTAGTGGTGAAAAAATTAATTAAAACGAACGCAAGGTTGCGTGAGCATTCATACTCGAGCGAATTAAAGGAGATCTGGTGGATATCTCCTGGTTGCAGTGCGATAGAGTTTACGATAAAAAGTGTGTGGAACATCGGATGCCAATGGAAACCCAACTGTGGAACAACACTAGGTGGGGGACAAACGTAGCTAGGCTAAAACATCGTCGTAATTTTAGGCTGCGATTAAAGTGGTCCGAAATGTATCGCAATTGCGGGTAGAAGACATGAGCTAATCAAATTTATATGAAAAATTGCCGAACACATGATGCCAAACAAGTGGTAGACATAATGGACCGGGGCGCTTATGTTAAACAAATGTGCGCCCGTCAGGCATTGCAGCGCCGGCCTGACGAGAGGCAAACAGCCCAATGATGAAGCATGACAACCCTAGGGGTGTGTGAGGGCGTCATGAAGAAAGACCTGTCTTTCCCCCACATCCAGACAGGAACTGCACACTCCCTTTAGTCGTAATTTAGTTACCTCAGTATCTGTTACATGAATTTCTTGTAGTAAAGCAATATCACCTTTTAAACTTGCAATATGTGATAAAACTCGCTGACGCTTAATGGGAGAACCCACACCCTTAACATTCCAAGATATGATATTTAATGACATATAAATGTATACGTTAAAATAGAACAATGTGAGAAAAATACTTATACGTATATGTGAATAATAATATATCACATGTCAAATTATAAATTTGAAGAACTGTCATAGAGAAACTGTAAGTAGAGATATAGAAAAACAGAAAAATAACTGAATATGAAATGAGAAATGAGAAGTGTAAAGAAAAGATAAAAGAGAAGACCAGTAATTAAGATGAAACAAGAGATTAGGGAGAGAAAGATAAAGGGGAAAAAAAGAACAAAGAACAGAAAAACGGAACCAAACAAACCTTTGATGAGACAATACGATAACGAAAAGACATACCACAAGAAGACAATAAAGGTGGGGTTGGTGGAGCAACATAGGGGAGTTAGGACGCCGAATGGAAGACCTCAGGACGAGAACGGCAAGGGGGACATCATCCAGGAAAAATGGAAGGGACAAAGAGCGAGGGACCACATATTCATAACCTGATGAGGAAGAAAAGAGAACATATTAACAAAGGACATTACAAAATTACAAAATAGATCAGGGATGAGACAAACTTACAATAAGGAATCAGACATGCAGCGAACAACCAATATTAGGATTAACAAGATATTTATGATCTAGATATGTCCATGAACTCTTGTCTGCAGGTGTTCAAAAATTGCTGGAGAAGTGCAGGATCTTCGTAATTTGTTGTTCTGTTATTATAAGTCACCTTGAAGAGACAAGGGTGAAACAGGCCATATCAAGCATTCAGGCTGCGAAGTGCAGGTCTCATATCCAGGAACTTTTTCCGGCGGTCAGCAGTCGTTTTGGCATAGTCTTGGGCAAAAAAGAGGTTAGATCCATTCCATGAAATCTTTCCTCGTTGTTTGGCAGCGTGAAGAACCTTAAGTAAATCTGTGTACTCCAGAAAATAATAAAATAATTCCTCTAGGCTTCGCTGAAGAAGATGAAGAATGAGAGCTCTGCCCCAAACGATGCGCACGTTGAATATTCAATGGTGGAGTATCCGGGAGACCAAGAAGAGTTGGGAGAAAGGATTGAAAAAAGGATATTGGATTAGAACCTTCGAGACCTTCAACCAGACCATAAATGCGTAGGTTGTTGCGTCTATTACGGTTTTCCAAATTTTCAACTTGTTGTTTAAGATGATCTATCTCTCTGTGCATGAGGGGGACCTGACCTGTGAATTTTTGAACAGAGTCAACTCGTTTCTCTAGGTCTTCAACTCTTTGCTCAGTATGAGACCAGTTGTCTTCCAGGCTTTGCAGGCGCGTGTTGGTTTCTTCCATATATGGTTTAAGAGCGCGAATTTCCTCAAGGAGGAGTTCCATATAAATTGAAGTTGAAGAAGTAGTAGGAGAAGGTAGGTTTACCTTCACTCGCTTGCCTGAAGTGGAGGACGACGTTGATGGTATTTTGGAACCTTGTTTGGGACAGGGGCGAGGTGTAGAAGATGCCGAGCCCTTTGTACCAGCAGATTCAGTGAAAACATCTTCCATGTTCTCTAGCAGGATATTAAAAGGGTTATGATCTTCTAAAGATAAACCTTTGGTATGTTGTGCACCGCTAGGATTAACACGAGGCGTTGCCATGAAGGAAGTTGAGGAGAAACTCTCTTCAATTATCTTAGAGAACACACTACACTAATGGAGTCACACAGAAATTGAAAATAATGAATAAGGCACACTGTGTAGTGTTGAGGTGATGTGAAAAACCAATTATATTAGTCCAGGGATTTATGCTGATTGAAATAGTGGTCAAAACGAGGAGAAAATGGCAAAACAAGAAAAAGAAATGCCAAAATAGTGCCAAACGAGCATTTTTTTGTGGGGGAAGAGCATTCCAAATCCGTCAGCGATAGTCGAGAGGAGCGCTGGAAAAACAAAATGGCGGCCGCAACTCTGTGAAGAATCGCGGCCGGTGAATAAAGTCAAAAAGGCATTGTTTGGATGTATTCCATACCTCCGCGAAGATCGCACACTGTGGAGGAGAGGTTCCGACACTCGTGTAGTTGGTATTTGGGGTCCAGAAACGAGAAGAGAAGCCTGGAGAGTTCCCGTCGCCTCACGTCGCTGCGGAGCTCCCGGGAACAGCGGCCATCTCCGAAGGCCCCTAAGCCACGCCCCCGATTATTTTTCTGTTTGATTGTGACTTGAAGTGGAATGTTATTCCTCCAGAACATGACTGCCTGAGAAAAAGGATGACTCTCATACTACCTAGTCGGATCAACGTAAAAGCAGGTACTTCTTCATGTACTTGAACTAATGTTATCTTTTTATACTAGGGGGCAGATTTACAAGCCCCTTGCGTGACTTTTGCGCTGCAGTTGCGTCACTTTTTTGACGCAACAGCGGCGTAAACAATGCGGCCTATTTACAACGTGACGCATCTGGGGAGATGCGTCACGTTGTAAAGCCCTGCGTCACATTATACCTGCGTCAGGTATAATGTATGCAGGGTGGGCGTTCCCACGCAGGAAGGCCTCATAAAAGTGACTCAGTGAAATCTACAAGATTTCACTGCGTCACTTCTAGGACGCCACTGCGTCAAAACCTTACGCCTGCTTGAAGCAGGCGTAAGGAGTAACGCATTGTAGTGGGAATAGGCCTCAAAAAGCATTGCTGGAGTTGCGTCGTGCTTGCGACACGACTCCAGCAATGCGTGACTTTTGCCCCAACAGATACGTCAGAATTTCTGACGCATCTGTCAATCCTTGCGCCATGGTGCGCTGTATTGTAAATACGGCGCATCCATGGTGGTGCAAGGGTTTCTCAGTGTGGCGCAGGGAAAGTGACGCATCTCTACAGATGCCTCACTTTCTTGTAAATCTGCCCCTTTATTCTGGGCATAGATAGTATTGTGTGCAGTGATCCAGCTCAGGGAGTGAGGGGTGGGACACAGAAGCATAAACTGGGATCGCACTAGGCCGCGCACTGTAAATGTTTTCGTTCAATACATTGGCATTTCACAGTTTATATGTAGGTGTTATTAGGAATCTATACTACGCGAGGCACAAGGAGATGCACGAATGTCCCTGTTTAACTGCGTGTAATTGGGAATGTGTAAATGTTTATGGCTGCCCAGAGATTTAACTTGATAATTGATTCGGGGTAACACCCTTAAGTGAAGGGCTGCCGGAGGGGGGAGTGCACTCATCACAGCCAGGCACTCAGCAAAAAGCTCAATAAAACACATATGTGCATCACTTTTTTAATGTGTCAACAAGACGATGTAATCCCAAAATATCGTCACCGGTACAATTGCATGACTATTTAATTTGATTGTAATATTTTGGCAACTGTGTAACACAGAATAATGCAGCTGAGCTGCAAGAGCGGATGACAGGGATGGAGGATGTTAGGTCACATCAAGTCGAGATTAGGATCTACAGAGTTGCATTTTCAAGCTGTATTTTCAGCTTTCACATATGGATAGAACCTCCGAGGCTTGGCCGAGCTCAATGGGGGGAGTGTTGAATATATGTTGCCATTCTGTGAGACAGTTGCCAACATGCAAGAGAGCTGGTTTTGCCATATGGAGTTTTTTCTAGTCACATTGTTAATTTGCTTTTTTTTGGCCATGATGCCTCCACATAAGTGGAAATTGTCAGCTTGATAGAGATGGCATTTCAAGCCACTATTTTTGTTGCAAAGACAGGCTATGTTAAAGGGTAAATGACTGTCAAGGGGGAGACTGTGGAGTGAGATCAGGATGAGTGTAATCTGCCCATACCAACTGGCTCTGGTGAAGAGGTAAATTGCTGCAATTAAGATGTTCTTTAAGGGACATAAAACAAAAGTTGAGTAACTTCACAGTGCTGGCGAAGACAAAGGTAGAATTGTGTAGTTAATTGATTTTGCAGAGGTTAACGGTGAAAGCCTAAGCTTTTTTGGGATTCTTGTATATTTCAATGTTTTAGGTGATTAGAATTCCCGATATCTTTCCTGCAAATATGGGTGGCAATGTCCAGTCTGCGTTGTTTTTGCTCTGGTCATTCCTTGAATAAAGGGATCATTTTCAACATAGACTATTAGCTAAATTATCACAGACCCTGGAATGGCTGGCAGAGGTGCATGGGAAGATATGAAAACTTTTTGGACAAACTGATATCAGAAATAAGGAGGACAAGGAGACAGCAGCGCGCGCTCCAAGATGACCATGAGCTCCACATCATACCTGCTGGAGGCTGATGATTTAGACAGTGCTGAGGAGATTTCTGCTGCTTTTGGATGTCAGCAGGTATATTGGAGGGTCGCATGGACCAGACAGTGTGGTTTTCTATTGCATTGTCATATGTTTGGATGAGTGAAGCTCCCTTTAGGTGGTTCCACTGGCGTAGCAAGGGGGGGGGCGGAGGGGGCGGTACGCCCCGGGCGGCACGAGATTTCGGGGCGGCAGGTAAATTTACCGCCAGCACCCCCCCCCCCGCTCTTAGGCGCTCGGCGGCGGCAAAAGGCAGGGACCGCCACGGGCGGCAGAGTGCCTAGCTACGCCACTGGGTGGTTCTTCGACTTTCCTCATGCAGTGACCCACCTTTTATAAGGAGGGTGGTCTGAAGCCTCTAATTATTTCAGTCATGACCTCTTCTTCATTGTTCCTAATATTTCGTAAAGGGATTGCCTCATATGAACATTAAAGGGAATTTCCTTTTGTTATTCAGCTCATTTCTGATCTTGGGCTCATACGAATGATTTCTCCTCAGAGAGTTTCCTGCCTCCACTCCCATACAGCCTCATTAGAAGAGTGAATAACTGCTTTGCCACTATTGCAAATGTGTTAAAGCCTGTTCACTAACCACCTATTTAATATTAATTTTATTATCCCTTTGGATACAGAAGCACTTGCTGTCTTCCCAGACTGCCCAGATTACTGTAATTGCACATTATCTTTCATCACCACAGCTAAGTACTATATTAATATTTTTTTACAAGCACTACAATGGAAACAAAACATCATCAGCTCATACAAATAAAAGGAAACTAACTGGTTCCTCTCCACCTACCAAATCTAATGTGGTAGAATCACAAGAATTATCCTTGACAAAAATCTTAGAGGAACTCAAAACAATTCATCCTAATACAGACGCTATTTGCACAGACATTAAACATATACATAGACATTGCCTCTTTTTCCATGAAGATCTCTGATGATGAAATAAAAGTAAGAGATCATTCAAAAGCAATGTCAGCTATAACTCCTTTAGTTAATCAGATTTCGTCCATAGAAGCATCCATTATAGACTTGGAAAACAGAAATTGCCAATACAATCTACGCATATTTAATGTCCCTGAAAATGTTGAAAGACAAAACTGCAGACTCTATTTGGAATCCATTTTACCTCAATTGCTTAATATTACATTTCCAGAAAGGTTTGAAATTGATAAGGCTCTCCATATCTCTTCTCATCCCAAACCACATCAAACTAAACCAAGACAAATGTTATTTAAAGTTCTATGACATAAACATCTCCTCCTTATCAGAAAGGCAGTAAGACCAATTCCAACTCTACTTATTGAAGACAACAGAGTATTTATTCACCAGTTTTTTGCGAAGGAAATAGTGGAACTTCGTCATCCATTCTCGGAACTCTGGCCTCGACTGAAGAAAGCAAGATATAAATATGGTCTCTTTGATCTATCTACCACTTCATGGAGTCGCAGCCCTCAAGCTCTGCTGGTTAATATAGATCTCCTCACAAAATACTGTATGATCTATGTTCACTATAGCAGGTAAATGCACTGTGTCCTATCTTGTTTCACACCTTCATTGCTACTGCTCCATTTTAAATGTTGTCTTGTTATATGACCGTTCTTTGTTTTGTTTGTCATGTTTGTCCTGTTTTTTGTGGGCTACTTACGTTTTTTCTTCTATGTATCTTCTCTTTTTTATCCCTATATTTACATTCATGGCTCATCAACTCAAGCTAAATATTGTTTCTTTGAATGTAAAATGTCTCCGACATCCCGTCAAATAATGGAAAGTTCAATGAAGATATATGTTTTGTTCAAGAAACATATATAAATGATCACATTTTGCATTCTATGCCCAAAGTCTATGTCACCGGCTAAGGGAAACAAAAAGGGTGTGGCCATTCATTTTTCATGCACATCTCAAGTACAACTGTTAAATTACACTAAGGACTCCAAAGTTAGATTTGTCTATGCAGAAATTAAAGTTGATAAATATGTTCTTTACTTGATTAACATTTATTCTCCCACCCTAGATGACCATTCCATCTGTAAAATGTCACTACTGATGGTGGTAAACTAATCCCCCTCTGATTATGGAAGGAGACTTTAATCTGATTTGTGATATTTTATTGGACCATTATTGGACATTAATTTCTTGCAGAATCCAAAAGTTGACGCCTCAGTAAATCTAAAGTGGCAGTTAAAACCAAAAACTTTGAGAGTTTTACAAAATTACCAGAAAACACTGGGTTTGATTGATCCTTGGAGGGTGGCTTTCCCTACGACAATTGCATATACCTGCTTCTCTGGATGATTTGTGAACTCTTCTCGTATAGAATTTTTCCTACTTTCAAAAACTCTGCTTTTTAAAGAACAACGTATTATACCTAACGTTTTTTCAGACCACGCAATGGTCGTTTTAGAGATATTGGTGGGGAAAGCTACGCAACATCCTAGACGCTGGGTATTTAACAGACAGTATTTACAGGAGGAAGGGTGGGTGCGAATATGTAAAGAGAAGATGAAGGAATTCTTGGTAACGAACCATGGGTCTACGCCCCCAAGTATAGTTTGGGATACCTTAAAAGCTTACATTAGAGGGTTGGTGATAGGTAAGGATGCAGAGAACATTAAAAAGGCTAAATTACAAAAGCAAACTTTGGAAAGAATTGTCCAGCAAAGCTACGAAAAATTCCTAAGAAATTCATCTACGCCCAATAAAAGAGAATTGGATTGGGCCAAACAGGCATTAAGTGAGGCGTATTATACAAGATGTGAAGTTTTAAATCGCGCTTACATGCAAAAAGTGTACGAGGAGAGTAATTTTACCGGGAGATTTTTAGCTTGGCAGGCGTGTGAGCAAGTTGCCAAAAATAGGATAGACGCATTGAAATGCCCGGTTTCTGGAAGTAGGAGCAAGTAACTGGAGTAAGCGGGTTAAATTATGTTGAATCATTACAGACGGATTTATGGTCAAAACCAACTGGTAGATAAAGAAGCCCTTGGAAAATTATTAGCAGACCATAATATTCCCAGACTATCCGAGGAAGAGGGGGTCAATATTACTTGACCCTTCTCCAAAGAAGAACTGGTTGAGATGATCAAGAAACTCCCAAATTGTAAAGCCTGCAAGCCAGATGGTTTTTTGGCAGAATTTTAAAATCTTTTGTAGATGTTTTAGCTGACTATTTTTTACTCATTGCCAACACAATGTTAGAAGGGGGACCCATACCGATTTCATTTTATAGGGGGAATGTTGTGAGCTTTTTAAAAAGGGGAAAAGATGGTGAGGACCCAAGCTCGTATCATCCAATCACATTATTAAATGTTGATCATAAAATCACTACAAAATTATTAGCTAACAGATTGAACCTATTTGCATCACAGCTGATCCATTCAGATCAGAACAGTATTATTGCTGGGCGACAATTAGGTACAAACATGAACTACTTGGCCGAAACATTAGATTATTTTTCCACTAACAATACACAAGCTATAGTGCTTCTGATAGATGCGGAGAAAGCATTTGAGCTCGTGGTCTGGGAAACTCTGTTTTGTATTCTGTCCAGATTCAGTATTCCTTCCCAGATCACGGGGTTGATACAGTGGATGTGTCATAATGCAGAAGCCAACATTATTGTAAATTCCAAAGAGATGGGGAAAATGCAAGTCTTGTGCAGAACTCGGCAGGGGTGTCCTCTATCCCCTATTTTATTTGCCTTTTTTATTGAGCCACTAGCAATAGCGATTAGGGAAAATGGCCGTATCCGTCCCCTGCTGCCACAGATGGGGAAGATAAAGCTACAGGCTGATGATATTATTTTAATTCTTGATAGCGTTAGGGGCGCATAGGAGAAGGTTTTTGAGATCTTTGCACAGTATGAGAAACTGGGAGGCTATAAAATCAATAGAAAGAAAACTGAAATAATATTATTTGGATGCAATTCAGATATACTACATCCAGATATAGCCTCGTGCGTGAACTCGCAGCCAAAAAGATATCGGGCATTTGATATTTATCACAGATTGACGATTTATACGATCTCAATTTTCCCCCACTGCTTATTAAAATACAAGACCCAATTTCATGCTGGAATTCTCTTCCTGTGACTATTCTTGGGAGGGACTCCTTGATCAAAATGTCGATTCTCCCTTCATTCACTTTTCTCTTGTCAGCCATTCCGTGTGTTTTAACCACATCATTTTTTTAGAAAGGTGGAGTCTGTGTTTACATCTTTTATCTGGCAAAAAAAATAGGCAGAGTAGCACTAAGCACTTTATACAAAGGGGTGGAAGAAGGTGGGCTGTCGCTTGTCAATCTTACTATTTTGCATATTTTGCACAGTAAATGTCCAGGTTTAATGAAAAACTTTGCAATGGTATATTTGAGAATTATTTTATGCAGCTAGTCTTTGAGGAATGTGATGTGTTAAAATCAGTAAAGTCACCTAAAAAGTATGTTATAAGAGTCTGAATTGGTTTCTTCAGAAGCGTATGGATCTATATAGGAGATATGCCATTCCATTTATTAACGTAGCAACACCCTTGTCAGAATAATGTTATGGAATCTGGCATTAATTTGGCACCGGATATTGTCCAAAAGTGGGCAAGAGCAGGGTTCAGGATGGAAGCAGACTTTTTATCTGGGGGAGATGGTTAAACATATCGGAAGTTCAAGAGGATGTTCAAGGGGAATTTTTGCTTCTTGGCTCCTACAGATTGCTGAATAAACTACTTAGCAATTTAGATTTGTCCCAGATAAGGGGGTAGTCAAAAAGCGGTACTCGCGCTACTTGAAGCCCGTGAACAAACAAGTCCTGGGGAATGGAGAAGATTATTGGCCTCCATGAAGGGCCTCGATCTCACCCAAAAAGCAATTAAAAAATGGGAACAATATGAAGGTTTGGAATTAACAACAAGGATGTGGGATGAAGTCAATGCACTAAATGTGTGTGTTTTGAGAGTTGCCAATTGGCATTGAATGTTATTTTCTAGCAAATGGCTGCTGTATAGAACCCCAAGATTTCTTGCACAAATCAACCCTAACTTTCCGAGGTATTGTTTCCGATGTATCGTTGGGTCTGCTGCTAATTGGGTGCACACAGTTGGACAATGACCTCTTATTCAGGGTTTCTGGAATGAAATATTTCAGCATTTGGAGACTGAATGGCAGGTCAAATTAACTTCTAGTACCTGGTTGAAAGTTTTGGGGTATGATCCTGCCTCCGGCCTAAAGAATGGACTGACAAAATTACTATATGTAGCAATGGCAGTGGCCAAATACCTGCTGCTTCAAAAGTGGCGACACAGTTTGTCCGCACAATGGGGGATTGGCTTAAAAAAAATGAAGCAAGTTAGAAATAATGAACGGCTATATGCAATGTGCAACAGGGGGGTTGGGAAATTTGATAAACTCTGAGAGCTGTCCTTTGACTAAAAGTGAGGGGTTAGATTAGAAGACTGTTTTTACTACTTTGCACAATTAGCTCTTTATGCACTTTATGTACTCTCAATTCTTTATTTTTAAATGCAGCTGTATTGTTTAATTCTTGGTATTTATCTCATGCAGGGTTTTATGTATTACCATCTTTTTAACTGATCCTGGATGTACTTTACTATGAAATGTGTTCTTATTGATGTATGTATTGCTGGTGCTTGAACAATATATATATTGAATTGATGTATCTGTATTGCAAATTATTGGCTCTCAATAAAATATAAAAATAAAATTAAAAAATAGGCAGAAGAAAAATATTTCTTTTTAATCTGAGCAGGTATCCTTGAGGTATTGAATACGTTTTCTTTTTTAATCAAAATGATTACAATATGAGCTTTACAATACATTACAGTCGGGATAAAATCAACTTTCTGGACGTACAACTTTATGTAATGTATAACCATGTACATAGTAGAATGTATCGCAAATACATGTCATGCAATTCTATTCTGCACACTCATAGCTCACACTTGAAAACCCAAATAAGAGCAAGCCATACTGGGAAGTGGTACAAGCAAGAAAAATTATAGTTCAGATCTGGAATTTATAAAAAATATCAAAGATATAAAGCTAAGGTTCGGAACACATTCCAAGTGGGAGTCATATAGGCAAGACTGTCACAATTGAGAGTTGTACATATGACTAACAATCAAGGAACCATGTTCAGCATTTAGTATTGGAAAGCTGCTGGTTGCATCAACAAACACATTCCCTTGCTACTTGCATTAACCAGACATTATTAGGCGATTCCCAATGCCAAATGCTAATACCTATATCAAATTACCAAACATAAGAGAGAAAAATACCCAGAACTCCCTCAGGTCTCCGGATGGAAACTGGAAAATTGCTCCCTATCATGTAGAATGTGCTGCCCTCAGGGCACTATGGTGCAAAGCGTTGGTGCTAGGAAGCAAAATGTATTGCCAGCACTAGGAAAACACAGTTCAGCATTTTGAAACTGTCGGAGCGTGGCGCTGTCAAATTTGGCACAGCTCTTTCTTGTGAAAATGCCTCACAGTTGGAAGAGAAAGATGGCAAAATCGTCAGTAAGAGAGAAAGCAGGAACCTGCAAGAGAAAGCGACAGGGAGTGTGTGGAAGTGGATTACAGACTACTAGCCACTGTATTCGGCGTGCCGACGTCCAATTGCACCAACCGGCAGCTTCCAAGCAGAGCTTCGGGCACCAGCACTCTTTCTTTCACCCGTTAAGCACAGGGTATGGGGGGTTGCTGAAGAGTAGGGCTTTGTAGCCTAGGCATTTGAGGAGTGTGGCAGAAACTCAAGGTCCTAAGGCTATCAAACAACTAATTCAAGATATCTTCAGTAATCATAATGATTTCTTACAAAAACTATAACAATACAAGCCTAGGCACAAGGACATTCAGAGATCTGGTATCTTCAGAGCCAGTCCTATTACAAAGCTTCAATCATAACTGTTCAAATGCTTACTTCAGACAGTAATAAATAAAAGCGTGAAGAAATGAAAATACGTGGGAAATTAATAAAGATGAGCAATGCAAGTGAAAGCACAGATTTACTTCAACTCCAACACTGGCATTTCCCTCTGCCTGACGTCTATTTGAGGGAACCTCTTGTCTCTTTAACCAAGTGGAAGTGTGTGTTTATAAATTGTTCATTTTGTGCTATTAGCTGTTCAAAAAATAGTTTTAGCTGCGGTATGTTTTCTTGCTGTTTTTTTTGTTAGTTGCTGGTAGTTAAGAGGTTTTAGTTTTATAGCTCACCATCTTTTTTTTCAACATGTGACCTTTTTACACTGCTCTTGCTTCAACCACCATCTTGGAAGGAGGCGCATCTGAGATTAAAAAAACAAAACACTGCACTCCAGAGATGTGCAGAGCACTGTATAAAGATGTAGAATTTGCATGTCTGTGCTGCAGGTACAGCAGTCGTGCACCAAAGCTGCCGTCCGTGCCTCGGATGCGCCGAGTACCATGGACCCTGGGCCTCAGCCTCCCTGTAAATTCGATTCCAGACATGCAGAGTTGCTGGAAATTCGAAATATACCCCAGGCAACGTGTGAAAAGTTAGAGGAGGGCAATGTGGTTCAGTTTGTTTTATTAATTCTTTTGCTAGTTATATGAAAGATGGCGCACCTTTCGACCAGGACTGGGTACATTCATTGAGCTGCTTCCTCTTAAATGCCCTTTAAATGGCAGTCCACAAAGAAGAATTTGCGCCATTTATGTCTTCTCATTAAGTGGAAGTGCTGTTTATTACAGAGCACTGCTTGCATGAGGCGTTCAATCCTGACTTGGCTGTTGCAATTCCCTCAGCATATACGATTATTCATTGAGACCGTCCAGATAAAAGAGGGAGCAGCTTAGCCATTTTTATTAAACCTAAAATATAAAAACAATTTCCATCTTAATTAAGGAATCATTTAGTTTAATAGTCTTCGGGGCATATTTACAAGCCCCTATCGCCACAGGAACATCACTAAAAGTGCCGCTCCTTTGGCGATAGGGGCTTCGCCTTATTCACAAGGCAGCGTTAAGCCACCTAACGTGGCTTAACGCCGCCTTGTGAATAAGGCACCCTTGCACACTATACTTAGCGTAAAAGGGGTGGGCAATGGGCGTTGTGGTGGGTGTTCCACCGCAACACCCATTGATTTTGACGCTGCCCCATATTTACAAGGGTGGCATAAATATGGGGCAGCGCCAAAATTAAGACCAGGTAATGCCTGGTCTTACCCTGGTGAAACAAAAAGAAATGCTTTATTTCTCCTCGTTTTTGTGTGTTGCATTGTGTAGCACACATAGAAACAGCAAAACGCCATTGATTGTTTATGTGCAGGAAGGGACACCTTCCTTCACATAAACAAGATTCCCCTGCAAAGCAGGCACCCTTGCACTATGGTGCAAGGGTGCCTGCATTGGCGCTAGGCTAAATAAGCGCCAGCACAGGGGGAAACGCAGGGCTGCACCATATCCTTAACGGTGCAGCCCTGCGTTTCAGAAGTGGCGGAGCGCGCGTTAAGCCAAGGAGGCTAACGCCGCGCTCCGCCACTTCCTAGTAAATATGCACCCACTGCTCAAGTCCCATGTTCTGTCTGTGATCCCCCTAGAGGGCAAGCAGGGGAGCAGCATTAATTCACACCTCCAGCCTGTTCTGCAGTACTGTCTGAGACTTCAAGGACTTCAAGGAGAGCCTGGCTGCCAGGGGACTTCAGGCGATAGTTGGGAGGGCTGGATGGCGCAGGACTGTGGACTTATTGAATGTACTTTTATTTAATTTAAAAAAATCTGCTATCAATTCTCTGAAGTCACAATAAAGGAAATTGGTTCTGCCTCTTCGTAACTGGAAAGTGTAGCCTACTAAAGTGATGCAGCAAGGCTGTTCAGTTAGACTGGCCTACCACTATTTCACTTTAAATGCTGGTTTTCTATCAGGTGCAAGATGATGCAGCTGCACAGTTAAAACAAGACATTGTAGCATGCCTGGTAGAACAGAGCACAACTCAGTAGACATGGATCAGGTGGGTACCCTACTAACCAGGCCCAATCCAGGGTGTGCACCTCTCAGTCTGCATTTCAAACAGACAGACTTCTCGAGTCAGTAGGTGAAGAGGCAGAGCTTCCGAACGGACAACAGACACGATAGACAGGAGGTGTCAGGTTCCAAAGTAGGAGACCTGTTGGAAGTCCCTTCCATCCCTGAATATCTACACCAGTAAGGAAAGATAGGCTTGCCACCAGACATAGGAATTGGGGGAGAAACAAGGAAGGGAGTGAGAGAATCTTTCATCGTTTGTCTGTTTCAAGGGATGGCACCACTGTGTCTAAATATTATGGAATGAGTAGATCTATGTCAGCTGGACGCCAAAGTGTGGATGGTAAATAAGTATCCAGCTGGTAACCATATGATATAGCGCAGAAGGAATTATGCTTACCAGTACTGGCAGTGGGTAGTGCTGTTATGAGCCCAAAATTGACCAGTATAAGTGTGTAAGGCCCCACGATGCTACAGCAACATACACGTAAGACTCAGCAGAAAAAAAGGGGAAAGAAAGCATAACACAAGGCAAGGCAAAATATAAGCAAAGTAGGTAAACCGTGGGAACCAAAAAGAGAAGCAAAACAACAAATGGCCACTAGTGCGTCACTTTTTTTGACGCACGGGCGGCGCATTGGGCTTGCCCATATTCACAAGGCCATGTATAGTCACCCTGCACGACTTTTCATGGCCTTGTAAATTTGGGCTCCTTTCCCGCATTACTCTGCGTGAAAGGGGCATTCCATGGGTGTTGCTGTGGGTGTTCCCACGCAACATCCATGAAATGTGACGCATTCCCAGATTTACAATATTTTGTAAAACTGGGAATGCGTCAGAATCCTATTCCTTCCCAGGGGAGGTGTAGGAATGGCACAACAAGGAGAAATACTTTTATGCATGGACCTGGACCTGAGGCAATGGGGGCCCTGTAGAGCTTCCTTTGTTTCCTCACGCCACACTTTTCGTGGCAGGCTCACCACCACGAAAACTGTGGTATTGAGGAAACTCGTAATATGCTTTCTGGCCTCAGATCGCAGAGCCACTGCCGGGGATGTGGGATCCCCGGCTGTTGCAGCAGTCCTTTGGCGGTCCACCACCAAACTCATAATAGGGTGGTCGGACTGATGGTGCGCACCGCCACTGTGGCTATGGCGGTCCACAGGACCGCAGTAGTCATAATTAGCCCCTTACTATTGCTCTATTGAAGATCAGTTTAGAGTTCTAGTCTTTTGTAACCTTCACTAGCCCATTATCCAGCATTTTTAGCCTTCCTGCACCTCCTGTTTCCCCTGAATCCTCACAGAAGGGTGAAACTTTCTTCCAATACTTCAGTGGCTCTTGGTGCAAAACTGCAATCCCACTACCACTACTAATCAGACCCATATTAGAGAAAATGAAAGTCAGTGTCAGTATGAGAACAGCTGATGTGGCCCATTAAAGGTGCTTTTTGGATGACTTTTCTGCATGTGAGACTCAAAGCTGCTTCAGAAACATTACAGTGGTTAAAGTGTCACCTTTGGCTGTTGAATGCTGAAAATATCCCCTTAAAGAGGTGACAATTATGTCAGAGAATGGAAAGACTCCCATTTGATAGACTGAGAGAAGGGCATTTTTTTACAAAAAGAAAAGAAATCCGAAATTCTTAAACACAATAATTTTCACCTCAAAGCTGCAGTTATTTCAACGTCATTCAGAAATCTGAGAAACAAAAAATCATGTTTCATCTCTTTTTAAAGTCTCATGTCTTAAATCGTAAAGCATCTTCCTAATGTAATGGTGACCAATGTAGGTACACGAGGTTCAGATTCATGCAAGAGTTTCAAGCTAAACATTGACTATATACCTTATTGCCATTTAAATTAACTGTAAAAACATTTTATGTTGATACGTTGAAAATCTGCAGTATATCCAGCTGTTCCAGACGTATGTTGGACTCCCCTGTCCTAGTGAAACACACACACATAATGAGTAGAACATTTTCTGTACTGTTGAGCAGGTTTGTTCCTAACGGACAGATGTGTTTAAATTTTTGCACAATTTATTTGCCTTTCCTTGCCGCATACTTTCATGTATCCAGCCACGCACAGTGGTACTTCGCTGCCACATCTTTTCAGTTGCCCTGGCTCCTGATTGCAACATCTTCCCAGCCCAGGTACTTATTTTTATTTATTTAGTGTTTTATAGAGCGCGAACGTGACCCGTTAGGGTATAAGAGCGCTTTACAGGGATAACACGTTATATACAAGTTTGACATAGGCAATATTTATTTATGTCATTTATAAAGCGCATGAATCACCCCGGGTGGGGTATCTCCGCGCTAAAGACGGCTAAAGAGGCACTAAAGCTAAAAGAGTGATGTTTTAAGTTTTTTTCTAAAAATCAGGTAGTTAGTGCATTGGCGGATGTCCAGTGATAGCTGGTTCCATATTTGTGGGGCTAGGTAGGAGAACGCTTTGCCTCCTAATCTGGCTTGTTTTATGCGCGGAACAGTGAGAAAACCCTTGTCTTTTGATCGAAGGGTACGTGAAGGTATATATCTAACCAATTTATCCGCTAGATATTTCGGTCCCATTTTGTTAAGGCCTTTGAAAACCAAACAGCTAATTTTGAATTCAATTCTTTTACGTATGGGCAACCAGTGTAATTTACGTAGTAGGGGGCCAGAGGGAGTGCGGGAAGGAGCACTGGTTACCAGATGGGCCGCCGTGTTCTGGACCACTTGTAAACTGCTCAAGGCAGTTGTCTTAGCAGAGATCAACAGGGCATTGCTGTAATCCAGTCAGCTAAGGACCATAGCGTGTAACAAGGTCTTTCGTGTAGAAGAAGGGAGAAGGTGGAAAACTTTACGGAGCAGGCTGAGAGCGTAGAAGCATGTCCGTTTAGTTGTAGCTATATGTTCATCCAAATTAAGTTTGCTATCAATTAGCACGCCCAGATTCTTAACCACTAGTTTAGGGGATGGTGCAGGACCCAGTTCCTCTGGCCACCAACAAGGTGACCAGCTGGTCACTGCGTCTTTAAACAACATTATTTCTGTTTTATCTGCGTTTAATTGCAGAAAGTTGTTGCTCATCCACGATGTAATAGTTTTCATGCCATTAGTAAAGATGCTCTTGATGTTAGGAGTGTTTTTATCGAAAGAGAGAAGGAGCTGCATGTCGTCCGCGTAAGAAATGGGAGTAAACCCAATATTTCTTAGGAGTGCTGCGAGTGGGGCGACATATATATTACATAATGAAGGGCTGAGACAGGAGCCCTGAGGCACGCCCTTTGTTACCATTGTTGTCTGAGATTTAAAGGGACCAAGATTAACTGTTTGCGTTCTTCCCTTTAGAAAGTCCGTTAGCCAGTCTAGTGCCTTGCCCTGAATGCCTATGGCCCGTAATCTCTCCAACAAGATATGATGTGAGATGGTGTCGAATGCTGCGGAGAGGTCGAGCAGTATAAGAATTACTGCTCGACCAGCATCCGCATGCATTCTAATGTCATCCATGACATTAACCAAGGCTGATTCTGTGCTATATTTGGGGCGGAATCCTGATTGTGAATGGTCAAGACAGTCTGATGATTCAATGAAGGTGGAGAGATGAGTATTAATATGTTTTTCCAGTATTTTACCATACAGAGGGAGAAGTGAAATGGGACGATAGTTGGAGATTACATCGGGGGACAATTTAGTATTTTTCCTAATAGGCATTATCTGGGCAGCTTTCCACTCAGAGGGAAGCTTACCTTCTGTAATCGAACTATTTAAAATGGAGCACAGTGGTGCAGCCAGCTCTGCTGCTAGACCTCTGGAGATTTTTGCTGGAATTAAGTCTTTAGGGGATCCAGATTTGACAGATTGTAATAGTTTTTCTGTGTCTTTAATAGTGAGCAGAGGAAATTCTTTCAGAGTGAGAGAGTTATGGGAGTCTAGGGGTAGTTCTGCAATTGAATTATGACTTGAACTAGTAACGGTAAAAATGAGTTTATTGTAAATATTGTCAATCTTCTGTGTAAGGAAGTCAGCAATATTATCACAGAGTAACTGAGTTGGTGCATCTTCTGGTTTACAAGCTTTGGGATTGATAAAGGTATTGAGTACTTGGAAAAGAGTTTTAGGGATGTTATCTGTTTGTGCTAGCTGGTTGGCTATATGTTTTTTCCGAGCAGCTTTGATGTTTTTATGGTAGGAGTCTATGGCAATTTTGTATTTTTCTTTATCAGAAGGTGCCTGAGTTCTGCGCCATTGACGCTCTATCTTTTTGCACCGGCTTTTTTCGGACCGGAGGTCTGTTGAATACCATGGAGTCTGAGGACGCTTGGGGGCCATTGATGAACTTTTCAGGGGGCTTAATTCATCTAAAGAGATTAATACTGCGTCCTGAAAATCCGTTAGTTGTTTCTCTACCGAGTCTGATGATGAAAAGTGTGGAGGGATAAAAGTGTCCCTAAAGAGTGTAGGTGTCAATTTGTGCCATTGTCTATGGGCTCGCGTAATAGATTTTTCCACGCATTTATACTCGGCAGGGCCCATTAGATCAAATGCAATGGAAGAGTGGTCCGACCAGATCAAAGGGGTGGTAGATTTGTAATGCGTATGAGGGGAGTTTGAAAGAACCAGGTCTAGAGTATGACCCGCAATATGCGTCGGCGCCTCGTTGATTTTTATGAGTCCTAGTGACGCGAGCTCGGTCAGAAGAGCAGAGGCCTTAGGCTCCTCTGGGTTCTCACTATGGACATTAAAGTCACCTAATAAAAGAAATTTGTTGGAGGATATAACATGTGAGGCAATCAGGTCTAATAGAAGGGTGATGGAATCGAGGAGTGGTCCCGGGGGGCGGTATACAAGGGCTCCCTTCCAACTCAACTGTGCATGAAGATCTAATCTAAATGCTAAAATTTCAATTTTGTCGTTGCTGAGTTGATCTAGTAAAGTAACTTTAATCGGGTCTTTGTAAATAATGGCTATCCCTCCTCCTACCCTACGAGGTCTATCTAATTTCAAAATACGGTATCTGTCTGGGAGTGCCATGGCAATTGCTGGGGATGAAGATGGTTTCATCCATGTTTCCGTTAGAAATCCGATGTCTGGAGAAGAAGAAGAAAGCAGGTCCCAAATGTTAATAGCGTGTTTGGGGAGTGAATGGACATTAGCCAGGAAACAGTCCCAGCTTACCTTATTTTCACCTAATTTACGGGGGGTTTTGAAGTCAATTGCTGGTATGGGTGAAATACTCTGGAATCTACAGTGTGTACATGTGAGGGGACCTTCCACTAATCTAGGGAATTTGTGGGTACAGGAATTCGCTTTATTATACATCACGGGAGCTCGTATGTGGTTCCTAATGAGCGTAAGCTCTTGGCTGGTGTACTTGATGGGTTGATCAGGCCTAATTGCCCGATTTGGGGAAGCACCAGCAGAGTTTCTGGCTCCTGGCAACGCCCAGGCGCGGACGGGCGCAGACGGGCTTGCCTTAGGCGCGCCTTCGGCGCGCCGGTGGCGCGCCCGCTGCGCGCGTCCGCTGCGCGTCGGCCAGGGCATGTGAATTTGTAGTTCCAGGCAGCTAAACAGCTGACCTGGTAACTGCACGTCACTTCCGGGTGATGCGACACTCCCTCCACTCAAACGGAACAATCCGTGGTGGACCGGGGAGGCACCCCTCTGAGCAACCCTGTATAACCAGTGAGTACACCGTGTACGTAACTTTAAAACAAATTTTATTTTAAAAAAAATTAGACTAATTGTTGACTATCTTTAAAACAAGCATTATTTTTAAAAAACGAGTGCACACAGAAAACAGTGAGGCAAGCGTGCGCGAGTAGAAGGAAGGCAGATTATGGAGCCCTTTACCAGGCGCTCCTGCTGTAGCTGACTCGTCTAGCAGAGTCGGAGAGATCCTATGTGCTGCCTCTAGCGCGTCCGCTGCGCGTCGGCCAGGGCATGTGAATTTGTAGTTCCAGGCAGCTAAACAGCTGACCTGGTAACTGCACGTCACTTCCGGGTGATGCGACACTCCCTCCACTCAAACGGAACAATCCGTGGTAGACCGGGGAGGCACCCCTCTGAGCAACCCTGTATAACCAGTGAGTACACCGTGTACGTAACTTTAAAACAAATGTTATTTTTTTTTAAATTAGACTAATTGTTGACTATCTTTAAAACAAGCGTTATTTTTAAAAAACGAGTGCACACAGAAAACAGTGAGGCAAGCGTGCGCGAGTAGAAGGAAGGCAGATTATGGAGCCCTTTACCAGGCGCTCCTGCTGTAGCTGACTCGTCTAGCAGAGTCGGAGAGATCCTATGTGCTGCCTCTAGCGCGTCCCAATAGACATGGATAGAGATTGAAGGAAGTGACTACATTCGGGCATAACAGGGAATATACAATATTCAAAGCAGGCACATCTGAGCAATATGCAGAGATAACCAGCAATTACATTTGAGGGAGTAATAGATCAGTACAAACACAAGAGCAACCAAGCAGAACAAGAATTTTCCAGAAAACAAAAAGCAATGCTGCAGAGTGGTGTGCGCAATAAATGAGATTTATGGGAGAAACTTGCTCATTAGGAAGGTTTTTGCTTTCTTTTTAAAGATTGACAGAGAAGGTAGTCATCTGATGGAGGACGGCTGCGAGTTCCAGATTCTTAGTGCGGCCCCAGAGAAGGCACGATTATAAGTTTTTTCCTTATGGAAGCGAGGTGGCTGGAGCACAAGGTCTCTGGTGGACTAGGAGTTTCTGACTCCCCCAGCTACCAAGATTTTCTGGGAGAGATATGCAGGGGAATTCGTGTGTATCACTTTGTGTGTGATACAGGCCAGTTTGAGTTGGATTCTGGCTTCAAAATGAAGCCAGTTCATCGCCTTCAGATGCGGTGAGATGTGGTCGAATTGTTTTGAGCCTTTTAAGAGTCTTGCTGCGGCGTTGAGGCAAGCTTTTAGGGGGGCCGTGGAGATCTTGGGTAGGGCAGATAGGGTTGAGTAACCACATTCAATTCTGGAGATAACTAATGCCTGAACTGCGGTTTTTAGGTCTGCAGCATCAAGGAAAGGTTTTAGTTTCCTCAAGTAGCTCAGGTGAAACCTGGCAGTTTTGGCCATCGAGTTGATGTGGTCATGCATATTCAGGTTGCTGTCCAGGGTTATACCGAGAGATTTGGCAGATTCCACTATGGTAGGTGTGCAGTTTAGTGCTGTGATCGAATTAGTCCATTCCAGAATGTCAGTAGTGCTTTAAGGGGGGAGATAAGAAGAAACTCCGTTTTTTGTGCATTTAGTTTGAGCTGGTTGCTGGCGAGCCATTGAACAGTCAACTTCAGAGCCTCATTCAAACAGTTGATCTCTAGTGATGAGATTTTGATGTAGATCTGAGTATCATCGGCATACATGTGGAAGGAGATGTTGGCGGTACGGAGTATTTCAGCTAACGATTCGAGGTAGAGATTGAAGAGGGTTGGGGACAGAGTTGATCCTTGTGGGACTCCGATTGACATCGGGGAGGGAGCAGATAGATTACTGTTGACTAAGAATCTCTGGGAGCGGTTCCGGAGGAAGGAACCAAACCATTTGATGACAGTTCCCCCTGTTCCCATTCTGTGTTCGAGGCGTTCAAGTAGTTTCTTGTGGTTGACTGTGTCGAATGCCGAGGATAAATCCAGTAGGATTAAGAGACATGTTTTGCCTTGGTCAAGGGCTTGAAGAGCGTCGTCTACAATATGGAGAATGGTGGTTTCCGTGCTGTGCCCAGGCCTGAAACCAGATTGGAATTCGTCTAACAGGTTGAAATTAGTGATGTGTTAGCTCAGTTGAAGTTGCACACATTTCTCCAACACTTTCGCAGGAAGAGGAATATTGGATATTGGTCTGAAACTGTCTGGAATAGCAGGATTCAAGACAAAATATTGATTACAGAGCACAACCGCAAGTTAGAGCTATTGGCATTGTAAATGTAAAAGTTTTTTACTAATGTTTTTTGGAGTGGAGTGGATGTACGTTGTGTGTAGTGGAATTATGTGGTATGTTGTGCAGTGAAATTATGTGGATAGAAAGTATGTGATATTTAGTGTTTATGAATTATGTAGAGTGGGTTTATGTGTTATGGAGAGTAATTATGTGGTATGGTAGTTTGTGTTGTGGAGTGGTAACTTCAGGTTTAGTCTTCCTCGCTTCCATAGAAGCTAAACTATGAACTCAATGAGACAAAAAAAAGAAGGAATCACTGAGGAGCACTTCTGGACCTAGTCAGAGGTATGAGCAGGGCCACTGGAATTATGCGACTGTTTGGCTGCACCGACTCTGCACAATTATTCATTTTCCGCATTAGCCACATAATCCATCATCTGCTGCCTAATCTGCAGATTTGAACAAAAAAAAGCCTTGTTTCTAGCTCAAACGGCTCAAACGTTACCAAAAATTCAGCGACAAGTGTTACAGCGTGGTGGAAGGTCCTTTGTAAACCTAGAATGGTCACCTGTTACTTATTGCTAAATGTGGGTGTTAAATTGGTACTAATGGTGTGCAAGCTACTCTTTTTTCTTTCTGCGCCTCTCTTGCCTCTTTCTGAATTTCTGTTGCTTCTTTCTGTACCTTTCTTTCTTTTTCTGCACTTCTCTTGCCTCTTTCTACACATCTCTTCTACTTTTTGCACCTCGTTTGCCTCTTTCTGCACCTCTGTTGCCTCTTTCTGCACCTCACTTGCTTCTTTGTGCACCCCTCTTGCCTCTTTCTGCACCTCTCTTACCTCTTTCTGCACCCCTCTTCTCTCTTTCTGCACCCCTCTTGCCTTTTTCTGCACCTCTGTTCCTTCTTTCTTCACTGCTCTTGCTTCTTTCTGCACCCCTCTTGCCTTTATCTGCACCACTCTTCCCTCTTTCTGTACCTCTCTTGACTCTTTCTGCACCTCTGTTGCTTCGTTCTGCACTTCTATTGCCTCTTTCTGTACCCCTCTTGCCTCTTTATGCACCTCTGTTGCTTCTTTCGGCACTTCTCTTGCTTCTTTCTGCACTTCTCTTGCCTCTTTATGCACCCTTTGTCCCTCTTTCTGCACCTCTCTTGCCTCTTTCTGCACCCCTGTTCTCTTTTTCTGCACCTCTCTTGCCTGTTTCTGCAACTCTCTTGCCTCTTTCTGCAGTTCTCTTGTCTACTTCTACACCTCTGTTGCTTCTTTCTGTACCTCTCTTGCCTCTTTCTGTACCTCACTTACCTCTTTCTGCTCCTCTCTTGCCTCTTTCTGCTCCACTCTTGCCTCTTTCTACACTTCTCTTGCCTCTTTCTGCACTTCTCTTGCCTCTTTCTGCACATTTCTTACTCTTTCTGCACCTCTCTTGTTTTTTTCTGCAATTCTCTTGCTCCTTTCTGTACTTCTCTTGCCTGTTTCTATATGCAAATGGGAAGTGCAAGCTGTCAAGTTTAAAGGTCTGCGTGCTCTTGTGAATGAGGTATATGTCTACTTGCACATGTATTCTCACATGTGTTATGCATCTGAAGATGTTAGCTTCTCTTATAGGTGGTCAAATCTTCTTAGTTCTGCTCTGTCATTCGGTTGCACAGGCAGACATGTCTTATGTATATATGTGTTATAGAGCCCCTCAAATATACTATTGAATACCCATGTGCCCTGTATTGTGAGCAGAAAGAAATGCATACACCTTTTTGTACACAAATTTACAGAGTATGCTGTTTGAAACACAGGTATTCAAGTGTTTGTATGTTTATTTTTATTTAACATGCCACTTTGTAAAAGCATAGACACACATGCATACCTTCACAAACTTGGTCAGACTTACAACAGTGATAAGCTTAGGATTGCTGTTTTATATTTGGTAGGCCTAACATTCTGAGCAGTCGATTAATAGTGAACCTTGAAGAGAAAAGTGAGGTTTAAGACATCTTGGGGAAAGGATTAGTGATTAGGGTACTTTGTGTGAGTCTGTTGTAAGGTACAGTCAAAGAAGGCCTCTTTCTGCACCTCTGTTGGTTCTTTCTGCACATCTCTTGCTTCTTTCTTCACCTTTCTTCCTCTTTTTGCACATGTCCTACCTATGTAGGCATAGTTAGAAATTAGCATTTAAAAAACCTTAGAAATTCACTGAAAAAATCATAGGTTTCAGGGACGTTATAGTTAGAAATTATCATTTAAAAAACCATAGAAATTCACTGAAAAAACTATAGGTTTCAGGGACGTTATAGTTAGAAATTATCATTTACAAAACCATAGAAATTCACTGAAAAAAACATAGGTTTCAGGGACGTTATAGTTAGAAATTAGCATTTAAAAAACATTTTAAACTCACTGAAAAAACCACAAGTTTGAGTGGGTATGTAGTAACTGGTATTGGTGTGTCTATGGTTTCGAGAAAGGCGTCTGTATTTTAGAGTGGGTGTATCAAAGGTTATATTAGGCTGTGAGGAGGTGCATCAGATTATCACATGGATGATGTCATCAGTGATGTCATTTGAGATGTCATGAGTGATGTCACTGACCATGTCATGAGTGATATAATATGTGATGTCATCAGCAGCGCATTGCGGGGGCGCGAGTTATAGTTAGCTCAACTAACTATAACAGCCGAAGTTCTCTGGTTTTGTACGAGTGAAATGTCCAACTAACTATAACGTCCCTGAAACCTGTGTTTTTTTCAGTGAATATATATATATTTATATATATATATATATATATATATATATATATATATATATATATATATACATTACAACTCCTCGATAAGTCATTGTGAAGTTCTGAGCAAATGCCCAGATCGTGTCCTCTGAGACTGGGAAGAGACAAGAAAAGCGTCCGTGACTGGCACTGGTGATGTAGGGACAGATGCAGTCACAGGGCTTTCTACAGTCTCAGTCAAACCAGTCTCATCGCTGACATCAGGTACTGGCGAATGATGAGGCAGATGCCTGAAGTGTGAAGAATCTCGCGTATTGGACTTTCCAGGACGGTAAGCAGCCACCATGTGTCCTTTACTAGTCACAATTTTGAATGGTTCAGCATCGAAGGGAGCATCTGATTTACATTTTCTCTGTTGTTGCACCAATACTCAATCACCTTTATTGAAAGTAATATTTTTGGCACAGAGACGTTTGTCGGCGTATACATTCATCTTTTGCTTATGGCACAAGTCTGTTTGACGAAGTTCACCATCTGTTGTTCTGTTGGTCCATTGTGGTAACTTAGTCATCATGGCTCTCCTGAACAGGGGGCAGGACTTTCAACTGTCATTAAATGAAGAGTCGACCGGTAAGCTCAAAGAGAAGCATGGAGAGTGTACTTCAGATTAAGCTTCTCCAATGTAGCACAATGGATGTTTTTTTTAAGTGTGCTCATAAAGCGTTTGACAATGCCATTTGCTTGTGGCCAAAGAGGTGGGCTTTTCTGAGGCTTCACATTGAGATGATTAAGAAAGTCTCTGAATGCTCAACTGTTAAATGGTGGGCCATTGTCAGACTTTAGAATTAAAGGAACACCCCATGTTGCAAAAATGCCATTAACCTCTAAATGGCTCTTTCTTGAGCGGTTGATGAGAGATCTTCTACCAATGAAAAACTGGAGTATTCATCGGTGAGCACCATTGATGATGCCCTTTGTTAAGATCAAGGCGAGAGAAGACTTTATAAGACTTTATAACCATTCAACTGTGGGATCATGTCAGCAATATGCAGACGCGGATGTCGTTCTCTTTCAAAGGCCTTGTTGGCTTCACGCATATCAGCACAGATGTGCCCAGCTCCATCACTGTCCTTTCTGGGCATTACCACTATGGGCAAAACCCAGGGAGTCGGACCAGTAGATCGCTCAGTGATATCATGCTTTAATAATGTCTCAAGCTCTTTCTCAACAGCTTCTTGTAGAGGAAATGCAATTTGTCTGTGTCTTTGAGCAACAGGACGAATGTCCTCATTGTTAAGCAACTGCACTTATCATAGTCTTAAGTTTTCCCAATCCATGAAACAGCGTCGGGAACTGACTTACTATTTCAAGATGAGCATTCATGTTGTAGTTCACAGATATCAGTCCCATGTCAGCAGCAGTATTGAAACTGAGTAAATAGGCACTTGACTATAGGTATTTTTCTCTGCATGTGGCCAGTTTGAAATGCTTACATTTTTCTGAGGAAAACATTGACATCACTCATCCGTCTTCCTCACTTTTGCTTGATAATGAAACTGAGGAACTCTTGGACAAAGATGTAGACGATGATTGACTTTGTTTAGTGTTGATTTGCCTCAGCAGATGTTGCTGCTTGGCCTTGTGGGCGTGCACAGAATATCGCTTCTGGAACGTTCAGGCATCCATCTTGTTTTCTTGTCATGACACACTTAGCTTTTCCTTCAACTTGCAAACCATTACAACATGGCTCTCCTTCCCATAGCCTTTGCATACTTGTCCAATGGGCGGATATTTACCTTCGTGTGAAAACGAAAATCCACATCTAAAGACCAGTTTCTTTTTCTTTAGAGACATCACTTTGTGTCCTTCAGCTTTGTATTTCTGCTTACTTTTCATGGTCATGACTGACTCATTCTGCGCACTTTCGGCCTCCATGTCAGCATCTTGTTGATCAGCACATTCCTTAGATCTGGCAGCCAGGAGAACTTGCTCTAGACTAAAGGTTTCTCTCAGCATTCGATATCTGAATGAATCTGACAGACATCCATCAATAACTCTGAGACATATAGCTTCTTCATCATTGAATTCATTGATCTTACAGTGTTAGATGAGCGTCTCAATTTGTTGATTGTTTCACCAGCTTCTGTCATTCCTGACTGAAAAGATATCTTTCATAATCGACATTCGGCATTGGATTCAACTTGAGATTTACCACTTCTTTGTTTTGACAGTATGTGACTTTCTCAGTATGCAGTAATTTCATGGCCTTGGAAGCAGATTTCTGGCCAACAATTAATAAACTTCTCAGTGAGTCTTTCATTATCGTCAAATGCTTCACAGTGGCTCAAGTGGCGCTTTGACTCCACATACAGCAAACGTCGAGCTTCACTTCGACTGAGGCACATGCGGCATGTACAAGCACTTTGCTGGATCACGGCAAACTCTCTGGGAGACCCCTGTCGATCTTCGGGTTTCATATCCCCTATATTGTCGCCATTTGTTGTGTCCTTCCAGCCTAGGTACTCGTAAATGAATATGCCACACATGGAGCTTAGTATTATACTTCTTTATTTCTGTGTGTTTAACTGCAAACTCAACGTTCTAAACATGAACTCTATTCCCTACACCGGAACACTTGTGTCACAGTTCTACGGAATCCATCAGAAACCAAAAGGGTTCATCATCGTTAACTCACAAGACACTACACCGATCAGAATTTGTGACCATATTCACCATGGAAGCTTGTTTTTCTCATTGGGCCTAATTCTATGTGTGCTCTCTCATTTGAAGCTTCTTTTTTAGATGAAATATTTCCAATCCTTTCAACAGTATCTAAAGACAGGAACTTTTTTCTCTCTTTCAGTGAACTGGCCACTGCTAAGTCCTAACCAGCACTTCAGCTCATTCACAAAGAGCATATTTCTCTTGTTGCTAACTTATGCTAAGAACCCCTTTAATGGATCCAGATTGTTGTTGAGAAACCAAAGTGCATGATCTTGTTTTGACCAAGATAACACAGTAGGGCCTATTCACAAACTGCATTTTGTAGTACGTTTAGCAGTACTACAATTGTAATACTAACGTGCAACATAGTGCTATTCATTAGCTTACATGTGAAGGTCTATGCCTTCGCCTCTCCTATCTTTTATATTCTGAGGTCTCCGCACACATAGGTAAGCGTTTTAATAGAAAATATTGGAGGCACAGGGGAGGGCCTGGAAAATGGGGAATACTTACTGCTAAAGGGTAAGGGTTGAAGGCAGAGAAGGGTGGGGTTAAGAGAGATAGGGAGGTTTTTAGGGGGGACAGATACTCACACACAAAAGAATTAGCCAATTGCAATTCATAAACTTCACTTCTATAGTCACTACAGCCGAAAAGAACCCAAAATAGTCATAAATGTACTCCAGCTCAGAGCTGGAGTAAGTCCACCACCACACGTGACCAGTAACTGGTTCTGCAACACCCTCCCATACAAAATAATGGAGGTAGGGACGTAAAATAAAACCCTATAGGAAATAATGGTAATATAAATTAACTTATTTAAAAATATAAATAAATTGAATTTGATGTTCAAAAATTATCTATACCTAAAACATAATAATTATTTTATTTCAAAATATTTTACGACTTTTTAAATTATAAAAGTAATGTCATTTTATTATTTACTAAACATAATTAACTTACTTTTAATTAATTCTGTAAATCACGTTTAACATTTAACAAATATATATTTTTTACCTTCAGTGGGAAATTTTATTTTTAATGTAAATTTCTGAAAAATAATTTTCTTTTATTTTGATATATTCAAAATAATTAAATACCCAATTTAAAATTAAGTAAATAATGCATCTAAAATAAATATATAAAATTGTTTAACATTAATATTTAACATAAAAATAATTGTTTCTAATTTTCAAAAAGTTTAATACATGTTTTAGTAACTTTATACTTCTAAATGGTGAACAGCAAAAAATAGTAAAGTTACTCAAAAGTGTAAGTCAATTTATTTGTAGTAAATCTACACATGTAGTATTACCTTTATGAATAGGGCCCATTGTGTTTAAAGGGTGTCTTGGGGCCCAGTTGTACGTTACTCCCCTCTCAGCTCTGTAATGCATTATAATGAGTATCCCTGCACATGATGCCGCCTACCATTGATTCTTTCCTCTGCACACAGAATGAAATCGTAAGTAATTGCCTTCAGTTTGAGCTACGTCACCTTTGAGAAACAGCCTGGTTACCAGGAGTCTTCTTGATAAAAGTTGCTGTGTTTAGTGAGGTAACGTGGAATACTGATTACCTATGCAGTGTTAGACCTGGCAATTTCTGCAGGTTTATCCCCAGATGTTTTGCTTTTTGGCATCCTGTTTTGACCCATTTATCATTGGTTTTAGGAGTCTGGGCCCTTTACCGCTGCTATTCAGTGCTATCGTGCATATGCTCGCCATGTAAATTGTGTTATGATTGGTGTTTCCATGATTGGCTTATTTGATTTACTACTAAGGGGCCGATTCCGATTCGGGCCGGAAATCTCACCGACCGAGCCGGACCCGGAGAGAATTCCGACCGAATCGGACCCCAGCAGTCCGACCGGACGAGTAAGATGCATTCGCATGCTATCGGACTCGATTCGGTCGGACTCCCATTGAAGTCAATGGGAGCCGGTCGTACGACGTGTACGCGGGCTCCCATTGACTCAATGGGTGCGAGGCAAACAAGGGCGCCCCCTACAGTGGGTACGTGTCCATGCGCATCGCGGCGTACATGCACAGGTAGGGGGGACCCATGGCTCCCCCCTGTGTGCGACTCGCGCACCTACGCGTTTAGGGGGGTCCGACGCGGACCCCCAAAGTCCGGCTCCGACAGCTCTTTCGAGCCGGACGGCGCGAGTCGGTCGGACTGCTTGCGGTGCGCATCGTACTTACCCGGCCGGGAAACGTCTCCATAGCGTGGTGCGAGTCGTGTCCGTGCGAGTCGGTCGGAGCGTGTTGAAGCCGCGTACGAGTCGGTCGGCGATTTCGCGGGCGCATGCATCGTACTCGCTCGGCCGGACCCGCGTACGATTCGGTCGGGAAACAGGGCTCCGAATCGGATCCGGTAAATCCGAATCCGATTCGGAGCCCTACCGGCCGAGATCGGAATCGGCCCCAAAGTCCCTAGTAATGTGCACTGTGTGTGTCCAGGGCCTGCAAATCAAATGCTACTAGTGAGCCTGCAGCACTGGTAGTGTCACCCACACAAGTAGCCTTTCAAAGGTGTCTCAGACCTGCACTGCAGTGTCTGTGCGCAGTTTTTACTGCCATGTTGACCTGGCAAGTGCACCCAAGTGCCTGGCCCTACCCTTCCCTTTTCTTATATGTAAGTCACCCAAAACAGAGGCCCATGGTAGCCCGGTGGGGAGATTGCAGTGTATATGAAAGGTATAACATGTAGTAGTGTGTGTTACATGTCCTGATAGTGAAATACTGTGCATTTCGTTTTTCACCTTTGAAAGGCTGTCTTTCCCAGAGGTGAACATGGGAGCTGCCTTATAACATCTTACAAGTGTAACTATCCATTGGGACAAGATAGAGAAATTGAGTTTAGGCTCTCTGAACTCAGAATTTAATACCGTGGGGCATATTAGCAAGACTGGCGATAAAATTATCGCCGTTTTAGCGGCAGGAAACTGCCGCTAAAACGGCGATAATTGGCTTGCTAATAAGCGTTATAGAATTCCAATAGAAGCCCAGGTTAGATGTCCTGCACATCTAACCTGGGCTTCTATTGGAATTCTATAACGGATATTATCAAGCCCATTATCGCCATTTTAGCGGCAGTTTCCTGCCACTAAAACGGCAATAATTTTATCGCCAGTCTTGCTAATATGCCCCCACATCTTTTAGCAAAGGTGGTTTTTAAATTGTGTGTTTGACAATGCCACTTTTAGAAAATTTGCATTTTCCTACTTAACCATCCTGTGTGCCTCTGCCTGTTTGTGTATCCGCCATCTGGTTTTGGAGTCACAGGAGCTGGGGATGTGCATTCACACTAGACAGTCACAAGGGGGGCTGAGGTATCTGCTGCATTTCCTGGGTACTCATAGTCAGGCTGAATAGACCTTTCTACATTTAGAGTGGTGGGAGGAGTTCTCACTAGCACCTGAATAGGCTGTGTCTGCTCTGCACAATGCTGTCTCCACCTCCTGAAGTGAAGCAGGACCATGTAGGACAGAACTGGTTTTTACTGAGCTCAGAGACTTTCTGCCTAAAACGTCAAAGAGAAAAGTAGTATTGTTATTGGGTCCCTGACCCCAGAACTTTAGATTACTGCTGAACTAAGGAACCTGCCAGGAAGAAGGGCTGAAAAAGCTGTCCGAAGAAACTGTCACTTTGCTGCGTGCTTTGCTGTGTTAGCCTGCTGCTTGCTGCTTCTGTCTTGCACAGGGAAAGGACTGGATTGTACTTTCTTCATTCTGCTGTTAGAGTTTTCTTCAAGGGCTTCAAGTAGAGCTTGCCTCCTGTTGGAAGTCTCAGGGAAATCAAAGACTTCATGAGAGGTCATTTGGATTAAGGAACCTGCCAAAAAAGAAGAGCTGGGGAAGCTGTGAGGAGGAACTACCACTTTGCTGTATGCTTTGCTATGTTGGTCTGCAGTGGCTGCTTCTGTCTTGGTGCAGCTTGCACCCTGTTCAAGAAGTCACAGGAACAGCAAAGACTTCAAGATCATCTGCTACCAGCACTGGGAACTGTGTGTTTTGTGCTGCAACGGAAGAAAAAGCAAAGCGACGCCGCTGCCGGCTCTGTGACCTGTTGGCATTGCATAGAGCATTGCCCCGCTTCGCACCACAACCCTAGACTTACCAACACAGCTGCACAATACTGCCACTGAGTCGCTGCTTGCCTCGTGACCTGAGGGAACCACACTACGCACCTCCTTGCTTCACATCGCTGCCCTGGTATCACCGATGACACCACTCCACGTCGACATCGGTGCCGCTGTCTGCACCGTGGCCTGAGACCAACGCTCATAAGTTACTCGACGCACCACCCCATCCCACACCGCAACCTTGGCCTGCCAGTGCTGCCATCAACTTCAGATCGTCACGCTGATTGCACCGTGACCTGCCAGCACCACGACGAGCATAGCCCCACTTGGCACTGCAGCCCTGGTCTCACCAACGCTGCTGGATGCCGTCAGCGACCCGCTGCCTGTACCGCGACCGGAGGGCACCGAACGCTGCACCGCTGCACTTTGAACTGCATCCCCGACGCCTGCCCAAGCCGGCGCTCCTGACTTCAACCTCACGGAGTCGATCTGCAACGCGTGAGACTTCAAGGGCCCGATGACTCCTGCATCGACCTCCGGCGGTGACGCCGCCTATTCGGAGCTCATCGCGAGGTACACGACGCCCTTTATATCCAAGGTACTGTTTGTGGGTCTCCTCGAAACCGTAGCTGGCCTGTGACACCGCAGTTGGCCTGAACTGTTGGATTTGTTTGTTCACCCGGACGGAGCTATTGACTTCAAGGATCTGTATGTTAAGGTTATTCTTGCAATATTCGTATTTTGATTCCTGTATGTTGGATTTTTATCGTTTTGGTCTTGTTTTACACAGATAAATTTTGGCTATTTTTCTAAAACTGGTGTGGTGTATTTTTGTAGTGTTTTCACTGTATTACTGTATGTTATGTGCAAATGCTTTACTTATTGCCTCTGAGACAAGCCTGACTGGGCACGCCAAGCTACCAAGGGGGTGAGCAGGGGTTATTTTAAACATGTAATTCCTTATCCTGACTTGAAGGAAGGGTCCCTACTTGGACAAGGTGCATATCTCTGCCGACTAGAGACCCCCATTTCTAACATGCAGCCTCTCCTTTATTTAGTGCCTAGGCTTGAAAAGATTGACGTTTTGAAATGTACTAGTTGTCATTGCCCACTAGACAAGGCTACTTAAGATGTGTTTATGAAATTCTTTGATTTTTCTGACAAGGTTTAAACACCTGTGGTTCTACTCTTTAGTCATCATAGAAGCTCACATTCGGTTGAATGAGTTTTATTGAAAGTTTAGCAAAAATTCAACGGTATAATTAATTAGTAAGAGGTCTTTTCTTTAGAGTTCAAAATGTGAAGTACTTTCTAACAGCGCCTAACTTGTGCCAGTAGTTGTCAGTTATTGCTACTGACACTCATTTTGGGAACAGAGGCTAATTTTTCATCACCAGAGAGAGAAGATTAAAATGAGAGAAAGCAGGAGGAAGAGAAAGCTACAAAAACAGTGACAAATGGAGAAAGTAGGGCTGAAGAAGCATCCGTAAGAATAAGGTAAAAGAGACAGCAAGTGTAGGGTGGTTTAAGATAGAGATATGAGGTGGTTTGGCAGCTCCAGCATTTGACAAAACTGGGGACGGGCTACTGAGAAAAACCTTGAACCCCTACACTTTAAAAAAAAAAATATTATACACTGACTAAAGCTCATCAAAGACCAAACAAATGGCAAATTTCATTCATTACACAATGCCACATCTTTGTTGAATTGCCCAAATCCATGCTCTACTTTCCCTATCATCATCACGTTTCTCTTTTCTACACGCAGGCATTGTTGATAAATTCATATGTCATTTAATGAATTTATTGTGATCTATCTGAACTTATGATCCATAATTAAAAACGTAAAGCTTCCGAACATGATATGGAAATCACTTACTGACAGTATGGTGTTTTGAGTAGATACAATTAAAGTGGCAGGCACCATCTCCTGCCCCCATAAAAGACAATGTGATACAGCTGCCTGAAAACGAAACTGCTTTTTAGGATAGGGAGGCAGGTATTTTCCTGCCACCCTAACCCACTAAAGGTAATATAAAATTAATTATCACATTCTCATCTCTCCAAGTAAATACTTGAAAAGGGAGGAGTTCAGGTTTCGAGTAAACAGATGCACATGGCAGGTTTCATAAATATGCATCGCTCTGCATACATCTAAATGAACGAAGTTGGGGCTCAGCATGTGGAACAGGGTCAAAACTGATTTGCATATAGTGAGCAAATGAACATTGGATTTAACCCACATCTCTTGACTGGGAGTGGATGTTTGATTCATTCAGCATTCCGTCCATCATTTGTTGCTGTAACACTTTTCGTCCTAAGTGGGATGTGTAACCCCAGACTTGGGTCCCTTGCTCGCTATGCCACTGGATTCGAGCTAGCCTGGCTGATGAGGGGTGTTACACAGAAACAGGTCCAAGGATGCCTGTTTCCAGTCCAGGAAGGACCCGGCTTGGCAGTTCGGGCTGGACTGTTCCCATGTGGAACGGTGTTAAGACTGATCTGTGTAGGAGAGTAGGATCTGCTTCACATGGGTACCCCCACTTTTTGCTGATGCTTCACTGTCATTAGTCTGGCTGGGGCCCTGCTAATCAGAACCCCAGCCTAGCTGCTTCCTCTCTAAAATGGTTTCCATGTGCCTTAGGCACATCACTGATTGGGATCTGGAGTGCCCTTATAAGTCCCTAGTATATGGTATACTATGTACCAAGGGCATAGGTACCTCAGAGGCCTGCCAGGGGCTGCAGCATGTATTATGCCACCCCTGGAAGGCCATCCAAACTGACACCACAGGTCTGCTACTGCAGCCTGGGTAAGGTGGTGCATGCACCCCTTACTGTGATATAGGTTACCTATATCACGAAATACATACACACATATAAACCTATAAGTCACTCCTAAGGCAGGCCTTATCAATCCTAAAGGCAGAGTGCATGGTTCCTATGTGAGAGGGTGCCCCTGCATGAGCAGGGCCCCTCTGCAGCGTTCGGAGACCATCTCTGATGCTGTTTGTAGTGCAGCCTGACCATATACTCTTAAGCGCATTATATCCTCGTGGTAAAATGCTAACTTTGGAATGGCTGCACCTAAACATGTCGTGTTTGGTGTCAAACATCTTGGAATACTACCCCCCGCCAATCCTGGTGGCGGGGGTAGCATTCCACCCTTCTAGAGGGAAAGACATGTTAACTCTGACTAGTCCGGTAACTTCTTTCCAGAGCCCTGGCATCACAAAATGGATGCTGCTGCCACAGACACGAGTCTGGCCTCCTGCTGCTGGACGAAACTCCAGCAGGGGAGGCCTGGACAATAGGTTTCCTGTCCCAGGGAGGTGTGACCACCTCCCCAGACAGGATAATGTGTATTGGGGCTGGGCGGGAGCACTTTCGGGTGCTTTGAAGTCCTGCACTGGGGGCACATTTGGTGTCCCTGTGCATACCCCAGTTCAAACCAGATCAGGGGCTTGCAGCCCCTGCTTTGGCGCGAACTGGACAAAGGGAAAGGGGTGTAGCCACCCCTCTGCCCTGACCCACCCATAGGTGGGGCCACAGAGTAGTCCAACCCCTATTTTTAGAATAAAGGTAGGAACCCAGTCCTTAGGACTTTAGATTATACCTGGACGAAACTCTGAAACTGAATCCTGGACCTTCGACGCTCTACGACAAGATTAGAGGACTGAAGAATCTCCCTTGGGGTCAAGGAGTGACTCCCCTGCTTGGCAGGCACCAAAGAAGCATCTGTCCCGTTCGCATTTCTGAAGCTCTCGTCGGACGCCGAAGTCATCGCATCACCAGAGGTGGATTCTCAGACTTCCCAGAGGCTACCCTGAGTCCCCAGCAAAGCTGAGGCCCGTGGCTATCGTGGGTGACTTGAGACCGTGACCCCTGGACACCGAGCACACTTGCAAGTGTATCCTCTTCTGGGTCTCCCAAGAAGTCGTGCTTTGGGCTACGAGTAGCCCTAGCCTCCAGCACCACCTGCACCGAAGATCACTGGCCCCCACTCCACGAGTGTCCTGTAAGCCAGCTCTACGTGCGGCGTCACGAGGCTCCTTCACGGTCGCTAGCCTGTTGGCTAGTAGCCCTTAACGAAGGCCAATCCTTTTTTTACTTGGCATCCTGGTTGCTCCAGGCCTGCCCTCACTTACCCTTGCTGGGTGAGTTCCACAGACCTTGCTGGTCTGCACTATCGACGATCTACATCTTAATCAAGACTTGCCGTTGCCAAGGCTTGTTGGGTCCAATCCGGTCGCCGACACCTCAGCACTCGACAGACATTGTGTACCAGCCCGAATCCTGCTCCTGGTTGCCGACAACGCCTCCCGGACCTCGTGGCTGAAGAGTCAAGACGACCGTCAACGCACCTGAAGCACTCGACATCGGCGGGCATCTGTCCATCGCCTCCTGGTCACTGGCTAGTGACCCAGACTCTGTCCCCTCTGCTTTCAGGTTCACCAGAACTCCGATCCACTCTTGGATCCACCCGGACACTTTTCTCTTGGCCGCCAGCAGCACTTTGCAGCAGATCGCCATTCGAATCGACGACGAAACCCGACCCCGAAAGGCACCTATGCACCCGGCTTCCCTGGGTGAGGTAACACGAGTACTCCGGTGCTCCCGTGGGTAGAGACTCTTCAAAGTCCTAGATCTCAAAGGGTTTTGTCCTAGTCCTCTTTTAAGTGTCCCTTTCCTCTATTTTCCCGATCCCGACTTTCTCCATAGAAGTTAACGGCGAATCGCGGTTGTGTATTTACACTGCACGCGTCTCCCGTGGGTCCCCTGTGTCACTACCTTGGGTGGTTCCTTGTGGTCCAAGCACTTCTAGAGGCTCTAGGCCTAGTGTCTAGTTCAGTCGTGGTTCGCATACCACTTTATTGGTATATGGTTTGGTACGCCCCTAGGGCCCAAACGTGTATTTGTGCTATTACTGTGATTTAATATCTTATAACTTATGTACTTCGAACTCTAGCCTCATAAAGAGACTAGAGGGGTGTGTTTAGCAATAAATACATATATTTTGAATATATACCTGGTGTGGTGCTCTTTCATTTGGTCACTCAAGAGATTATAGACTGGTAAAACAAGCTGCTTTACATTCCTTCAAGACTTAGCCTGAAGGCTGCTCTCCATAGCTACCACTAGGATAGCTTTCAATAAAGGTTGTCTTTAACCTATCTCCAATAAGGGGTTGTTTGGACTGGTGCAAGGTGCCCACTATAATTAGTGGACAGCATATGCCAGGCCAACTTCTCACATTGGTGTGCAGCGTGTGGGATTCCAGCTTGCTATTGTTTTACCAGATAATCTCAATTGAATTGATCAACTGAAAACCACTAAAGGTACCTAAGGTACATATAATTTAAGCTTAGAATAACAGTAAGTTCTACTGAACTTAGAGTTGTGTGTTAAGGGATAGCACAACCCTTTCTACAACTCAAGAGAGTTTAGTAGGCCACACTAGAGTAGGTAGTGCATACACCACACCACACTAGTAATGTCTTTAAGGGCAGGATCCAAAGAATCCTTGCAGGAAGCCATTGAGCTTCCACCCTCCAAGTATGATACACTCCCATTCTTGGAATTGAGAGCTTTATGTAACTTGAGAAAAATAAGGACAGGCCAAAGCCCCACCACCCAACACCTCAAGGAGTTGTTGGTGGCTTATGACCTTAGTAAGCCTGTAGGGACTGAAGGGGTAGGAGCTGAGGGTGGGGCAGGAGAAGAGGAGGACGCTAGGGGTACCAATACCCCCAGCCCCCCTCTGAAACTGGCCAGGAGGGTGACAATGACCCTGACCTGGAAAACCAAATCCCTCCTGTGGATGATGATGAGGATGATCAAGATGATGCCCTCTTTGTCCCCCCAGGAAGGATTAAGAGTGTGCCCAGGAAGTCTAGATCTCCTTCTCAGGAGTCTAACCACTCTGGCACCTCTATAGGGAGCTCTGTCTCATCTCACAGGAGGGAATCCTCTCATGAGAGGAGAACCAGACTGGTACAGTATGAGGAAACTCAGCTGGAGATCAGAAAAAAGCAATTGGCTTTAGATAGGGAATCCCTAGATCTCCTTAGAGAGAGAAGAAAGTTGGGACTAGAGTCCCATGGTGGCAGCCATGTCCCTAGAGACAGGGAAAGGTCCTATGACCATAGGAACCTGAGCAAGATTGTCCCTCCCTACCAGAGTGGGGATGATATCCACAAATGGATAACTGCTTTAGAGAGGGCCTGTAAAGTACAGAAGGTCCCTCAGGAGCAGTGGGCAGCAATCTTGTGGCTCTCCTTTGCTGACAAAGGTAGAGATAAGCTCCTCACTGTTAGAGAGGAGGATGCTGACAATTACAAGGTCTTGAAGAGTGCTCTTATTGATGGGTTTGGCCTAACCACTGAACAGTACAGGTTGAAGTTCAGAGACACCCAAAAAGCACAGACTCAAGACTGGGTAGACTATGTGGATTGTTCTGCCAAGGCTCTGGAAGGCTGGTTGATGGGCAGTAAGGTGTGTGACTTCTCAGGATTGTATAATCTGATAATGAGGGAGCAGATTCTTAATAACTGTCAAAATCAGCTGTTGCATCAATACCTGGTAGACTCTGATCTGACCTCTCCCCAAGAATTGGGAAAGAAGGCAGACAAATGGGTCAGAACCAGGGTGAAGCAGAAGGTACAGAACCAAGGTGGGGAAACCAAGAAGCAAGATGCTAAGAACTCTGAAAAGGGTGGGGAGAAGGGTAAAGATCAAAAGTCTTCATCAGGCCCCCAAAAATCTTCTTCTGGTGGGGATTCCCAGTCTACCAAGGGTAAAGGCCAAAGAAAACCATGGTGCAAGGTCTGTAAGCAAAAGACCCACTGGACCAGTGATTGCACCAAGTCCAAAGACTCCAGTCCAGCACCCACCAATGCCCCTAAGGCACCTGTTCCCCCTAGTACAGTTGGTGGAAGTGCTCCAGCAAAGGGTTTAGTAGGGTTCACCCTGGGAACTGAGTTGGGCTCTGACTTAGTCAGAGAACTGACTCAGGCTGTGTTAGTCTGTGATGGAGGCATGGATGTGACCTCCACTGTGAGTCCCAGTAATCTGGGCAAGTACAGACAACAGCCTTTAATTAATGGACGTGAGGCTTTGGCATTTAGGGACACAGGGGCAAGTGTCACAATGGTGACACAAAACCTTGTGCTACCTGGGCAAGTTATGCTTGGTGAAATGTACCAAGTGACCAATGCTAGCAATGTCAGAACAGACCATACTCTGGCAGTTGTTAACTTCTCCTGGGGAGGGGTAACTGGCCTTAAGAAGGTTGTGGTAAGTGCAAACCTACCAGTCGAATGCTTGCTTGGCAATGACTTAGAGACTTCTGCTTGGGCAGAAGTGGAACTCAGGACCCATGCAGAAATGCTGGGGATCCCTGCAGATGTGTTTGCTGTGACCAGGTCACAAGCCAAAATGTCTAGCACTGAACAGGCCTTGGATTCTGGAAGAATGGACCAAGTGCCTTCCAAGAGGAGGAGTAGTAGGGTTAAGGCAGTGCCTTCCCCTTGGCTCAGGAGGAAGATCAGTCCCTTGAGGGGGATGATCTCAGCCCTGAAGAAGGAACTGTCCCAGAGGAACTTGAACCTGACCAGGTTGAGTTCTTGGGGACAGGGGGACCTTCTAGGGCAGATCTGAGCCAGGAGCAGCAGAGCTGCCCCTCCCTTGAACCCCTCAGACAGCAAGCTGCTGCTGAGGCTGCTGGGAAAGCTAGTGGTCCCCATACAGTGTATTGGGATGATGGACTCCTGTACTCAGAGAGTAGAGACCCCAAGCCTGGTGCTACCAGGAGGTTGGTAATACCTTTGAAGTTCAGGGGCTTCCTATTGACCCTAGCCCATGATATTCCCTTAGCAGGTCACCTGGGCCAGAACAAGACTTGGGACAGAATTGTCCCTCACTTTCACTGGCCCCACATGTCTGAAGACAGTAAGGAGTTTTGTCGCTCCTGTGTAACCTGCCAAGCCAGTGGCAAAGCAGGTGGCACTACAAAGGCCCCCTGATACCACTACCTGTGGTGGGGGTGCCCTTTGAAAGGGTAGGGATTGACATTGTTGGTCCCATGGATCCCCAAACAGCCTCTGGGCACAGGTTTATCCTAGTGGTAGTGGATCATGCCACCAGGTACCCAGAAGCTATTCCCCTCAGGACCACTACAGCACCTGTGGTGGCAAGGGCCCTCCTGGGAATCTTCTCAAGAGTGGGCTTTCCTAAGGAGGTAGTATCAGACAGGGGTGCTAACTTCATGTCTGGGTACTTGAAAGCAATGTGGAAGGAGTGTGGAGTGACTTATAAGTTCACCACACCCTATCACCCACAATGCAATGGTTTAGTTGAGAGATTCAACAAAACCTTGAAGGGCATGATTAAAGGGCTCCCAGAAAAGCTTAGGCGTAGATGGGACATACTCTTGCCCTGCCTTTTATTCGCATATAGGGAGGTGCCTCAGAAGGGGGTTGGTTACAGCCCTTTTGAACTTCTGTTTGGCCACCCTGTGAGGGGTCCACTGTGCTTGGTGAAGGAAGGATGGGAGTTACCTCTCAAGCCCCCAAAGCAAGATATAGTGGACTATGTACTTGGTCTCCGCTCCAGGATGGCTGAGTACATGAAAAAGGCAACCAAAAACCTTGAGGCTAGCCAGGAACTTCAAAAGGCCTGGCATGACCAAAGAGCTGTTCTGACTGTTTACCAGCCAGGACAGAAGGTGTGGGTGTTGGAGCCAGTGGCCCCAGCAGCTCTCCAAGATAAATGGAGTGGACCCCATACTATTGTTGAGCAGAAGGGTGAGGTCACTTATTTAGTGGACCTAGGAACACCCAGGAGTCCCCACAGGGTTCTCCATGTCAACAGGTTAAAACCATATGTGGACAGGGCAGACATGGGCTTGCCCATGGCTACTGATGAAGGGCAGGAGGAAGAGAGTGACCCACTCCCTGACCTGCTCTCACAGAACCCTGACGATGGGTCAGTTGATGGTGTAGCCTTGGCAGGCAGCCTCACTACCCAGCAACAAACTGACTGCAGGCAAGTCCTCAATCAGTTTCGACATATGTTTTCACTGACACCCAGTCAGACCACCTGGTGCACTCATGAAGTGGACACTGGGGACACTCTGCCTATTAAAAACAAGATTTATAGGCAACCTGACCATGTCAGGGACTGTATCAGGACTGAAGTCCAGAAAATGTTGGAATTGGGAGTTATTGAACCCTCAGATAGCCCTTGGGCTAGTCCAGTAGTCCTTGTACCGAAACCTCACACCAGTGGTGGAAGAGAGAGATGAGATTCTGTGTAGACTACATGGGTCTCAATGCAGTCACTAGGACTGATGCCCATCCAATACCCAGGGCAGATGAGCTCATAGATACTTTGGCCTCTGCCAAATATCTCAGCACATTTGACCTAACAGCTGGCTACTGGCAGATCAGACTAGCTGATACTGCAAAGCCCAAAACAGCATTTTCAACCCCTAGTGGGCATTATCAATTTGTGGTAATGCCCTTTGGTCTGAAGAATGCACCTGCCACTTTCCAGAGGTTGGTGAATACAGTTCTCACAGGACTGGAAGCCTATAGTGCAGCTTATCTAGATGATATTGCTGTCTTTAGCTCCACCTGGGAGGATCACCTGGTCCACCTCAGGAATGTTTTACAGGCCCTGCAAAAGGCTGGCCTGACTATCAAGGCCACTAAGTGCCAGATAGGGCAGAGTCAGGTTGTGTACCTGGGCCACCTTGTGGGTGGAGGCCAGGTTCAACCTTTGCAGAGCAAGATCCAGACCATCATGGACTGGACTGCTCCCACTACCCAGACTCAGGTAAGAGCCTTCTTAGGCCTGACTGGGTACTATAGGAGATTTGTCAAGGGGTATGGATCAATAGTGACACCCTTGAATGACTTAACTTCTAAGAAAATGCCCAAAAAGGTTCAGTGGACAGTTAGCTGTCAAAAGGCATTTGATGACCTCAAGCAGGCCATGTGCACTGCTCCAATTCTGCAGAGTCCTGATTACTCCAAGAAGTTCATTGTTCAAACTGATGCATCTGAATTGGGGGTAGGGGCTGTACTGTCACAATTGAATGAAGAAGGTCAGGATCAGCCAGTAGCTTTTATTAGCAGAAGGCTGACCCCTAGAGAGAAACGTTGGTCAGCCATAGAGAGGGAGGCCTTTGCTGTGGTCTGGGCTCTGAAGAAGTTGAGGCCATACTTGTTTGGTACACACTTCCTGGTTCAGACAGACCATAAGCCCCTCTTATGGCTAAAACAAATGAAGGGTGAAAACCCCAAACTGCTTAGGTGGTCCATTTCCCTACAGGGGATGGACTTTACAGTGGAACATAGGCCTGGGAGTAACCATGCGGATGCAGATGGACTCTCTAGGTATTTCCACTTAGAACATGAAGACTTAACTGGGCAAGGTTAGTTTAATGTCCCTACGTTTGGGGGGGTTGTGTAGGAGAGTAGGATCTGCTTCACATGGGTACCCCCACTTTTTGCTGATGCTTCACTGTTTTTCGACATTAGTCTGGCTGGGGCCCTGCTAATCAGAACCCCAGCCTAGCTGCTTCCTCTCTAAAATGGTTTCCATGTGCCTTAGGCACATCACTGATTGGGATCTGGAGTGCCCTTATAAGTCCCTAGTATATGGTATACTATGTACCAAGGGCATAGGTACCTCAGAGACCTGCCAGGGACTGCAGCATGTATTATGCCACCCCTGGAAGGCCATCCAAACTGACACCACAGGTCTGCTACTGCAGCCTGGGTAAGGTGGTGCATGCACCCCTTACTGTGATATAGGTTACCTATATCACGAAATACATACACACATATAAACCTATAAGTCACTCCTAAGGCAGGCCTTATCAATCCTAAAGGCAGAGTGCGTGGTTCCTATGTGAGAGGGTGCCCCTGCATGAGCAGGGCCCCTCTGCAGCGTTCGGAGACCATCTCTGATGCTGTTTGTAGTGCAGCCTGACCATATACTCTTAAGCGCATTATATCCTCGCGGTAAAATGCTAACTTTGGAATGGCTGCACCTAAACATGTCGTGTTTGGTGTCAAACATCTTGGAATACTACCCCCCGCCAATGCTGGCGGCGGGGGTAGTATTCCACCCTTCTAGAGGGAAAGACATGTTAACTCTGACTAGTCCGGTAACTTCTTTCCAGAGCCCTGGCATCACAAAATGGATGCTGCTGCCACAGACACGAGTCTGGCCTCCTGCTGCTGGACGAAACTCCGGCAGGGGAGGCCTGGACAATAGGTTTCCTGTCCCAGGGAGGTGTGACCACCTCCCCAGACAGGATAATGTGTATTGGGGCTGGGCGGGAGCACTTTCGGGTGCTTTGAAGTCCTGCACTGGGGGCACATTTGGTGTCCCTGTGCATACCCCAGTTCAAACCGGATCAGGGGCTTGCAGCCCCTGCTTTGGCGCGAACTGGACAAAGGGAAAGGGGTGTAGCCACCCCTCTGCCCTGACCCACCCATAGGTGGGGCCACAGAGTAGTCCAACCCCTATTTTTAGAATAAAGGTAGGAACCCAGTCCTTAGGACTTTAGATTATACCTGGACGAAACTCTGAAACTGAATCCTGGACCTTCGACGCTCTACGACAAGATTAGAGGACTGAAGAATCTCCCTTGGGGTCAAGGAGTGACTCCCCTGCTTGGCAGGCACCAAAGAAGCATCTGTCCCGTTCGCATTTCTGAAGCTCCCGTCGGACGCCGAAGTCATCGCATCACCAGAGGTAGATTCTCAGACTTCCCCGAGGCTACCCTGAGTCCCCAGCAAAGCTGAGGCCCGTGGCTATCGTGGGTGACTTGAGACCGTGACCCCTGGACACCGAGCACACTTGCAAGTGCATCCTCTTCTGGGTCTCCCAAGAAGTCGTGCTTTGGGCTCCGAGTAGCCCTAGCCTCCAGCACCACCTGCACCGAAGATCACTGGCCCCCACTCTACGAGTGTCCTGTAAGCCAGCTCCACGTGCGGCGTCACGAGGCTCCTTCGCGGTCGCTAGCCCGTTGGCTAGTAGCCCTTAACGAAGGCCAATCCTTTTCTTACTTGGCATCCTGGTTGCTCCAGGCCTGCCCTCACTTACCCTTGCTGGGTGAGTTCCACAGACCTTGCTGGTCTGCACCATCGACAATCTACATCTTAATCGAGACTTGCCGTTGCCAAGGCTTGTTGGGTCCAATCCGGTCGCCGACACCTCAGCACTCGACAGACATCGTGTACCAGCCCGAATCCTGCTCCTGGTCGCCGACAACACCTCCCGGTCCTCGTGGCTGAAGAGTCAAGACGACCGTCAACGCACCTGAAGCACTCGACATCGGCGGGCATCTGTCCATCGCCTCCTGGTCACTGGCTAGTGACCCAGACTCTGTCCCCTCTGCTTTCAGGTTCACCAGAACTCCGATCCACTCTTGGATCCACCCGGACACTTTTCTCTTGGCCGCCAGCAGCACTTTGCAGCAGATCGCCATTCGAATCGACGACGAAACCCGACCCCGAAAGGCACCTATGCACCCGGCTTCCCTGGGTGAGGTAACACGAGTACTCCGGTGCTCCCGTGGGTAGAGACTCTTCAAAGTCCTAGATCTCAAAGGGTTTTGTCCTAGTCCTCTTTTAAGTGTCCCTTTCCTCTATTTTCCCGATCCCGACTTTCTCCATAGAAGTTAACGGCGTATCGCGGTTGTGTATTTACACTGCACGCGTCTCCCGTGGGTCCCCTGTGTCACTACCTTGGGTGGTTCCTTGTGGTCCAAGCACTTCTAGAGGCTCTAGGCCTAGTGTCTAGTTCAGTCGTGGTTCGCATACCACTTTATTGGTATATGGTTTGGTACGCCCCTAGGGCCCAAACGTGTATTTGTGCTATTACTGTGATTTAATATCTTATAACTTATGTACTTCGAACTCTAGCCTCATAAAGAGACTAGAGGGGTGTGTTTAGCAATAAATACATATATTTTGAATATATACCTGGTGTGGTGCTCTTTCATTTGGTCACTCAAGAGATTATAGACTGGTAAAACAAGCTGCTTTACATTCCTTCAAGACTTAGCCTGAAGGCTGCTCTCCATAGCTACCACTAGGATAGCTTTCAATAAAGGTTGTCTTTAACCTATCTCCAATAAGGGGTTGTTTGGACTGGTGCAAGGTGCCCACTATAATTAGTGGACAGCATATGCCAGGCCAACTTCTCACAATCTGCATATAGCTGGGTCCAAACTGGGGTGGCGTAGTGAGCAAAAGAACAATGGATTAAACCCAGATCTCTTGACTGGGGTTGGATACTTGATTCATTCAGCATTCCGTCCATCATTTGTTGCTGTAACACTTTTCGCCCTAAGTAGGATGGTTATGCCCAGACGTGGGTCCCTTGCTCACTGTGCCATTGGATTCAAGCTAGCCTAGTTGATGAGGGGTGTTACCCCGATACCAGTCTAAGGATGCTTGTTTCTGGTGTAGGGAGGACCCGGCTTGGCAGTTCGGGCTGGACTCTTTCCATGTGGAACGGTCAAGACTGATCTGCATATAGCTGGGTCCAAACTGGGGTGGCATAGTGAGCAAAAGAACAATGGATTTAACCCAGATCTCTTGATTGGGGGTGGATGTTTGATTCATTCAGCATTCCGTCTATCATTTGTTGCTGTAACACTTTTCGCCCTAAGTAGGATGGGTATGCACAGACGTGGGTACCTTGCTCGCTGTGCTACTGGATTCCAGCTAGCCTGGCTGATGAGGGGTGTTACCCCGAAACCAGTCCAAGGATGCTTGTTTCTGCTCCATGGAGGAGCCGGCTTGGCAGTTCGGGCTGAACTGTTCCCATGTGGAACAGGGTCAAGACTGATTTTCATATAGCTGTGTCCAAACTGGGGTGGCATAGTGAGCAAAAGAACAATGGATTTAACCCAGATCTCTTGACTGGGGGTGGATGTTTGACTCATTTAGCATTCTGTCCATCAGTTGTTGCTGTAACACTTTTTCACCCTAGTGGGATGGGTATGCCCAGACGTGGATCCCTTGCTCGCTGTGCCACTGGATTCAAGCTGGCCTGGCTGATGAGGGGTGTTACTCTGAAACCGGTCCCAGGATGCTTTTTTCCGGTCCAGGGAGGACCCGGCTTGGCAGTTCGGGCTGGACTGTTCCCATGTGGAACAGGGTCAAGACTGATTCGCATATATCTGGGTCCAAATTGGGGTGGCATAGTGAGCAAAAGAACCATGGATTTAACCCAGATTTCTTGACTTGGGGTGGATGTTTGATTCATTCAGCATTCCGTTCATCATTTGTTGCTGTAACACTACTTTCCCTATAATCGTCATGTTTGTCTTTTCTACACGCAGGCATTGTTGTAAAATTCATATGTCATTTAATGTATTTAATGTGACCTATCTGAACTTATATTCCATTAATAAAAACTTAAAGCTTCCGAACACATATGGAAATCACTTACTGACGGTATTGTGTTTTGAGTAGATAAAATTAAATTGCCAGGCACCATCTCCTGCCCACATAAAGGACAATGTGATACAGCTGCCTGAAAACGAAACTGCTTTTTAGGATAGGGAGGCAGGTATTTTCCTGCCACCCTAACCCACTAAAGGTAATATAAAATTAATTATCACATTCTCATCTCTCCAAGTAAATACTTGAAAAGGGAGGAGTTCAGGTTTCGAGTAAACAGATGCACATGGCAGGTTTCATAAATATGCATCGCTCTGCATACATCTAAATGAACGAAGTTGGGGCTCAGCATGTGGAACAGGGTTAAAACTGATTTGCATATAGCTGGGTCCAAACTGGGGTGGCATAGTGAGCAAATGAACAATGGATTTAACCCACATCTCTTGACTGGGAGTGGATGTTATATTCATTCAGCATTCCGTCCATCATTTGTTGCTGTAACACTTTTCGTCCTAAGTGGGATGTGTAACCCCAGACTTGGGTCCCTTGCTCGCTATGCCACTGGATTCAAGCTAGCCTGGCTGATGAGGGGTGTTACACAGAAACAGGTCCAAGGATGCTTGTTTCCAGTCCAGGAAGGACCCGGCTTGGCAGTTCGGGCTGGACTGTTCCCATGTGGAACGGTGTCAAGGCTGATCTGCATATAGCTGGGTCCAAACTGGGGTGGCATAGTGAGCAAAAGAACAATGGATTAAACCCAGATCTCTTAACTGGGGTTGGATACTTGATTCATTCAGCATTCTGTCCATCATTTGTTGCTGTAACACTTTTCGCCCTAAGTAGGATGGGTATGCCCAGACGTGGGTCCCTTGCTCACTGTGCCATTGGATTCAAACTAGCCTAGTTGATGAGGGGTGTTATCCCGAAACCAGTCCAAGGATGCTTGTTTCCGGTCTAGGGAGGACCCGGCTTGGCAGTTCGGGCTGGACTCTTTCCATGTGGAACAGGGTCAAGATTGATTTGCAGATAGCTGGGTCCAAACTGGGGTGGCATAGTGAGCAAAAGAACAATGGATGTAACCCAGATCTCTTGACTGGGGTGGATGTTTGACTCATTCAGCATTCTGTCCATCATTTGTTGCTGTAACACTTTTTCGCCCTAGTGGGATGGGTATGCCCAGACGTGGATCCCTTGCTTGCTGTGCCACTGGATTCAAGCTAGCCTGGCTGATGAGGGGTGTTACCCCGAAACCGGTCCCAGGATGCTTTTTTCTGGTCCAGGGAGGACCCGGCTTGGCAGTTTGGGCTGGACTGTTCCCATGTGGAACAGGGTCAAGACTGATCTGCATATGGCTGGGTCCAAACTGGGGTGGCATAGTGAGCAAAAGAACAATTGATTTAACCCAGATCTCTTGATTGGGGGTGGATGTTTGATTCATTCAGCATTCCGTCTATCATTTGTTGCTGTAACACTTTTCGGCCTAAGTAGGATGGGCATGCACAGACGTGGGTACCTTGCTCGCTGTGCTACTGGATTCCAGATAGCCTGGCTGATGAGGGGTGTTACCCCGAAACCAGTCCAAGGATGCTTGTTTCCGCTCCATGGAGGAGCCGGCTTGGCAGTTCGGGCTGGACTGTTCCCATGTGGAACAGGGTCAAGACTGATTTTCATATAGCTGTGTCCAAACTGGGGTGGCATAGTGAGCAAAAGAACAATGGATTTAACCCAGATCTCTTGACTGGGGGTGGATGTTTGACTCATTTAGCATTCTGTCCATCATTTGTTGCTGTAACACTTTTTCACCCTAGTGGGATGGGTATGCCCAGACGTGGGTCCCTTGCTCGCTGTGCCACTGGATTCAAGCTGGCCTGGCTGATGAGGGGTGTTACCCTGAAACCGGTCCCAGGATGCTTTTTTCCGGTCCAGGGAGGACCCGGCTTGGCAGTTCGGGCTGGACTGTTCCCATGTGGAACAGGGTCAAGACTGATTCGCATATATCTGGGTCCAAACTGGGGTGGCATAGTGAGCAAAAGAACCATGGATTTAACCCAGATTTCTTGACTTGGGGTGGATGTTTGATTCATTCAGCATTCCGTTCATCATTTGTTGCTGTAACACTACTTTCCCTATAATCGTCATGTTTGTCTTTTCTACACGCAGGCATTGTTGTAAAATTCATATGTCATTTAATGTATTTAATGTGACCTATCTGAACTTATATTCCATTAATAAAAACTTAAAGCTTCCGAACACATATGGAAATCACTTACTGACGGTATTGTGTTTTGAGTAGATAAAATTAAATTGCCAGGCACCATCTCCTGCCCACATAAAGGACAATGTGATACAGCTGCCTGAAAACGAAACTGCTTTTTAGGACAGGGAGGCAGGTATTTTCCTGCCAGCCGAACCCACTAAAGGTAATATAAAATTAATTATGACATTCTCATCTCTCTAAGTAAATACTTGAAAAGTGAGGAGTTCAGGTTTCGGGTAAACAGGTGCACATGGCAGGTGCAGGTTTCATAAATATGCATTGCCCTGCATGCATCTAATTCAACTCAGAGTACCTGCCCTAGGTTGTTAGTGCCATTAGATGACATGTGCTGGCCAAGTATAGTAAACAAATTAATTATATACTTGAACAGCAACTTAGTTTAAAAGAGCATCTCCTTTTTGCAATGAAGTTTACATCTGCAACCCACGTGTTAACCCTTGCTAACTGGAGATCTTCTGGCAGAGAAACAGCACAGTAGCACTTGTAAGTCAGTTCTTCAAGTCAATAATTCTGTAGATGGACTGACTTGCAGCAAGAAAATGTCACTATATTTGCGCATGCACAAAAAGTGCGCATGATTCTCATAGACTGAACAGTGCAAAAAGCCTTTACATAACATGATTCACACTTGATTAATTTGTGTACACATCAAAAAGGTGACTAGAAGTAAACAGGTGTGTAGAAAAGTGTGACACGCCAAATTACCATGCTGTTTGGACAAAACTGGAGGGCCCATGGAGTGAACAAAGAAAGGTTACACAAAAAGATACTTAGGAGTGAGTGAAATTGAATATTTTTTCATGTGAAATATTTGCAGTGTTCATGACAATAATTATATTATACAAATTATGTTTGGGAAGTTAGTGCTTAATTATTGTTTACAAGTTATACCTCGTGCACAAGTCTCAAAAGCAACCTGCTCAATACAGCCATGGCCGACATCCAGCTTCACAGTTAGAAATACTTTTTCTGCTCAAAACAGTCTAATGTGAGAAAAATTATGTGAAAGTGTAAGAAAACCAAAAATTAGGCAAGATACATCACACCCAGTAATCAGGATGTTGCTTGGTATGCAAGTTTATCATTGGACTACTGTGATCGTTGCGTTAGGTAACTTTTTTTCAGTCTCATAAATTTCCAGGGATTTTGTTTACAACAGTAATTTGGTCTTCTTTTCTTCCTTCTTTAGGTCCGTTTGCATCAGATGCGGCTCGCCGACGCCCTCCACAGAAGGAGAGAGACACAAGTAAGGCTTCATCCTTTTAAGAGGCCTGTCTAATAAATCAACCAATAGAAAATAAACAAAAAAAACCCCAGTAAGGGTAAAGTGCAGAAAGGCCCGCAGAGCAGGTTACGGGTCTGCCCGAACACGAACTCAGTGCAAGGGGTGAGGCAGAAGTAGAGGTCGGGAGAGTTTCCTTCTCTCCCCCTGGGCTGTACTGTTCCCATGAGCATCAGGGTCAAGACTGATTTGCATATGGCTGTGTGGAGCAGATTAATTAATAACCTGCTGGTGCAGGGATCACCACTTCGCCACGGGTTCTTATCAAATTGAGGAGGACTCGACACTGGAGCGAAGGCAAACCATGGATAGTTTAATCATTCATGAATGGGTCTTCATCCGACAAGTACCATTAAGATACCCAAGGATAAAAGCACACTGAACGATGGTTACATGGGTTTATATAGGGAAAATCACAGACTAGGAACGCCCAGAGGTAAATAGAACTTTGGAAAGAACACACAAATGAAGCAAGGCAAGAGTCGACAGTCTCGGTGCCTTGTGTAACTGTCGCGTCTTTGAGGCTGCACAACAAGATAGGCTTATCTGAACAAACTTTATCAAAGGCTTTACCATTGTTTAAAACACACACGAAACCCACAGTGGAGACATCAGCTGTTCTTTTGTGCTGACTTTGCATGTCTACGCAGCCTACAATGTCTCAACTTTAGATTTGTGACCTAATGTTTATGCAAGTGTGGTGTCAAGTGTAGAGTCAGGCTGGAAACAGGTCAAAGGTAAGCATAGATGAAGCACAGCTGAATGAGAAAACGAGAGATTCAGATTTTAAGGTTTCACAGCCCTTCCTTTTCAGCTGTGCTGAATCTATTCTAAGGGATATATGTATTAATCATGTACATTAATATTCATTAGGTCATGGATTTCAGTGTGCATAATCATTTCTCTATTCAATTCATGAACATTGATTGAGGAAGGTTTAATACTACTACAGATATTTATGCAAGTGGTGCATATCATAGGGGCACATTGAATGCAGCAGCAGCAAGTTAGAAAGATGGCTCAATTAACATTAAGGGCTTTTTATGCAAATATTGAACAAATGTATTGTGCTTATATATTTGGCAGTATGAATCTTTAAGAGAGGACAAGGTGAAGTGATAATGTTCAGATGCGGTAGGAGTAGGGGGCACTAGGCTATGAACAGGGTAATATGTTTCAAGTCTCCAAAATAGATCCAAAAATCCCAATATTAACAATAGAAAACATACAAATATCCCTATTTTTCTCTTTTTAATCCAAAATTGTCAGCTTTTAGCGGGGGCATTCGGGGCAAGTACTTCTATTCCTCCTAATAGGTCAAAAAACACCTTCCCAAAGGGCCTTAATGACAGATCGACAACTCTACCCATTTCAACCTAATCTATATACAAATACCTATTTCAGAAGAACACCTAACACTATTCCCTATACTAATCTTTTATATTCAACCTGTATGTTTCTTAACCTTCCTTCCTCTTACTGTAGTATTTGTTGTTTGATTGCCAAGGTAACAAAGAGTAGCGTAACGATCAGCCAGAAACAGAGCAATGTATTCTCAGTTCTCCCAAAATTCCCTCACTACACTAATTGAGAGCCTTAAGTCCCCGGTGTCGTTTGCTTCAAAGCTTCACTGGCAAGCTTATGTACCGGTCCGGACGTTGGCGGTCTTGACCACCGGCATGGGTTGCTACCTCTCCAGAGATAGTTTCTTTAATCAAAGTCTATAGTTCTTTTGGCCCTTGGCCGCATTTTGTATCAGGGCTGAACAATGTCAGGATGTTCAAACCAAATCTATTCATCTGGGTCAGGCATGATGGCAGCAAGTTATTGTTTCAATTGCACCACTTCACCATGTTTCAAAAGATCACCATCTCCAAAAGGCACTTGCTGAGAGATCTGATCATATTAAAAGTCCTCTTGTTATCCACTGATCATATGGCAAAGTAAGTGGCGCTTGCCTTCTCCACATCACTGGCATGAATCCACTGTCTGTGCCCTGTGCACTTAACAGCAGTCTGGGTGGTGAAGAGAACTTACACTGGCCTCTGAAACTGTTGGGTAAAGACACCGTCTCTAGGCCTCAGCTTGTGACCTGGACCTTTAAGACTGGGGGAGAGACTGGCCTTCACCTGTGAATGGATCAAATGCAAATCTTTAGTCAACACAATAATCAACAAGAATGGTAAATTCAATGTCAGATTGTCCTTAATCTTGGTACACCCTATACATTTTGCTGGCCTCCCCATAACCATCTCAACTGGTTGCAAGACCTTCAAAGGGCAGATCTGGGTTGCAAAATCTCCTGTTAAAACAGGGTACCTTTTCCTGTGCTATAAGTATGGCACATCATGCACCTCTTGACATAGAACTTTGTCACACTGGGAATCAGATTATTGAACCATACATGATCTGACATGGCCACCATTCCTTTAGCACTGATGTGGGCTGAACTGTGGGCCATGGTAACAATAGCATTCACATAACAATTTGGAAGCATTCATCTTTGCTTTCCTGACAGATCTATCCAACATCCTGTCGCATCCTGACACCCATATCTTTTACACTGTTCCTTCTCTTCCTCCGTAGCTTCTTCCTGTACTTCCCTAATGCAATCTAGAGTCTGATTAAACATAGTTACTTCTGGTGTCCATCTAACTGTCCCTACAATATACATTAAACTATACTCTAAATAGGCTGATCGTTTAGCTGTTTCATTAGCAAAAATATTTCCCTGTATTACCTCATCTATAATTTTCTTGTGGACAAAACATTTAACAATAGCAACTCTTTTTGGCAACATCAAGGTATCCAGTATCTTTACTATTCATTCCCCATACTGTATCTTATCACTATGCAAAATAAAAAAGCCCCCTTTTGTTTTTAGAGTCGTCCGAATGAGTGGGCAACTCCAAAGGCATATATATTGATATTTACAGTCAAATCTTTACTTAATTCATAGGTTCGAGTCAAAGCTGTCAGCTCCATAGATTGTACTGACATTTGTTGTATTTTACATAACTCAACCACAGATTTCAAGGGAGTAACTGTATAGGCCGCTGTACTAGAGCCATCAGGTAGTTTGTAACATGCACCATCCACGGACAGTTCCCCTGGTGGGTCAGATATAGGGGTATCTGTCAGGTCTACCCGTCCCTTAGTCTCCTTCTCAGGAATAAATATGCAATCATGCTTCTCATCTTGTTGGGACTCAGAAAGGGGCAGTACTGTGGTTGGATTCAAAATGTTACAGCATTTCAGAGTGATGTTTGGAGCAAAAAGTGTCAACTCATACCTTGTTAATATCGCACTGGTCAGGTGCTGGGTCTGAATTTTTTTTTTAGATATCCACTAAATGTGGTACCATAACTGTCAAATTGTGACCTTAAATATACATTTCAGATTGCTATATCGCAGTAGGGTCCAATGTGGAGGAGAAATATGCACATGACCTATTCCTTCCTACATGGGACCGTACCAAGCTGCAACCATCTTTTACATGCACAAATTTGTAAAAATCAGGTTTTACCTAAAGCAGGAGCATTACATAAAGCATATATTTTTTTTTCTTCAATTACAAAAAGACAGCTTCACACTGATTAGTCCAAGGAAGCAGCATGCATACGTGCTTTAATTTTAAAGCAAGCAGGGGTTTTGTAATCAGTGAAAAATTTGGTAATAAATGCACAGATATTAGATTGAGTCAGTGGTTTCTGCAAATTCTGCACCAATTATATCCTATGTTGGTGTAGAGTCTTACCACCTTCGACAGGAGGAGACCTAAATAGGTAACCTTCTGTTGACAATACTGTAATTGGAAAAGAGATACTTTGTCCCAAGGAGGCCAAGTGATGCAATAATTTCACTGTAGCCTGTTTGCAACCTTCTGCTGCATTGCTATGTCTCCAATGAGTGACTCGTGAGCTACCAGTAGATCACCAGGTACCTGTGAGTAGCTCTCCTGTGTGCAGTCCAACCTGTATTTTAAAAACAAAACTCATGCATTCAAGACAACATTTCTTTTGTATTTTCACAACACATAAACTGATGTCTACAGAAAAATAATTGACATTTTGAAAATGTACTTACAGCTATTATTTCAGTTGGAGATATTTATTACTCATAATTATATCTTGGCGCAAGGGAGTATTGCAGCTATTGTTTGTATCTAGTACCCATGTAATATTTCAGTTCAAATTGTCAAAGCCTCTTTTTTTTCTTTTTACTGCTGAAAACCCTGGCTAATGCACTGATGTGATCACTACTGATACTCTTGGATGAGGTGGTCACTTTTTCATCACTGGTGACTTTTGTTGCAGAAAATGTTGGAGACCCTTGTACTAACATTCAGTTGTTGTGAAATAGGGCTTTGAACAGGGGATGCCAGAAAATCCCACAGGTGTATTAACTTTACCTGAGAAACAACAAGATATTGAGGGACTATTATCTTGTTACTTTCTTTCAAATCAATCACAAATTGATAAACTTTTATCCTGTATTCCATCCCCTCTTTTAAGGACAGGAAGAATAGGGCTATTAGATACATTAGAGGAAACTTCCTCAAAGCGAGTAAAGAAATCAGGGACGGACTCGCCCTGTCTTTGCTTACAAGCAGTAAGGAGTGTCCAATATATTTTCCTTGCTGGAATTATTGTCTTTATATAAGTTAGTGCATTGCCAGGGAGGTCCAGTATGAGCTGATTTGGTTTCTGACCAGGTTTCCTATCCCTATCAGCTGCTACTATGGCAGTCCAATCTCCTCCCAAATCAACAGCATGATCCTGTTTCCGGGTAAGTCGCCACATATCTGGTGGCAAGATCATGCCCAAAAAAATATCAATATCTGCTAAAGTCATGATACAAGAATCAATGGCTGCCTGTACATCATCATAAAATCCTCTAGGATTTTTCCGTATGTCTGGTAAGGAGGCTTTTAAAGTGAGTACATCCGTCCTTTTCCAGGGCGTATATATCCAATTATACAAAAAATGGGCTCTAGCATTAGGATTATTAGGGTCATCATTATCTGCATTCCCTCTTCCAGGAATGAACTGTGGCGCAGCTTCCCTCATAGGTCTTATTCGAGGAGAGGAAGAGAGTTCATTACGATATCCAATTATCATTGCTATAGCATTATTAACTCTACTTACAGGGAAGGCCCCTATCTGACATTGTCGATTAATAACTCTAACATCATCTGGGCCATTTTGTCCTGTAGTCATCTCCCATTGAACCATAAATTGATGAGAACGCTTATTTATAAGACAAAGAAGCTCACCCTCAGAGAAATCCTGAATCTGATCTATCATTTCTTCTACTTCCATTTCTAGATCACTTAACCACTTCAGTACTGTCAACCTTATTGCGTCCTGATGAAACTAAGGTACAGTAGAATGAAGAATTCGAGGGGTGGAGATAGATACAGGACGTACGGGATCATCAGTCATTTCAGGTGCAGTGGCCTGGGATGGGGGTGCAGTGGCCTGGGTTGGAGGGGGTAAAGAATGTACCGGTACTAGTTGGAAAATAGGGAGTTGGACAACCACGGGCAAAGGAGGGGGAACCGGGGGTACAGGGGTAACAACATTTAGTGGTCCAGGGGGAAGAGGTGTTAAAGGTACATATGGGGTGGGGGTCGTTCTATCAACAACCCATCAATATCTGAATCCACATCTTCTTGGTGGACCTGAACTGCTACAGTTGGTCTAACTATATATTCCTTAGAAGTTAATAATCTATGCTCCCTATCTAAACATTCTTTTTCTCCTGAACTTCCTTATCCTTAAATTCCTTATACCTCTGATACTCTGTTTTCCTTTCCGGTTTCCTTTGTACCTTCTCTGCCTTGAGCTGCCGCTCCTTCACTTCTTTCCTCCACATAAGCAAACTGTCAAACATAGCTGTCTTAACCTGTTTTTTTTTTAAACAATTGTTTCTCTAAATACTCGAGTTTGTGAGGGTCCATGGTTCCCTCTAATGGCCATTCTAACTGGGGATCCCCTTTTGTATATTTGTTCCACAATGCATTATACACGATGGGACAAATACCATATTTGATGTACATCTCAAAATTCGGCGTACCTTCTGGTGGCGCCGGCTGACTTGCTTCCAAAATGCTCTGCTTATCGCAGCAGCAACAACAAAACTTCCAAGGCGTACTAAGTACAGGTATGTTATATAAGATATAAAAAACTTATAAACAGAGAGAAATAAAAAATATTCTCACATTTACCTGTAAGAAAAAATGTTAGTCAAAACAAATAGCAAGTCTCAAAACAAAGCTTAGGTTTCAAAATACCAAACAGATCCTAGGTTTCAGATTACCAAACAAATACCAAGTCAAGGCAAATACCAAGTCAAGCAAAGATCAAACAGATCCTAACCAAATGAACAAATGAACCGGTTCAATACAGATTTACCTCAGGCGTAGTGTTCAACTCCCACCTGTCGATCCTCCCTGATCCAAAAAAAATGAGCGTCCGAAGGCCCCAGTCAAGGCTAGCAGCCGCCATGAAGATCAGAGTTGGAGAGCTGAAAAATCACCTTGGCCCACGAGCAACACTAATCTCATCAGGTGGTGCGCTCCTCAGCGAAGTTCATCTTACCGACCTGATCTCCTCCCCTGGTCAGACTGCAAGCCGTTGATAGGGCTCCACGTTCGGGCGCCAATTTGTGGAGCAGATTAATTAATAACCTGCTGGTGCAGGGATCACCACTTCGCCACAGGTTCTTATCAAATTGAGGAGGACTCGACACTGGAGCGAAGGCAAATCATGGATAGTTTAATCATTCATGAATGGGTCTTCATCCGACAAGTACCATTAAGATACCCAAGGATAAAAGCACACTGAACGATGGTTACATGGCTTTATATAGGGAAAATCACAGACTAGGAACGCCCAGAGGTAAATAGAACTTTGGAAAGAACACACAAATGAGGCAAGGAAAGAATCGACAGTCTCGGTGCCTTGTGTAACTGTCGCGTCTTTGAAGCTGCACAACAAGATAGGCTTATCTGAACAAACTTTATCTAAGGCTTTACCATTGTTTAAGACACACACGAAACCCACAGTGCAGACATCAGCTGTTCTTTTGTGCTGACTTTGCATGTCTACGCAGCCTACAATGTCTCAACTTTAGATTCGTGACCTAATGTTTATGCAAGTGTGGTGTCAAGGGTAGAGTCAGGCTGGAAATAGGTCAAAGGTAAGCATAGATGAAGCACAGCTGAATGAGAAAACGAGACATTCAGATTTTAAGGTTTCACAGCTGGGTCCAAACTGGGGTGGCATGGTGAGCAAAAGAATGATGGATTAAACCTAGATCTTTGTGACTGGGGGTGAATGTTTGCATTGTTCAGCATTCCATCCATCAATTGTTTATTTTGCTTTTGTCGCCCTAAGTGGGAAGGGTATGCCCAGACGTGGGTCCCGTGCTCACTGCACCACTGGATTCAAGCTAGCCTGGCTGATGAGGGGTGATGCCCCGAAATCGGTCCCAGGATGCTTGTTTCAGATCCAGGGAGGTCCTGGCTTGGCAGTTCGAGCTGGACTGTCCCCATGAGGATCAGGGTCAAGACTGATTTGCATATGGCTGGGTCCAAACTGGTGTGGCGTGGTGAGCAAAAGAACGATGGATTAAACCCAGAACTTTATGACTTGGGGTGAATGTTTGCATTGATCAGCATTCCGTCCATCAATTGTTTTTTTTCCATTGTCTAAAAGTGGCATTTCAAACACACAATTTAGAAACCACCTTTACTAAAAGGTGTGTTATTAAATTCTGAGTTCCGAGAACCCATATTCCAAATCTTTAGCTGTTCCTAATTGAAAGTTATATTTGAAAAATGTTACAAGGCAGCTCCAATGAGAGCCTATGGGAGAGCTAGTCCTTGCACTAGTGAAAAACGAAATACACATATTTCACTATCAGGACATGCAAAACACACCAGTACATGTCCTACCTTTAACAAACACTGCACCCTGCCCTTGGGCGGTACCTTGGGCCTACCTAAGGGGTGCCTTACATGTAAGAAAAGGGAAGGTTAGGGCCTGGCAAGTGGGTGCACTTGCCAGGTCGACATGGCAATTAAAAACTGCACGTGCAGACACTGCAGTGGCAGGTCTGAGACACAGTTGGAAGGCTAATTGTGTGGGTGGCACAATCAGTGCTGCAGGCCCACTGGTAGCATTTGATTTACAGGCCTTGGGAACACACAGTGCACTTTACTAAGGACTTACCAGTAAATCAAATATGCCAAACATAGAGAACTAATCAGAATTATAATTTACACAGGGAGCACTTGCACTTTGGCACTGATCAGCAGTGACAAAGTGCCCAGAGAACCTAAAACAGTAAAAATGAAATCCAGCATACAGTCAAAAATACAGGAGGTAAAGGCAAAAAGAAAGGCGAAACTACGCCAAGGATGCCAGGTCTAACATCCCTCTGTTTGGCATTGCCTCAACTCTTCGGGGACCAGGGGCTGCTCCTCTGGATCCTCAGTGGGGCTCTTCTTCTTCTTTAGTGGGGCTCTAATACTTCCCCAAAGCTGCTCCAGTCTCAGCAGCATTACAAACACCCAGCATGGCTCCGCCCACCATCTCCTGACTTCCTCTTCCCTTCCTTATTCGTCCGCTGAGGTGGATGTCTGACTTTGATCTTCTTCGGTGCCAGTGCCCACGGGAATTTCCTGAAATGATAAAACGATTTTGGGTCATCTTGGGGCAGTGCTTGCGACGCCAGCTAGCCAGGGCGATACATAGGGTAATTCCTCTTCCTCTGGGCTCTCTAGATTAGGATTACACAAGATTACTCTAGTTGCCCAAGAAGTCAGCCAGTCTCACCCATTTGAGACAAAAAACAGCAAATGCATAGCTACAGTTTCATTGATAAGTTTCTTCGAAGAGGATATCCATCAATTAAATGACTTTCTCATGGTACCTTTGTCTTTCGAATGAAAAATTTGAACATGTGCTATTTACTCCTGCTTCCGTGGGAAAACTGCACATTTAAGTGAAACGGCAAACGTTTCTGTGTGCCTTTCTCCTTTTTTGCCCATTAGATTTCCGTTTTCAGTTCACTCCATCCATTTTACCTACGATTAAGTTTGGATTTTGATTAAATTAAGCGTCTATGGTATTTCTTCAATTATAACGTGCAATCAATCTACTAGAATATCGTTGTTAATAGTATTTTGTAAATTACTGTAAGCGTTTTGGTATGCTATAAGTTGTCTTATGAAGGTTTTACAAATAGAGAATGAGTCTATATTTCTTCGATTCCTTATAATGCAAACATAACAAAAACAGACCAACTTTGTTTCGCTCATTTTTACCCTGGTGCAAAAATATTTATAGTTTATGGGCTAAATTAACACTGTTTGCCAATTTCTTTTGTGCAGGCATTGGAAATTTCGCAAATACTCCATTTCCTCTCGAGTGCAATGAGGATGTAGTCTGGTTCTAGCTCATTCTAATATGCCCCCACCTACATGTAATGGTCTTTAAATTCTTCTCTGGTAACACTGGCCCAATATTTCATTTGAATTTTCTATTGAAAAGTTTTTGTTCCAGAGGTAGTCGTTTGTGGAGGAATTAGGGATGTGATGACTTGTGCAGTCCTTGAAATCAAAGTATAATTATTCGTTGATGGCTCGATTGGTGGTAGTACTAGTTTAACTATAATTTCATCTTGCTTTTATAACACTTTTCTTTTGGCTGAGATAAAAGCTGGGAGTAAGACAAAGGGCAACTGGTTGGGGAAATGTAAATAAATAATAGCCTTTCTAAACATTAAATTAGATTGTTCCTGGGTGCACTTTAACTACAATCACAACTGTGCACCAACACTGAACATGTTTTCCTCCTTGCATAGCTTCCTGATCATAATACTTAAATGTATGCCCTGGTTTATGGATCCTGTTTTTCGAAACAAAATTGGGAGCAAAAAATAGAATTCGAGAGTCAGTGACACAACCTGTAAACTAATCTTACCATCGCCCGCTATCTTGCAGAGAAGAACTGATGTTACCAACAAACCAACAACACCAATCTCTTAAAATACAGAAAAAATATTGGGAAAAGGGGGTTAGAAAGAAACATCAGGGTGTCTGTTGTTTTAGCAATATAAGATAACACTCCTAATCTATAGAGAACTGAAAGGAAGATGACACCGGTAAGGAGGACACCAGTTTATTCATACACCTTGCAACCCCGAGCCTCAGGCAGCAACTGCCAACCTGAGAACCCCGCATGGCCTACATATTCCAACAAGTGGCTTGAGGTGAACCCACATAACGAAAACCCCACATATCCCCTTTCCTTATAATAAAATAATATAAAGCACAATACAACGATGTAGAGAGCATTAAAAGAAAACAAGCAACAGAACAAACAGAGGAGAAATACCATAGCCCCAGAAAAGTGAAATACAAATTCACTGGAAAGAACCGGAATTACACAGTCCAAAATGCATGAAAACTTATTACTAATTGAACAGTCTATTAATACATAGCAAACTCATCAAATCTCTTAGGTACACAATTTCTCCTTGGGGAGCTGACGTGATTTCTATCCATGTAGTGATTTCTATCCATGTCCCTGCACCAACCATTCGCATCCATCTTCTTACACACAAAATCAGCCTTAGAATCAGGCACCACCACAATCATACTTTTGCTCCACACTTTACCATTCTCCAACACCACCATGGACGAGGAAAACCTAGATTGGCCTTTCCTCACGTGTCGAGGGATAACCACCCTCACCAGATCACCAACCCTCACATCGATCTCTCTCTCACGACATACTTCTCTTGCACTCGCCTGTGCACATCCAACACCTTCCCTACCTTCTCACAGTCAAGGGTTTTCCTCCCCATCCACTCCCTGTTAAACCGGGTACATGCCACCCTGCCCCTTAACAATGAAAATGGAGACATTTCTGTACTGACATGAAGAGTTGGTCGTATGGCCCACAACATATCATGGATAACTTCCTTCCAATCCAACCCATTGATCAAAGTTAGCTGTAGTTGATCCTTGATCACACGGTTAACCCTTTCCACAAGGCCATTCCGGCGAGAGTGAGACAAAGATGTCCTCACATGTTTGACACCATTGGACTTAAGGAAATGACTCATCTCTTTAGAGACTAACTGGACACCATTGTCCATCACCAACTCCTCAGGAAAACCCTCCCTGACAAACACCGCCTGAAAGAAATTAATGATCACACTACAGTCCACACGACTAACAAATGTCACCTCTGTCCACTTAGACATGTAATCCACCAACGCATACTTGGGTGAACTACCAAGAACTCCAAAAGTACCAGAAATATCAAAAGCTATATATGCCGTGGAACCCCATTACTGTTTACAGCCAATACAGGTAGTGGTACAACAGCCTGTGACTTATCACTTAAAATGCAAGCATTACATTCGCTCACATAATGCTCCACGTCCTTGGCAATACCTGGCCACCAAAAATCTTCCTGAACTCTCTGTTTCATTGCTCACATGCCCATGTGCCCTTCATGAGCAAATTCGAAAATCTTGGGCCTCAACACACTAGGTACAACCAATCTGTCACATCTCAAAAGGACATCACCAATCAGAGTCAACTCAATCGCAAATCTCCAAAACTGAATTACCTCTTCTTCCATTTCACATGCATACGGCCACCGGCCACCGCATACTTAATCACCCTATGCAACACTTCATCTTCAGAACTCGCAGAACGCCATTCCTCTTCAGATAGCACCCCATCAGTGATGGCATTCACAGAACACACAAACTCCAAATCATCCTCACCATCCACACTCTCATCAGCCTCTTGTTTGACTGGCAACTGCAACAAACAATCTGCAGTGCAATTCCAGGCACCAGGAACAAATTGCAAATTATAATGATACCCCTGCATGCGATATTGCCATTTTGCAATGCAGGGAGTTGCTCTTCCACCACTGCCAGTCTTGAAAAACTCAACCAATGGCTTGTGATCAGTACGTAGGATGAACTAATTGCCCCTGACAAAATTCCTAAAATAATGAACCTCCCACCACAAACCCAAAGCTTCTTTTTCAATGGAGGAATAGACTGATTCAGCACAACAAAGTGGACTGGACACAAAAGCAATAATCTCCTCTTTGCCATCATCTCTTCGCTGCATCACAACCACCCTCAACCCATGGTTGCTGGCATCAGTAGTGATAATACATGTATCATGGGTGTCAAACGGTTTGAGGGGTTGCGCATTCACAATATCCTTCTTTATCAAGTCAAAAACACTCTGGCACTTGGTACTCTATTCATATGACACACCTTTTTTCAAAAGTTCCCGCAAACACACAGTTTTGCTAGAAACATTACCCATAAACTTGGCATAGTACTCAATCAAACCCAGAAACGACCTAAGTTGATCCTTAATGCTAGGTGCAGGTGCATCCTCAATTGCCCTCAACAGGTTTAACTTTGGCTTGATTCCCTTACTTGACATGTGATGACAAAGATAGTCCACCCCATCACAGCAAAAGGTACACTTATCTTTCTTCAAAGTTAAACCAGTTGCATTCAAGATTTTCAACACCTTCTCTACTCTGTCATGGTGTTCACTGTTATTACTCCCATAAACCAAAATGTCATCTTAGAAACACAGCACACCACACATGCCCTTAAATAGATTGTTCATGAGCCTTTGAAAGACAGACTAAGCTGCGGCTAAGCCAAATGACATCCGTCTATAACAAAAGGCTCCTTCAGGAGTGACGAAAGAAGTCAGATGTCTCAGCTCCTCACATAACTCCACCTGATGGTAGGCTGCCGACATATCTGAGGTTGTAAATACTGCCTCACCCTTTAATGTAGACAACAACTCATCAGCCATGGCCCGTGCAGGTAAGAGCTGTGGGGCTGGGTTGGGGGGATTCGGTAGACGACCACGAGGGAAAATTAAATAAATAATTAATTTCCCTTGTCGTCGTCTGTCAAAATTACCCCACACCCTGCCCCACTGGCCCACCACCCCACCTCCCCACCACTCTTACCTACACGGGCCGCAGCTGCAACTCATTGATATTGGGAAGAGGTTCCCGACTGGATTTGCTCGCTAAAACCACCGGAGCCAACCATTCAGATCCTTCAATCGGTTCAATAATGTCCAATTTACACAATTTATCTAACTCTAACTTGAGCTTACTCCTCATGCTGAGAGGAACATGTCTCACCATGCGCACTTTGGGTACCGCATTATCCTTCAAAATGATATGGTGTTTGAACCCTCTGTGTTTACCCAGGGTATCAGTGAAAACACCTGGATAACTCACCAACCACTTACAATCATCTACATTACACACCACATTGTTACACACCTCCAATAACCGATGTCTGGATAAGACCAAATCAGGATGATTGGGGTCCCGGATTATGTCCAAATTTCCCTACTCATTCCACCCCAGTATATTAGACCTGCCCTTGGCTGCAAACACTGTGCCAATAGATGTTTTGTTGTCAAACCCCAAAGTAGCTTCAAATTGGCCTACAACTTCCACCTTCTTTCCCTCATACGCAAAAAATTCAACACAGGATTTGTTCAAACATGGACTGTTCAATCTAGAAAAATTAGATTCTCCAATCAATGTGAATGGCAAACCTGAATCAGCCATAACTGTTACCTCAACACCATTGATAATGTTTCCACATATAGGAGGTTTTCTTCTGACTACGTGATGCACTGCTGACACCATGTTCTCGACATGAGATGATGATTACGAAGACAACATCAGTGTCACACTACTGTCTTCATCAGACTGACATCCATCTTCAATAGACTTAATCACAGTATCAACCTGTCACTTCTGACTTTTAAATGACTTGCACACTCTCGCGAAAAGGCCCCGCTTGCCGCATTTGAAATACACATTTGTGGCTGGACAATGTTTAGCAGTGCTAACATGCATTCGGCTTCCACAACGGAAGCACACTACATCCACCCGTTCCCCAGATATCTTAACATTCGTCTGGCCATTGCCTCCATGTGATTTGTCTGGAAGTTTAATGTTTCCCTTATCCAAATTTTTAGTCATTGCGTTCACTTCATGTGATGACATGCCTCCACCCATACATTGCTGAGTGTTCAATACTTACAGCTATGGTCAATGCCACTTCCAGACTAGGATCCTCAGTAGATAGTAATTTCTCTTGAATTTTTTTATTGCTAGTTTTTCAATTAGCTGGTCCCTTATGATCTCATCATTAGGCTTACTATAGTTGCACATTATAGCCAGGGTGCGTAACGTGCCTACAAAATCATCGATAGGTTCACCTGGAGCTTGGCAACATTGCAAAAACTTGTTTCATTCCAACACCACATTCTTCTTGGGGTTAAATCTCTTATTAAGAGCATGCACCACAGAAGCATACTCATCAATCACTTCGCCATCTCCATCCTTCCCAGTGCCTGCATGCATCAGTACCGTCTCAACAGGCAACGTCTTGAGAATACTTCTGCCTTCAGCACCTAAATTATACAGCAACAGAGCTTTTTCATTTTTTGATGTAAACGTATCTGTGGTAGTAGAATGTTTCTATCTTATTGTATTCTATTGCCATGTTTACTCAAAAAAATGCAAGAAAGACTGTGGGCAGCCGAGAACCCATCCTTACATGATGCCATAGAAATTGCAAAGGTGGTGGAACAGTCAGATCTGTGTATGAAAGAGATGGAAAGAAAAAAGGTTGATGGTGAAATTTCATGTGTAGATAATGATGATGTTGCTGTGTTAAATACAGGAAAGTCAGGAGTAAAAGATATAAAGAGAGGGAAGATATGTTTTAGGTGTGGAAGCAATTTTCATACTGCAGATTTTAGGAATTGTTATGCATTGGGGAAAGAGTGTAGGCGATGTGGTCGCAAGGGACATTTTGCCCGCATGTGTAAGTCCAATAATAATACAAATGTGGCGTCAGTGCAAGAGAATTGCTCTACAATTTGTGAAAAAAGTGTACCTGATAGAATACTGTGTGTGGATGATGAAGAGAGTTTATCCAGGAAGTCTAGACCCAAAGCAAAATTCATGATTGAGAATGTATCAGTTGAGTTTACGGTGGATTCTGGGTCTTTATACACAATTATACCCAAAGACATGTTTATAAAACACTGGCCAAATGTAAAGTTGTTGGCAAAAGATATAAATCCTGGAGGTTACCAAGGTGAGAAAATAGATATAGAAGGATACATGCTCACAAAAATAAACTTTGAAGGGAGAGCGGTTGATGGAAAAGTTTATATGGCTAAGTCTGGTCCGCCAATTTTGGGTTGGCAACATCAGTATGATTTGGGTATTATCATAAATCCACGTGCACCTAATCAAGTATTAGTAGTGGGAGAATGAACTGTGGAAGATATTGTAGAAGGAGCGAGCAAAGTGTTTTCAGATACCATTGGTGTACTAAAGGGTTATGTGCATAAGATTTTGGTGAAGCCGGGAGCAACACCTGTGCAACATAAAGTTCAGAAAATCCCCATAGCAGCTAGACAAGAAGTGAAACGTATGTTGGAAGAGATGGTATCTCAAGGCATTATCGAACCAGTTGAAACAATGAGTTGGATTTCTCCGGTGGTTATTACGTGAAAACTTGATGGCAGTTTCCGTCTATGTGTGGACTTACGCACTGTTAACCAAAACATTGTTACAGACAACTTTCCACTGCCAAATATAGGAGAGTTAGTGCTATCTTTGAAGGGAGTAAAATATTTTTCAAAACTGGATTTAAAAAATGCGTACCACCAAATAAGATTACATCCAGATTCAAAAAATCTTACAGCCTTTATCACCACTGAAGGTGTATTTCAATTCACAAGAATGCCGTTTGGGCTTTCATCAGCGGCTAGTGTATTCCAAAGGATGATGGGTCACGTATTGAAAGACATTAATGGAGTTGTGTATTTTCAAGACGATGTTTTTATATTTGGAAAGTCAATTGCCTACCACAACATGGTCCTTAAAATAGTTTTAGACAAGATTGCTGATGCAGGGTTGACTCTTAAGAAAGAAAAATGTAAATTTTGTGTTGAAGATGTAGAGTACCTTGGTTATACCTTGTCATCCTGTGGAATAAAACCAAAGAGAGATTTACTTGAAGCTATAAGGAAAGCTTCGTCACAACAAGACAAAGATCAACTTAAGTCATTTCTTGGTCAAGTGGAGTATTATGCGAAATTTGTAAAGAATTTTGCGGAAAAAACTGAACAGTTGAAAAAACTGTTAAGAAAAGCATGCATATTTCAATGGACTGAAGATCAGGAGAAGTCGTTTTATAATATCAAACAAGAAATATGTAATGCGAAATTGTTGACTCCTTTTGACACAGGGCTACCATCAATTCTTACTGTTGATGCTAGTGCTGTGGGATTAGGGGTGTTATTTTCGCAAATGCACAAGGACGGTGAGCGCACTGTGGCTTTTGCTTCCAGTTCTTCAACCAGCTCTGAGAGAAATTATTCGGTAGTTGAGAGGGAAGCATTAGCTGCAGCGTGTGCAACTGAATATTTTAGGATGTATGTGTGGGGGTTTCCAATTTTACTACGCACTGATTATAAACCATTACTGAAAATTTTAATGCCGGGAGGAGCGGAGAAGGTTTCAGCAAGGTTAGCTCGTTTAGCCGCACCATTGCAAGAATTTCAATATAAAGTTGAATATGTTTATATCTAGAAGCAGGGTTTTTAGTAAATCAGGGAAAAATGGCGCACAGACAAAACGCGTAGTGTAACTGTATCACAATGTTGACGGTGCTACCAGGTCGGGGGAACTACCCTGTAACCCCCGTGGATGTATGAGTAGGAGACCCACACTAGAATTGAGAACAAAGTCCTGGGCACACGTATTGAAAGTGTAATAGAACCAGAAGTCTCATATGAGTTTCAAATTGCTCGAGTCAACACCAGAGAAAATGTTGAAAGTTATTTAATGAGGCAACGACCAAAAGAAAGCAACCAGCCGACACGTGTTTCGTCATACGGGAATGCTCCCGTGACTCATCAGGGCTGGGGAGGATACAAAACATGAAGTGAGGGTATAGAAGCGCCACATAAATAATAACTCGAAAGGGGAATACTGAAGAAAAAAGACAAATACCAGGAAGTGTAAAAAACCCTACAAACACAGTGAGCAAGTGACAGTAATTGTGACTGGTGTGAGTGCCGCTATCATGAAAATTTCACGATAAAAATCGCGGGAAAATACACATTAAAAGATATAGAGTGACTCAGTGAAAAGGTGTCAACTGACGAACTAAACCGTAGCAGGGTGGATGTGAAGTGTGGGGGAGAAAAGAAAGGGGAGAGACCCATACAAAAAAGCACAATGGCACAATATAAAACACACTGAAAAGAACACATTGAAATGAAAATTAATAAGCAATTGGAAGGGAGCTCTCAGAGTGAATAGATAGGAAAGGGAATAGACACTGAAACTGACATCAAAATAACCAAGTTACTGAAACGGGACTAAAGAGGAGCGAAAAGAATAGTATCAGTGGAGAGGAGGAGAAGGGGGGGATAGAGGGGGAGAAGGAAGGTGTGACACAAAAAGCTGCGTCGAAAGTAAAGATATGCACAAGGTATGTACCTGTATTGACAGTAGCGGATCGAGAGTTAGTAGGATGAGGAACAGGGAATAGGGTTCCTATGAGAAGGGATGGACAATGTAAGCATGGATCGTGAGGGGGTGGTGAGTCAGACATAAGGAAACGCAACATTATAGTGAGACAAAATGGCACAATGGAGTAAAAAATAACTCACCGCAAAGCCAGTAGACCGGAGAAGCCGGTGGGAAAAATCATGAGGGGAGGTCAAGCCCTGGGCAGGGATATGACCCAGAGGTGTAAATTCAGTAGAACGAACAAGGGCGGAAGCGCCTGCAGGGGGGGAAAAGGAAAAAGCAATGAAAAGGAAAGATCCTGGTGTGTACAGGGTGGAAAGGGGGGGGAAAAAAGGGGGGGAAAAGAGGAAATGACTTAACCTTACCCAGAATGTCAGCTCCAAAAGACCAACCGTGTCCTGGTGGTCGGGTAGGGGAGGCGGATGAGCCTGTAGAGGCGGCATGAATATAATGTAACAGAGCAGGTAAAAGAAAAGGCCCAAGTAGAAAAAAATGGAAACGTAGCAGGTGGGGGCGAATAAGGGAGAGATCTTACCCTTAAGAAAATTCTGGAGCCAAAGTGACTCGGTGGTCGAGACGTGAAGGCGGGTGTGCCGATCTAAAAAGCGGGCAGCGGAAGGGAAGGAGACCGTCAGTGTCAGGGAAACAAACAAGGGGGTTTGAGCAGAGTAACTAGGGAAAGTAATGGGAAGGTGGCCGACAGGAGGTACAGCTTACCGTATGGCAGCGTGGTGGATGCCAAACTGAGGAGGTCTCGTTGGTAGAACCGGATACGGAAATGGACGGTAACAGAAGGATCATAAATACCGGTGCGTCCAGGAAGACTGGAGCGCGCACCGGCCTGTAGAATGGTGACGGAAGTGAGTATCAGCCACAGAGATAAGAGAGCGTAGTTCAGGAGCAGCGCATGCGTGGTGAGTCAAAAATGACCAAAACGTAATGCCTCGCGGGAACCAACAGGAGGTGCCCGGTGGGCAACTGAATAATAGGAAAATAATGTTAACTGGAAAGAATAACGGTGGGACTATGATGAATAGGAACAATGTAGATCATAAAATATGATCATGGATAGTAGAAGATCCCGAGGGAACAATGGGAAAATCATGATATACTGAAATGAACGGGAAAGACAAAGGAGCAGTAATGGTAGGAACCTGGAGGGGACAGCGACTAGGAAACATGATGACTGGAAGAGGGGGAGAGGGGTGACGGTAGGACTGTGGTAAGTAAACCTTACCATATCAAACCAATTGGACATTGAAAATTGGATAAAAATGTGAGACAGAAGAAAATCTATTATACATAAATGTACACGGGAAAACAAAAGGAGCAGTAATAGTGGGAACCCAAAGAGGATAAGGTGGAAAAAGAAAGAACCATTACTGAAAATATGATCATGTAAATGACAGGAGAAAAAGGGGTGACACAAAGGATGCAAACTACTATAATGGTTATAAACTAAATGAAGGGCAGATCATGTTATGTGGGGCAGGAGGCCCCAATACAAAATGGGTAGAGGATACTAACAAATGTCATAGTCTTGGAATGAACCTAGGGAGAAAAACACATTGGCATATGCATACTGAACAAATGACTGTAAAGAGACCTTTGAAAGTTCATAGTGGGGCAATCATTCCCCCAAAAAATAATGCAGTTCATGATCAGTGTTGAGTCCGTGTTGTACTGTTCGTAGACGCATGATCCAAGTGGCTTCCAGACGCCTGAGCTTGAGCCTGAGTTCTCGGTTGCCACCCCTGGCAATGTTGACTGCCACGTCAAAGCCGAAGAAAATGAATCGTTTCTTTGCACCTTGGCTGGGGCAGGTGGCCGCATGTACTGCCATAGGGTATCTGGTGTCCTGATGATTTAATGCCCTGATATGTTCACCAATCCGTTCCTTTAAAGGTCTGATGGTACTTCCAATGTACCAGCGTTTGCAGGCACATTCAAGGCTGTACACCACGAATTTGGTATTGCAGTTGATGTTGTACTTGATTTTGTATTGTTGGTTGTTCACGGCCGTGAACTGTCTGACTCCATCATTTGCCAGTCTGCATACCCCGCAGCAGCCACATTTGAAAAACCCCAGCGTGTGAGGAGTAAGCCATGAGTGATCGAGAAGGGGAGATGGTACACTAGGGCTCAGTCTGGATTTGAGTGTTCTCCCACGCCTGTAGGTGATCAGTGGTCTATTGGTAATAACCTCTTTGAGGGTGGTATCTGCCTGTAGAATGCCCCAATGTTTATTCAGGCTTCTCCTCATAATGAGACCCATGTCGCTATAGTCAGTAATGAGTCTAACAGGTTGGTCTCGTTGAGTGGCTGTCTTCACATTGAGTAGTGTACCCTGTCTGTCTATGTTGTTAATTCTCCTTTCTGCTTTGCGAATGGTGTGAGCTTTATAGCCTCTGGCTTTGAATCTCTGTTTCATGTCTGCCAAACATGTTTGAAACTCCAGTTGGTCCCTACAATTCCTCCTAGCCCTGACAAATTCCCCATATGGGATGGCTTCAATTTGATGGGGTGGGTGGGAGCTTTCAGCGTGTAGGATGGAATTGCATGATGTTTCTTTTCTATGTAACCGACTGTGTAATCTGTCTGACTTGATATAGATCTCTACATCAAGAAATGTTATGCAGGAGGTGCTGGAATGGCTTGTGAATCTCATGTTCATGGAGTTGGAGTTCAAGTGGCTGCAAAATTCATCTAGTTTACGTTGTGACCCAGACCATAATAGAAGACAATCGTCTATGTAACGCCCCCAGTAGATGATGGAATCAACCCATGGTGCCCCTAAGGTACTCCAAATCCATTTGGATTCCAAGACACCCATGTACAGGTTAGCAAACGATGGAGAGAACTTAGAGCCCATGGCCACACCCTTATTTTGTTTGTACCAACTGTTGTCAAACATAAAAAAGTTATTTTTAAGATGATTTCCATCATAGCAGTAAGCATGTTGGTATGTTGCCATAGGGGGCTGGCCTATTGTGAAGCAAGCTAGTGATGGCTTCCAGTCCTAGCTCAGGTTCAATGGTGGTATACAGGGAAACCACATCGAGTGTGGCCAATATCATACCTGATTGCCATTGAACATCATCCAGGATACTCAGGATATGTTTAGTGTCCTGGATGTGCGAAGGAAGATTCTTGACCATGGGGCCAAGAAAAAGGTCGACATATTGTGCGAGTTTCTCCGTGGGACCGCCAATGCCAGAAACTATGGGTCTCCCCGGTGGAAATGGCGCTGGCTTGTGTATCTTGGGCAAGGTGTATAGCCAGGGGAATGCAGGCCTGTGTATCTTAAGATAAAGGAGCTCCTGATCATCAATGAGACCCAATGTGTGCCATTCTAAGAGGCATTTGTTGATTTTAGTGACCAGTATGCTCGTAGGATTATAGGTAAGTTGCTCATAACAGGACGTGTCCTGTAGTTGAGCTAGAATTTCATTGTGGTAGTCTGACTGGTTCATGACCACCACATTGCCGCCTTTATCGGCTTCTTTGATTATGATGTTGGTGTTAGATGTTAAGGTCTTCAAAGCGATTCTTTCCTCTCTACGTAGGTTGTCTTTAGTTCTATGTTTGGAGTTAAGTACCTTGAGTTCGTATTTGTCTATGTCAGCTAAAACTAGATTGTAGAAGGTGTCTACAGAATTGCCCCCTGGAAGTATAGGCGTCCATTTAGACTTGGTCTTGAGGCCACTACTCTGTGTCAGATCTGTTTCAATATCCAGTTCTTGTAGAAGATTCTCCATGGTAATGGATGTGTCGTCTGAGTCAGTCAGGGATAAAAGTAGATGTGTATCTTGAATATCCCTAATGCTTTGCATGCCAGATGAATTCTCAATACAAATGTTTCTAATGCTCTTAGTTGTGGGTGACGATCTACTAGGCAAATGGAAGAAACTCTCACTTCCAACTCAAACACACTGATTAACATTTTAATAGAGAACGCTGAACGTAAAGTAGCGAAACTCCAAATTGAAATAGCAATTCTTGAAAAAGAAATAACTGATCTCAACTTGAAGGAAGCTACTGAAAAAAACTATGTCATTCTCAATGACATCCTGACCAAACATCAAAACGATATCAAAGATAGGAAAGCTAGACAATTAAAAAGAGACGAAGCTGATTACAGGGAGGGACGTGTCTTCACCTTCGCCAGAAAATACGATAAGATAGTCCAAATTGCTCCACAAGGAGACAGACATACTAGAACAGTCACTCCGTCTCTCTCATCTAGTGTATCCTCTCTCAACACTATTTCCACCAGTGATAGTGAAAGTGAGAATTCGACTAACAATTCCAACAAACAAGGCCCAACTACTTCGTCTTTTTAAGGGAGGTTCTTGCCATACGCAAGGAAAACAGGTCACAGCAGAGACAAGGATTCCAAGACAGAAAACACGTAGAGGAAAAAGGGCAGGATTCAGAAGACTACAGAAAGAAACTGAGGCCCGGAGACGGGAAGAACAAGTAGATCAACTGGATCTCGGTATACAGGTGGTCAACCTCTCCTCTCAGAATCTAGACAGTGGTATGATCTCATTACTCAGTAGAGGCTTGAGCTTCAATCCCCACGAAAAAGGTGACACATGTAGACATAAAGTAGACCTGTTTAAATTTGTTAGAGGCTTAAAAATCAAAAAACACTTTTGTGGCACTCCACCCACAACTAAGAGCATTAGAAACATTTGTACTGAGAATTCATCTGGCATGCAAAGCATTAGGGATATTCAAGATACACATCTACTTTTATCCCTGACTGACTCAGACGACACATCCATTACCATGGAGAATCTTCTACAAGAACTGGATATTGAAACAGATCTGACACAGAGTAGTGGCCTCAAGACCAAGTCTAAATGGACGCCTATACTTCCAGGGGGCAATTCTGTAGACACCTTCTACAATCTAGTTTTAGCTGACATAGACAAATACGAACTCAAGGTACTTAACTCCAAACATAGAACTAAAGACAACCTACGTAGAGAGGAAAGAATCGCTTTGAAGACCTTAACATCTAACACCAACCTCATAATCAAAGAAGCCGATAAAGGCGGCAATGTGGTGGTCATGAACCGGTCAGACTACCACAATGAAATTCTTGCTCAACTACAGGACACGTCCTGTTATGAGCAACTTACCTATAATCCTACGAGCGTACTGGTCACTAAAATCAACAAATGCCTCTTAGAATGGCACACATTGGGTCTCATTGATGATCAGGAGCTCCTTTATCTTAAGATACACAGGCCTGCATTCCCCTGGCTATACACCTTTCCCAAGATACACAAGCCAGCGCCATTTCCACCGGGGAGACCCATAGTTTCTGGCATTGGCGGTCCCACGGAGAAACTCGCACAATATGTCGACCTTTTTCTTGGCCCCATGGTCAAGAATCTTCCTTTGCACATCCAGGACACTAAACATATCCTGAGTATCCTGGATGATGTTCAATGGCAACCAGGTATGATATTGGCCACACTCGATGTGGTTTCCCTGTATACCACCATTGAACCTGAGCTAGGACTGGAAGCCATCACTAGCTTGCTTCACAATAGGCCAGCCCCCCTATGGCAACATACCAACATGTTTACTGCTATGATGGAAATCATCTTAAAAAATAACTTTTTTATGTTTGACAACAGTTGGTATAAACAAAATAAGGGTGTGGCCATGGGCTCTAAGTTCTCTCCATCGTTTGCTAACCTGTACATGGGTGTCTTGGAATCCAAATGGATTTGGAGTAGCTTAGGGGCACCATGGGTTGATTCCATCATCTACTGGGGGCGTTACATAGACGATTGTCTTCTAGTATGGTCTGGGTCACAACGTAAACTAGATGAATTTTGCAGCCACTTGAACTCCAACTCCATGAACATGAGATTCACAAGCCATTCCAGCACCTCCTGCATAACATTTCTTGATGTAGAGATCTATATCAAGTCAGACAGATTACACAGTCGGTTACATAGAAAAGAAACATCATGCAATTCCATCCTACACGCTGAAAGCTCCCACCCGCCCCATCAAATTGAAGCCATCCCATATGGGGAATTTGTCAGGGCTAGGAGGAATTGTAGTGACCAACTGGAGTTTCAAACATGTTTGGCAGACATGAAACAGAGATTCAAAGCCAGAGGCTATAAAGCTCACACCATTCGCAAAGCAGAAAGGAGAATTAACAACATAGACAGACAGGGTACACTACTCAATGTGAAGACAGCCACTCAACGAGACCAACCTGTTAGACTCATTACTGACTATAGCGACATGGGTCTCATTATGAGGAGAAGCCTGAATAAACATTGGGGCATTCTACAGGCAGATACCACCCTCAAAGAGGTTATTACCAATAGACCACTGATCACCTACAGGCGTGGGAGAACACTCAAATCCAGACTGAGCCCTAGTGTACCGTCTCCCCTTCTCGATCACTCATGGCTTACTCCTCACACGCTGGGGTTTTTTAAATGTGGCTGCTGCGGGGTATGCAGACTGGCAAATGATGGAGTCAGACAGTTCACGGCTGTGAACAACCAACAATACAAAATCAAGTACAACATCAACTGCAATACCAAATTCGTGGTGTACAGCCTTGAATGTGCCTGCAAACGCTGGTACATTGGAAGTACCATCAGACCTTTAAAGGAACGGATTGGTGAACATATCAGGGCATTAAATCATCAGGACACCAGATACCCTATGGCAGTACATGCGGCCACCTGCCCCAGCCAAGGTGCAAAGAAACGATTCATTTTCTTCGGCTTTGACGTGGCAGTCAACATTGCCAGGGGTGGCAACCGAGAACTCAGGCTCAGGCGTCTGGAAGCCACTTGGATCATGCGTCTACGAACAGTACAACACGGACTCAACACTGATCATGAACTGCATTATTTTTGGGGGGAATGATTGCCCCACTATGAACTTTCAAAGGTCTCTTTACAGTCATTTGTTCAGTATGCATATGCCAATGTGTTTTTCTCCCTAGGTTCATTCCAAGACTACGACATTTGTTAGTATCCTCTACCCATTTTGTATTGGGGCCTCCTGCCCCACATAACATGATCTGCCCTTCATTTTGTTTATAACCATTATAGTAGTTTGCATCCTTTGTGTCACCCTTTTTCTCCTGTCATTTACATGATCATATTTTCAGTAATGGTTCTTTCTTTTTCCACCTTATCCTCTTTGGGTTCCCACTATTACTGCTCCTTTTGTTTTCCGTGTACATTTATGTATAATAGATTTTCTTCTGTCTCACATTTTTATCCAATTTTCAATGTCCAATTGGTTTGATATGGTAAGGTTTACTTACCTCAGTCCTACCGTCACCCCTCTCCCCCTCTTCCAGTCATCATGTTTCCTAGTCGCTGTCCCCTCCAGGTTCCTACCATTACTGCTCCTTTGTCTTTCCCGTTCATTTCAGTATATCATGATTTTCCCATTGTTCCCTCGGGATCTTCTACTATCCATGATCATATTTTATGATCTACATTGTTCCTATTCATCATAGTCCCACCGTTATTCTTTCCAGTTAACATTATTTTCCTATTATTCAGTTGCCCACCGGGCACCTCCTGTTGGTTCCCGCGAGGCATGACGTTTTGGTCATTTTTGACTCACCACGCATGCGCTGCTCCTGAACTACGCTCTCTTATCTCTGTGGCTGATACTCACTTCCGTCACCATTCTACAGGCCGGTGCGCGCTCCAGTCTTCCTGGACGCACCGGTATTTATGGTCCTTCTGTTACCGTCCATTTCCGTATCCGGTTCTACCAACGAGACCTCCTCAGTTTGGCATCCACCACGCTGCCATACGGTAAGCTGTACCTCCTGTCGGCCAGCTTCCCATTACTTTCCCTAGTTACTCTGCTCAAACCCCCTTGTTTGTTTCCCTGACACTGACGGTCTCCTTCCCTCCCGCTGCCCGCTTTTTAGATCGGCGCACCCGCCTTCACGTCTCGACCACCGAGTCACTTTGGCTCCAGAATTTTCTTAAGGGTAAGATCTCTCCCTTATACGCCCCCACCTGCTACGTTTCCATTTTTTTCTACTTGGGCCTTTTCCTTTACCTGCTCTGTTACATTATATTCATGCCGCCTCTACAGGCTCATCCGCCTCCCCTACCCGACCACCAGGACACGGTTGGTCTTTTGGAGCTGACATTCTGGGTAAGGTTAAGTCATTTCCTCTTTTCCCCCCTTTTTTCCCCCCTTTCCACCCTGTACACACCAGGATCTTTCCTTTTCATTGCTTTTTCCTTTCCCCCCCCCCTGCAGGCGCTTCCGCCCTTGTTCATTCTACTGAATTTACACCTCTGGGTCATATCCCTGCCCAGGGCTTGACCTCCCCTCATGATTTTTCGCACCGGCTTCTCCGGTCTACTGGCTCTGCGGTGAGTTATTTTTTACTCCATTCTGCCATTTTGTCTCACTATAATGTTGCGTTTCCTTATGTCTGACTCACCATCCCCTCACGATCCATGCTTACATTGTCCATCCCTTCTCATAGGAACCCTATTCCCTGTTCCTCATCCTACTAACTCTCGATCCGCTACTGTCAATACAGGTACATACCTTGTGCATATCTTTACTTTCGACGCAGCTTCTTGTGTCACACCTTCCTTCTCCCCCTCTATCCCCCCCTTCTCCTCCTCTCCACTGATACTATTCTTTTCGCTCCTCTTTAGTCCCGTTTCAGTAACTTGGTTATTTTGATGTCAGTTTCAGTGTCTATTCCCTTTCCTATCTATTCACCCTGAGAGCTCCCTTCCAATTGCTTATTAATTTTCATTTCAATGTGTTCTTTTCAGTGTGTTTTATATTGTGCCATTGTGTTTTTTTGTATGGGTCTCTCCCCTTTCATTTCTCCCCCACACTTCACATCCACCCTGCTACGGTTTTGTTCGTCAGTTGACACCTTTTCACTGAGTCACTCTATATCTTTTAATGTGTATTTTCCCGCGATTTTTATCGTTAAATTTTCATGATAGCGGCACTCACACCAGTCACAATTACTGTCACTTGCTCACTGTGTTTGTAGGGTTTTTTACACTTCCTGGTATTTGTCTTTTTTCTTCAGTATTCCCCTTTCGAGTTATTATTTATGTGGCGCTTCTATACCCTCACTTCATGTTTTGTATCCTCCCCAGCCCTGATGAGTCACGGGAGCATTCCCGTATGACGAAACACGTGTCGGCTGGTTGCTTTCTTTTGGTTGTTGCCTCATTAAATAACTTTCAACATTTTCTCTGGTGTTGACTCGAGCAATTTGAAACTCATATGAGACTTCTGGTTCTATTACACTTTCAATACGTGTGCCCAGGACTTTGTTCTTAAAGTTGAATATGTGCCTGGGTGGAAGAATATCCAAGAGGATGGATTGTCAAGACTACCTTTACCCTGGGAGGATATTGATAAAGAGGGGGTAAAAACGTACAATGATGAAGGTGCAGTCGCATATGTACGTGAAGCGAATGAAATAGATCAAGGAGCAGTGGGAAAAGAACATTGGATTCAGTGTATGAGGGAAGATGGAGTAATGACTGAAGTCATTGAAATGATAAATAAGGGTGTCAGGCGGGAAAGTGCAGTATTGGTGGCAGTTCGCCCTTTTGTGAAGATAATTGATGAACTGTCGGTATGTGGAAGGAATTTAATTACTAGAGGAGAAAAATGTGTTCCTCCTCAAGGAGTATGAGTGGAATTGATTAAGCTGGCGCATGAGGGCCATTTAGGTCAAACCCTCACAAAGAAAAGGTTACGGGGAAATTTTTGGTGGCCAGGAATGGATCGGGATGTTACAGATTGGGTGATTCGGTGTGTGGATTGTAAAGAAGGTGAAAAAAGATTTAAAACTGGTTGCCAAAATTTCATGGGAGAAATTAGTGATCCCAGTAAACCTTGGCACACAGTTTGTATGGATTTCATTTGGCCAATGAGAGTTTTGACATCTGAGTGCAGGTTTGCCCTTGTGATGGTGAATGTGCATTCAAAATGGTTGGTGGTCAAGTTTGTGCATGAAATCACAACCAGGAAGACTATTGATGTCCTAGAGGAAGTGCTCAGAGAAGAAGGTTATCCCATCAAACTTATTACTGACAATGGCACTCAATTAACATCTAGTGAAATGAAAAAATTCTTGGAAGCATGTGGTATTTGTTATTCTCGCACATCATTCTATAACCCACAGGGTAAAGGTGTCATTGAGAGAGCCAACCGCTTGATAAAAGGTGTAATACAAATGGCTTGTGTAAATAGAGGCAATGTTAAAAAGATGGTGGAGGAATTAGTGTGGGCGTATCGCACTACTGTAAATGGTGTTACCAAGGAAATCCCTTTTAAAATCATGAGAGGGCGTGATGTGAACACAAAGATGTATCCTGCATGGATGAAAAGAATGTTGGAGGAGGGTAATGATCAAGATGATAAATTGGGTGAATGTGAAACTGAAAGTAAACTCAAGTCAGGTGATTTGGTCAAAGTCAAAAGTGGAAGGTTGGAAGGGAATGGTATGAAATTTCGTGGACCCTTTAAGGTGAAGGAAGTGCATGAGCTGTATGTTGTATTGGAGAATGGAGAAAGGTGGAAAAGAGCAGTTTCTATTCCATTACCCTGCTGCTCTTCAAAAGGTGGATGCTCCATTAAATTACTCTTCAACTTTATCTTTTCTGTGGATTTATTACTACTACAGTATCTCCATCAATAGCCTCCAAATAAGCTTCAAATGCCTCATACCACCGTTCCCAATTCAACATTGGGGTACCTGGAACTGGAAAAAATGCAGGAGGTGAAAAAATCTTCTCCATGACACCAAATAGCTACTTTTACAGTTGCTGCTACAACGCTTTTGCCCAAAATCACCCCAAATATTGCTCAAATTACCAAACACAGGGTGTGCTTGTCACTGTTTAAATCAATCTGGGCAGGCAGGCTACTTTAAATCCTGTGTAGCACGCTCATACTCCGAATGCTATTCTCCAAATTCAAGGAAGAGGTATGCCTGTCACCGTGCACTTCTTCTCAGAGACGGGCAAATGCTGGACAGCTGACAGGCTGAATACTCAGATCCTCACACCAAAATGGCGGTGAACTTCGACGTGTAAGTCACACGCGACACTCACTACACAGTTGCCACAATACCCCAAACCAAAATGTTGGTGGACGTGGGCGTGATGACGTCGATGCTGGTGCTGGTGCACTGAGGCACTCTTGACCAAAACTGGAAAACTCTTCATGAATCCTGGGTCTTTCACGCTGTACTAACCACGACCTGATTAGGGAGCCAGGAGCCAGGAACCACCACCGATCCATCCAGAATGTCTGCACCGCAACGGCGCAAAGGAATACCAGAAAAAGCCAGCCAGCACGGATGCCCAGGATGCCCAGGAGCACATTAAACTGTCCAGGCAGTTCCTTAACTCGTGGGTTCCTCGGTGTTGCCACTCGTCGCCAGTGAAAGGAAGACAACACCGGTAAGGAGGACACCAGTTTATTCATGTGCCTGGCAACACCGAGCCTCAGACAGCAACTGCCAACCTGAGAACCCCGTATGGCCTCCACTTTCCAACAAGTGGCTCGAGGCGAGCCCACATAACGAAAACCCCACAAGAACGTTATTCTGCTTTAAAAAATAGCAAGATTGCAAAGTGCTCTTAATATTCTGTTCCAGTATGTAGCCATTATGAAAAAATAGCTTAAGTACTCACTGGTGTGCAGGTAGTCTATAGGTGACTAGCTGAACACTGTCCAAGCAAGATGATACATGTGTAGGAAATGGTCATGTAGCAGTATGGAAGAAAACTCAGAAAGAAAAACGTTAGAGGAAATGACGTGTGTGATACAGCCGGCACCAAATTGGACGCTGAACCCAGAATAATCCTTTCAGCTGTCCCTATTTAGCACCAGAGTAGCAAAAGAGAATGCCTAATATGCAACATTAACCTGGCCACCACAACCTGATGGGCCAGTGAACACATGGGTGACCAATGAATGCCAACCTGCACAGCTGACTCTGGCCCATCCTCTGCAGCACCTATAGGTGAGTCTGGACAGCAACTACTTGTCGTGAATGTAAGTGCCCTTCAGTTTTAACATTTGTTTCATTGCTATCCAATGCAGACAATCAGAGCATGGGCGGTCCCTCCCACTTGCCAATTTTCACGAGCAACCAGACAGTTGCTTTTAGTATTTGAAGAAAAGAGTTAAATAATTTTTTTATTTTTTCTATGGCCAACCAAAGAGACTTTTCACGCTTCTGTACTGAACACCCATCACTGACGTGTGTGCTACCAAAGGCATCATCTCCAAGCCTGCTGCTGTTCTAGCATTATGTGCCAATTGTATATATTTATGTTTCCTTCAACAGAGAACCTGTGCTCAGGATCAGCAAACACCTTTTCTTGTGCAATTTAAATTGACACATTTTGCCTTCAACAAAGCTTTTATCACGATAAAATGTGCCAAGCACCACAAGAAATAACTGCACCAACCCTCACAGAATGTGACAACTTTCTGCCATATCTCAATAGCATCAATGTTGTACTTTTAGATGTCATCAGTGATGCCATTTCACATTTCATGAGTGGTGTAATCTGTGAGGTCATAAGAAGTGCATGACAGGGGAACAAGTTATAATTAGTTTGCTGAAGCATACCTGGTGAAGTTGAGTGGGTTTTAGAGTTTCTTTTGTAACCACAAGCGTACTTTTACTGTGATTGTTTAGCAGATTACAGAGGTTTTTAAAAAACATATATGTAATGGTCTCAGAAGCAAAGCTGTCAGGAACAGGGGGACATATATGCAGAAAGTTCATCACAGGATAGGTAGAGGGTGGAAAGTCTGGAGAACGGGGAGTTTGAAATGTTGGTGTCTGTAACAACTAGACCACATCATTTCTTATTGACACTCACTTTTTGGTTATGGTGAGCCCTTCCAGGGTGATTGCGGTAGTGTGAGTATTTAGGTCCATTTCTACAGAAAGCAAATGCTTTGCAACGTGTTGCACTGTTGTTGAGGTTTGTCCCACTTTCGCACTAGTTCGCATCCGTCTTCGTACCCACACCTCTGCTGTTTTTCGTCCTACGTGGCTCCCCACAAATTGGTCTTGTTACTTCCATCTCCTGGATTCCAATATTTCTTGCCCTTTGTTGTTCCTCTAATTATGCTTCCTTCTCAGCAGTATCCTCTCATTTGCTCTGCCATCCAGAGGTCTCTACCTGGTATCCTGGCCTGGCAGGGACTCATCACCGCACCATCCACCAAAGAAATGTGTATGCCTTTCTTTGCTACTTATGGGTATATTTACCAATCCCTCCCTTTGTGACCATCTTCCTAGCAACTACTCTCCTCTTCCCTTTAGTTGGTTTCTCAAGTCCTCATTACACATGAGAAAACCTGAGAAAAGGGGCTTGCTTATAACACCAAAATGATTCCAACCCGAGGAAGTCCAGACCTGGTTTTCTCCTATCATTATTCTTGCTTCCCTTTCCTTGTTGTCTCCTGACAGTCTCTGTTGGCATTTTTGTGTTTGTCATTGTGCTGTGGAGAGGTTATGGGACAGCAGAAAATTCTCAGTGGGTCTGTATTCTTAGAACCTGACAGTTTGCCAGGCTAAACTTGGACTCCTATGAGAATCTGCTACAGCCTATGGCTCTAGGCATTCAGAAGATTCAAGACGAATTCAAAATCGTCCGCCAAGCGAGGACGTTTTTGTTAACCTGAATCAACAAGATATCAGTACCAACCTCTGTGTTCAGCCCCACAAGAGCCCCAGACGTTGCCCCAGCAACTAGTAGTGGTGCTGCAGAATCCAGTCAATTGACTGAGGGTACAAGAAATCCCATTCCTTACCATTAGCACAACCACTGATTTTGAATAAGAGTGCTTGTTTAAATAATTGGGATCAGTTTTATCCCAGTTCTCCACCGTTTGTTCGGAAAATGAGAAACCAACCAGAGGGGCATTTTGGGCTGTAGACCATATAGTCTACATTAGTTATTTTCAGCAATTGGCATCAAAGGCTACCTTGTCAGATAAAGCAGCTGTAGCCATATTCAGTCAAGGCCTAAAGGAAGACCTTTAAGACACCTTATTTTTAGTGGTGAATCGCCCTACTGCCTCCACGGCATTTACTTAACTCTGCAAATTAATGTCCAATGTCAGGAATTGGCTTATTGATTGAGGAGGGTGTACTCCACATTATTTGTCAGGGTGAACCACAAACAGTCACTAAATTAACCCATGCTTAACTCTTTGGTAGCTCGGCACAAAGCAGTCAGGCTTAACTTAGAGGTAATGTGTAAAGTATTTATGCAGCATACAAACAGTAATAAAGTGAAAACACAACCCAAGCACAATCCCAAACCCATTTACAATATTAGAGTATATTTTAATAAATAAAATGTTACCAGAATGACAAAACACCAATCAGTAGAACTGGAGCTATGCAATTTCAAATATAAGTACAAAGCGCCACTTGTGGTCGTCTGGTCGTGCTAGACTGGGGGAAAGTCTCAAGTTCAGGCCAACTATGATGGAGCGCCGTCTGAATACATGGACCAGGTTAGCCCCGCTGAGAAAGTTGCCTTCTCAAAGTCTGGCACAAAGAGTTCCGTTCACGGAGGAGGAGGCCGCGAGGAGCAGGGAGACCATTGCGGATGGTTGTCGCTGTAGCGTGAAGTACAGATCTTGCGTTTATGTTGTCACTGGTGGACGCTGTAGCGCAAAGAGTTGGGTTCACCTGAGCTTTGCGTTGGCAGTCGTCACAGGCGGCAGAGTCTTGGTGCTAACAGGACCATTCGCAGTCTTGAAGATCCCAAAACTAAAGCATTTCTCCTTTTCTTGAAGAGGAGTGCACTGAAGACAGCCAAGGGTCCAGGACCTGGGGAGGCACCTCTTGTGGATCAGGAACTGACTATAGCAGAGGCCAGAAGGGCTTAGGCAGGTCCAGTTGCACATCCAGGCAGGTCCAGTTGCAGCAGATCAGCTGGACAGCTGCAGGGGGAGCTCCTGAGCTTGTTGCATCCCTGTAATTCAGACAGGAAGTCAGTCAACTGTACCTTGAAGTCACTCTGCTTAGCCCGGGGTGCAGTCTTCCTTCTCAGAGAGCAGGGCAGTCCTCAAGCATCAGGGTAGCAATCTGGGGGACAAGGCAGTTCTTCCGCTGTAATGTCCACAGGTCCAGGAGTGTACTGAAGAGGTGTTTAGATGCTCGAATATCTATACCCGGTGCCAGTCTTTGAATTGGGGGGCTTCTCTATGCTACCCCCATGTCTGGTTCTGGAAAGTTTTTCCTTTCCCTATTAAGGTTCCAAGAGGTGGGTGCATGGCCGTGACCATCACCAAGATTGCCGCAACTTGGTGAAGCTCCGGTGGCAGCGAGCCCGAAGTCGTCAGTGTCACCGCAAAACACATGCTGGTGGGGTAGAACGGAGTGCCCATGATGACCCCATACCAGGAGCTGCCTGGGGGATGTCTGGCTGGACCGCCGGAGCCCCATGAGCCGTGTAGCGAGCCGGCACCGGGTGCGGCCCAGCCTGCCTTGGAGGCCCAGTGGTGACAGGGGCTGCGGGTGAGCCTGAGGCCAGGACCACTCGGTTCTGCTGCTGCCGCCTCGGGGCGGGTTCTGAGACATCGAGCCGGCCGGTGGGATTCTGACACCACTCTGCATACTGCGGGAGGCGTCTGAGGAAGGGGGAGGGGCTCGTTGAGATCCGTTTTGCTCCCGTGGAAATTGACCTGCAGACCCAGATAGCGACCGCGGCCTACGTGTGCGGACCTGGCCCCCCTGCCAGATCCCACAGATCATCAAGATGCCAAGTAAGGTACATCGATGCAGGGACTGGGAGAGCAGGGGCCCTGCAGTGACTCACTTGGGTTGATCCGGGGCAACCACATTGTCGCCATCCCGGGCCCTGCAGCGGTGGGCATCAGCTGCGGGCGCATCTTGCGGCTCGATATTTATTACCTGCAACAACGGAGGGCCCATCCCCTGTCCATAATTGGCAGACCTTTAGCAACATATATTGAGACGTCCTCGCTAGTTGGCAGTCCCCTCATTAAACCCTGCTCCAATGCTCAGTGTGCTGCGACGCAACCGAGGTGGGGGTGAGGAATATTGCCAAAGGGGGGCACAGACTCCACCATATGTAGAGGCTCCCTACATACCACAGTACGCAACAATGGGTCAGACGAACCCAAAGCAGCACAATCTGCAGTTTGATCAGGCAGGCCCACCAAGGGGCAGAGGGGTGACATCAGATGCTGAGGACATGGCCGGGGCCCCTGCAGAGATAGTCCTCGTTATCAACACGCAGCCATCATGCAAGAACTCAGGGCATGCTTCAGGACTATGGACACCCGGTTCGATACATTAACGTCTAGCATGGATAAATTAGGAGACCGCATAGACCTCCAGGTGATACGACTGGATGGCGCTGAGGAAAGGATATCAAGCCTCGAAGACGCGACCTCCACAGTCCAAAAGCGCTTAGAGAAGGCAGAACGCATACTCAAACAAGTAGCTATAAAAAATGAAGATCTAGACACAATAATATTTGCATCTCTGGTATAGCGGAATCCACAAACATGGGCTGACCTGACTCCTATGTCGAACAACTGTTAATTGACTTGTTTGATCGATGCAGCTTCTCCCCAAACTTTTCAGTGGAAAGGGCACATCGCACTCTTGGTCCGCGGCCTCCTGCTGGCGCCCCACCATGGTTTCTCATTGCACATCTCCTAAATTACAAAGACAGTGACACGGCCCTTCCCTTGGCTTGCAAGCACGGCAAACTACAGTACCAAGGACCTGCCTTATCCATCTATCCAGATTTAAACCCCACGGTTCAGGTAGCCAGACGTAAATTCGGAGACACAAAAAATGCCCTCTGTAAATTGAACATCCGTTATGCAATTCTGTACCCGGCCCGCCTGAAAGTCGACCACAAAGGAAAACCCAAGATCTTTGAGACCCCTGCGGAGGCGCTTGCCTTTTGTAAGAAGCTATTTAGTGGATCCACTCCCCACTCTCGGGGCCCTCTGACACCAGACGAGTGACAGCTGTGACCTGACATGATGCATACTCTAACTGGGCGAGCGGATTTGCTGCAAAAGCATGTATCAGAGGCCCAGACATCGGGCATGAACCGGACTGCCTTGACCCTTATTTGCTTTATTGCTCCTAAGTATTTGGTAACAATGACCTTATATATTTGCTATCTACTTCTTCCATGATAGGTCCGCTGCCTGCTGCATTGCCGCTGCACCCTATTGGTGTATCTCAGAGTTATAAGTTTGGGATTCTTCTTTTCTTTTTCTTTGAATGTTGGATGGTGGGTTTTGAAAATTGGGTCTCACTGGATAGTTTTGAATCTAGTGTGGGGGGGGGTATCTTCCCACTCAGGGTGAGCTGATGTTTGAGTATTTGTTAGTGAATATGCCATGCCATCATATGAAGCCAACAGTTATTCTTTTCCGCACTTGTACTTGCCAAGACAATCAGACATGCCAATTGTTCCCCACTACGCCCCCACAATGGCACATGACGTAACTAAATCCCTAGCGATATCCTGCATCACATGGAATATACACGGTAATAATAACCCATGCAAAGGTAAGCAAGTTCTGGCGTACCTGCACAGACATGGCGCCAAAAATGTCTACCTACAAGAAACACACCTATCCCCGGGTTCCATCTCCGCATTCGCCAAGTCCTGGGGAGCGCATCGATATTTCTTCTCTTATAATACATACTTTCGTGACACCTGCATACTTATCCATAAGAGTGTACCTTTTCATCTCTACACATCTCATATCGACACTACAGGCCTCCTCGCTGACAAACAGGTCCTACTAGTGAATATATATGGCCCCAAAGTGGTTGACCAGAGTTTTTTCCAAGATATCTACGCTCTCATGAGCCATGTAGATGTAGACCAGGTAATAATGGGGGGCGACTTTAATCTAATCCAATGCCCATGACTCAACTCCTCTAGCCTACACCCCAGCGACAAGCCGAAAGGCAGGGCTCTGCTCTGCCAAATAATGAACACTACGCGCTGAGGGATTCCTGGCGTTCCCACCATTCCCTAGATCCAGGCTTCACTTTTATCCTCATCCCCCATGCAGTATGGACAAGATTGGACTATTGGCTACTCTCGGCCGATATTCTACACTGGGCGATGGCAGTCCATGTACTCCCATGCACCCTTTCCGGCCATAGCCCGGTGCTACTGCGCTTAGCCATACCACACGGCTGTGACGCTGAGAGGCGATGGCGGGTCCCAGGTGATGTCCTCCGTGATCAGGTGTTCAAGGGCAAGATGTTGGCGGCTGTAATGGAATACTTTTCGATAAATATGGGATCGTTCACCACAAAGGCCACGCTCTGGGAAGCTTTTAAAGCCTACATACGAGGGATTAGTATGTCTAAACAATCTGGTATCCTTGGTGACATCCGTCACCAAATCAAACGTATTGTCTAGGCTTCAGGCTATTGATTCGGTGGCAATGAGGGATGGGAATCCGCAGCTCCATGACCCCTTTATTCTCCTGTTTATTTTTTATCTCTTCTGCACTTCTATTACCTATAGCATTGCTTAGTCATGTGTTTGGAAAGGACATCACTGTATTATAAATCGCGGAACTGTATAAAATGCTAAGTTGGCACCTATTTTAACCTGTGGCTATGGAAAAATCAATAAAAAAGATTTTAAATTTTTTGAAATTCAAGTGGGACAGAGAACGACTCTTCCCCCAGCCATCCTGGCAGGATGGCTAATCCTGTACACACCTAATCCCTTTTATATCACTGTCTGGCAGGAATACACAAAGCCAAACACCAGAGCCATTCAAAGTCATGTGACCCAGGGCACTGGCAGAAGGCACAAATTGTTAGAACAAGAAAATGCCAACATTTTAAAAGTGACATTTTCAGAATTGTGATTTAAAATCTGACTTTCCCCATTAATGAGGATTTTAAATTACAATTCATTTGAATCTGCTCCCAATCAAAGCTTTATTATCAAATAACTATTACCTCGATTGGTACTATTTTGCAACTTCAGTAGGAAAGATCTAGACAATTAATTTCATGATCACATGAAAAAATTATTTACTTAATTTCTTAATTTTGCCAAAAGTTTTCATCTATATACATATTATAATACACCACTATAGATCACATATTCAACAATGACATTTTACTCTATAAGTCGAAGCAAAAGAAATTAGTGCAAAGTATGAACACCATCACCTCAATTGCTGTGGAACAACAATGTCCTGGACAGCTAAATATTGCCGATTCCAAACATTACATAAAAAGTGCATGATTGGTAATCATATAAACCGGTCTGCAAACTGGTGTTTTCTCTGTTCAACCACAAAGACCCAACAGGGGGCTGAAATTTAAGTCCTTGGGAAATCTTAGTCAGTTCATGAGTTCACTTTTTTTAGGTTCCCTTGAGAAATCCTCATACCCAATGCCCCTGCATGATGTATGTCAAAGCGTTTCATCCCCTGCGTTTCCTTGGTAGGAGGGCCCTCCGGACTGGGAATTGGAGCACCTGTAAAAATAATAATGACAATTGTATAAAAATATGTCAATTGGTTGTGCCTCCCCAGTAATTTGTGAAACATATATCTATATAACGTCCCTGTAACCTTTGGTTTTTTTCAGTGAATATATATATATATATATATATATTACCTACTGGCGATCGCCAGTAGGTAGTTATAGTTAGGACCTCGTTTCTATTCAAAAAGCTTTTTTTCTTTTGCCAATATCTTTGGCGCCGTTTGACGAATCTTCACGAAATTCTCAAAACCAATGGTTCGCTCAGGTCAGCTGCTGTCTTGAAAGTTTTGGGGTGATTCGTCAAGCGGCGGCCGAGAAAAAAGGGGTGTCCCAAAACGCATTTTCTGCATGTTAATTTCCATAGGAAACTTTAGACAGAGCTACAGCCCGAACTGCTGAACGGAATTACACCAGATAATGCAAAAAGGTAGGTCTGGGTTCAAAAAGCGTTCTTTTTTTAAATAGTGTAAATCCATTCAGTAGTTCCTGAGAAATTCAAAAATAAAAAAATATCGATATCTGGTGACCGCGGTGGATCCGCGAATCTTCCGTTGCACGAGCTTCATTTTTATTGGCTGTCAACACTCCAAACTATGAAGTGTTGGCAGCCATCTTGTGACTCAGTAAAACCGAGTCACAAGAAAAAAGGGAAGAAAATGGTTAAAAAAAAAGAAAAGGAGGCAGGGTAGAAACACCCTGACCCCCTAGGCCTGGTCAGGGGGTCCCACAGGGACCCCCAGGGCCAAATAAAGCATTTATTTTTCAGCTGGAGTCGCATTGGGTGCGCGAATCCCACCGAGAAAATAAACAAAAACAAAGAGCGGTCTCCCGCGCTTTGTTTTAATGAGCCCCCGGGTGGGCCAGGTCCTGGGGGCATTACTGTATGTTTATGGGGGGCCCTGCGAGGCCCCCGCAGTCCCAGGGACTGCCACCTCCCTGGGGCGATACTTATTCAAATGCGGGGAGGCTCGTGCCCCCCCACAGCCCCGGGACCGCCACCTCCCCGGGGCTTTATTATTAAAAAAGAAAAAAAAGCATGGGGGGCTCCTGCCCCCCTCAAGAACCCCTGGGGACTGCCACCTCCCCGGGGCTTTAATTAACAAATATGGAAGGCACGTGGCCCCCCTCAGCCCCGGGGACAGCCACATCCCCAGGGCTCTGCTTAAAATAAAGTAGTGTGGGGGGGGGGGCTCGAGCCCCCCCACATGCCCCGGGGACCACCACCCCCCTGGGCACTAATTAAAAGAAGCTGGGGGTCCGTTACGGTCCCCCAGCCACGGGGACCACCACCTCCCCGGGGCTTTGCATACATTGGGAGGGGGGGCGTGCAGCCCCCTTCCTGGAGCCCATCTTGGCCCTGGGGACCGCCACCCCCCAGGGCCGGCTCAAGCAATGTCCCGGGGTGCCCACACCCGGGACATTGCAGTTTGCAATGGCAGGGCGAGAACAGTGCTCCCGCCCTGTCATTTCAAACTTCTGCTTTGCTTCGTGGAAGCGAGAGCAGGAAACCTACTCTCGCTTCCACGAAGCAAAGCAGAATTGCTTTTGGGCAAAGGGAGCTGCATGTCAGCAGCTCCCTTTGCCCAAAAGCAATGCCGGCTCCTGCAGGAGTTGGGGAGTCGGCAGGGACCGCGGGGGCATTGGGGCTCCCCCTGCGGTCCCCAATGGGAGAGCATGCCCTGGGGGATGGGGACCCCGGGGCAGATACCGAATAATGGAAGTGAGGCGTTTTTTTTTTCTTTTGAGTTTGGAGTCGCGACCCCATCGAGGCTCTCAGCGTGGCCCCCCTGTGTAACTTTGCGTTGGATTTGCGGATCCACCTCAAATAAATAATGTAATAGTATATAATTTAGAAGGTAGTGTTGCAATTGTGAACTTGCTTTATAGAGGTAGCGTGATTTAAGTTAATAATAAGATTACATTTGTTAGAGTTAGTAAAAATATATAAAATTAAAAGTTAAACCTGAAAAGTGTATTGTGTTGTAGTACATTGAATTCCTGCTTTTGCAGATTTGTGACGGGTGCGCGAATCCACAATTTAAAAAAAAAATATATGTATGTGTAAACAAAATTTAGATTTACTATTGTATTATAGGGTGGCTCTAAAAAGAGCCCTTGTTTTCATTATGAGTTTGTTGTAGCTACATGTAAGTGCGAATGCACAGCTATAGGTTGTTGAGAAAGACTCTGTTCCCTTGATCTGTGAAGTGTACTCCATCACTTCTGTAGATGTCATCCATATCAAAACGTAGATTGTTGTTGTAGATGGAGCCCATCCTATGGTCGGTGAGGTAAGCAGAAACAGCTTTATTGACATTCTTTCTAGGTTTCTCAATCTATGGACAGAATTGATTTGACCATTTCCATTTCAGTCTTTGGCATATATCAGAGTATACAAAGACAGTTTGGGGAAAAAGCAAAATATATTGTGCAAAGGTATCCTTCATGAGCATTTCCAGTCCTACTCCAGTCAATGTGCCTTGGTCATTGCCACCACAGTGCACAATCATGAGGTCAGGGGGTTGGAGATGCAAAAAGGTTTTAACCAAAGGCATCAATTGGTGCCACTTTAATCCTCTCTGTGCAATTCATTTAATATCCACATTTTGCAAAGCTAGGTCTTTGTCAATACCTCTGTGTTCAGCATACCTTTTGCACCAGAAAACATAGCTGTGCCCTACAATCTATACTGTAAGCATCTTGAAGAGATGTCTGGAAGTAATGAGAAGATGTCTGTAGCTGAGGTAGTCAGTTGGTAGAATGAGAGGTATCTAAAATGGTGGACAAGATGCTGTTTTTTAAAAAGCAGATAACAGATTGGCTATTCATGAACATTGTACACTCAAAAATAGGATGCATGTTACTTTCTTAAAAAAGCATGTTTCTTATTGGTTATTAAAAAATGTTTGAAAGGTACAGTAGATAGGATAAGGTAATATTTTGCAAAAGTCAACCACACCTGCTATTTGCATTTGTAAGCTTGTGTGCTGAGCTTGAAAATATGGTGAACTTGTGACCTGCCAGTTCAGTTGAATGTTGCAGAAACTGTTACTATGGAAACTGGGATTAAGCAGAATGGGGGAAGGGTTGAAACTTAACTGTGGTTTTAAAACATGAAATTGTAATTTATATATAAGTGATATGTTATTAAAGTAGGATTTCCCAAATCAGTACTATGTTTAGTAGTGGTGTTTTCTTAAAAAATAATGCTAGTATTATTAGTAATAGGTTTTTGAACTCCCGTATGAATTCGCTGCTCCATTGCGATGGTGCGCGGTGGAGTCGCGACTCTAGAAAATTACAGAACCAATTTGGGCACTTTTAGAAGACAGTTGGAAAGGGTTATTATGTCTTACCAATAGAAATGTGTTTTACAATTTGAAATAATGTAAGAAGCAATGTGATTTGTTACTTACATTTATTTGTGTGCAGAAAGAGAGGGAAAGTTAGCAATTACTGGTTTTACCTTGTTGAGAGTGGTGTATTACATTGATTGTGTGCATAAGAAAATCTTTTATGAGTTTCTGATATTTCATATTCTACAATACTATTTGGAAGGTGAGTTATACATTTGTGAGGTGTATTATGTATTAGCTTTATTTTCAAACTTTAAAAATTATTCAAGAACTGTAATGTTTGAAATATATTATTAAATGTAGAGATATGTATTGAAGTTTGTTTTATTGTACTTAAATGTTGTTTGGAATAGATTGTGTATAGTAATATGTGTATATTGGAAGATGGATTAGCGATTATGGTAGTTTGTATTAGTGTGTGGAAATGTACAATTGAAGTATACCACATAAATTTAGGTGTCGCATTTAAATTGGAAGTGCAGTTTGTCAAGTTTTAAGGTGTGCATGGACTTGTGACTGAAGTATGTCTCTACTTGTATATGTATTCTCATATGTCTTATACATTTGAAGAAGCAAGATATATAACAAAGAGGTGTTGATGCTTTTTATGTGGCTAGGCTCAACACTGTGAGTAGTAGTAGAATGGTGAAGCTGCAGCACAAAAGTGAGGTTTAAAAGATGTTGATATAAGTTATTAGTGATTAGGCTACTTTTTATTAGTCTCTAGAGAGGTACAGTTGAAATATGCCACATAATTTTTGGTGTTTGCTTGGAATGGGAAGTGGAGTCTGTCAAGTTTTAAGATGTGGATGGTCTTGTGACTGAGGTATGTCTCTACTTGCACATGTATTATGATACGTGTTATGCATCTGAAGATGATAGACGTATAAAACACAGGTATACATCTATCTATATATTTCTTTTATATATGATGCTGCTAGCAAAAGGTACAGACATATGCATGCATGCTTTCAGGAAGATGGTAAGACTTACAGCAGAGATATGTGAAGGGTTGCTACATCTAGCATCTTCAGATGCATAACACATATGAAATACATCTGCAACTACAGACATACCTAAGTCACAAGACCATGCAGACCTTAAAACTTCAGAAGCTGCACTTCTCATTTCAAGTAGAGACCTAAAATTATGTGGTGTATTTCAAGTATATCTTTCCACAGACTTATACAAAGTAGCCTAATCACTAATTCCTCTGCTAACATGCCTTAAAGCTCACTTTTGTGCTTCTGCTTCACCATTCTACGACTACTTAGGGTGTTGGGCCTAGCCAAATATAAATCAGCAATCCTTCATATGTCTCTGTTGTAAGTCTCACCATCTTCCTGAAAGCATGCATGCATATGTCTGTACCTTTTGCTAGTAGCATCATATATAAAAGAAGCATACAAATAGATGTGTGCCTGTGTTTCATATGTCTAGCATCTTTAGATACATAAGACATATCACAATACACGTGCAAGTACATACATACCTCAATCACAAGACCATGAAGACCTTAAAACTTGACCAACTGCACTGTACATTTCAAACAGACACCTAGATTTATTCAGCGCACTTCAAGTGAACTTTTCCAGAGACTCTTACAAAGTACCATAATCACTAATTCCTCACCCAACATATCTCAAACATTACTTTTCTGCTGGTGCTGCTTTACCATTCTACTACTAGTTAGGTATTGAGCATAGCCAAAAACAAAGCAGCAACCCTTCTCATGTCTCTGCTGTAAGTCTCACCATCTTCCTGAAACCATGCATGCATGTGTCTGTACCTTTTGCTAGTGCCACCATATATAAAAGAAGCATAGAAATACATGTATACTTGTGTTTTACATATGTAGCATCTTCAGATGGATAACAAATATGAGAATACATGAGTAAGTAGAGACATATCTACATAGACACCTACATGTATGCGGCGTACAAACATATGCATGCATGCTTTCAGGAAGATGGTGAGACTTACAGCATAGACATGTGATGGGTTGCTGCTTTATATTTGGCTAGCCGATCACCCTAAGTAGTTGCAGAATGGTGAAGCTGCAGTATAAAAGTGAGGTTTAAGACATGTTAGGAGATGGATTAGTGATTAGGCTACTTTGTATGAGTCTGTGGCAAGGTACACTTGAAGTACACCACATAAATGTAGGTGTCTAAGTAGATATATTTCTACTTACTCATGTATTCTGATATGTGTTATCCATCTGAAGATGCTACATTTCTAAAACACAAGTATACATCTATTTGTATGCTTCTTTTATATATGGTGGCACTAGCAATAGGTACAGACACATGCATGCATGCTTTTAGGAATATGGTGAGACTTACGGCAGAGACATGTGATAGGTTGCTGCTTTATATTTGGCTAAGCCCAACATTCTGAGTACGCGTAAAATGGTGAAGCTGCAGCACAAAAGTGAGGTTAAAGATATGTTGGCAGAGGGATTAGTGATTAGGCTACATTCTATGAGTCTGGGGAAATGTACACTTGAAGTACACCGCATAAATGTAGGTGTCTCTTTCAAATGTAAAGTGCAGTCTGTCAAGTTTTAAGTTTAAGGTCTGCATGGTCTTGTGATTGATGTATGTCTGTACTTGCACATGTATTCTCATATATGCTATGCATCTGAAGATACTAGATGTATAAAACACCTCATTTGTATGTTTGTTTTATATCTGATAGTACTAGTAAAAGGTACAGACACATGCATACATACTTTCAGGAATATGCTGAGATTTACAACAGACTCATGTGAGGGTTTGCTGCTTTATATTTGGGTACGCCCAACACCTTGAGTAGGCGCAGAATGGTAAAGCTGCTGCACAAAAGTGAGGTTAAAGACATGTTGGCAGATGGTTTAGTGACTAGGGTACTTTGTATGAGTGTGAAAAAACACAGGTATAGAACTATTTGTACATTTGTTTTATATATGGTGTCACTAGCAAAAGGTACAGACACATGTATGGATGCTTTCAGGAATATGGTGAGAGTTACAACAGAGATATGTGAAGGGTTGCTATTTTATATTTGAGTAAGCTCAACACTTTAGGTGTTATTTTGAATTGGGAACACCAGTGTGTGAAGTTTAAGGGACTTTATGGTGTTATGAATGACGTATGTGTCTCCTTATATATCTATTGTCTGATGTATTATACATGTGAACCTGATTGGTTCTAAATGAAGGAATTGTACAGTGTTTGACATAGCTTTGGAATGCAATTGAAAGTATTTGATAATTTATAGATGAGAATATTTGTATATAATTATTCTAATAATATAAAATTATTTTTAGAAACTATTTAAACTTTTCATTTTTTAAGATATTCACCATTTTTGTAAGAAAGATTGAGTATGGCAAGAAAAGATCAAAAGAAAAGACAAGAAAAAAACAGTACTATTTAAAAGAGAAAAAAAAGCAGAAATTAGATGAAGTTCAAAATGTGACATTGAAGAAAAAGACTTCTGGTAAGAGAACTAAAAAATTTGTTAAAAGACTTTTAAAGAATGTAATGAATTTTCAAAATGTGGAAAAGAGAAAGAAAAGTTATACAACCAATCTGAAGGAAACAAAAAAAGGACATATTAATGAAAAATCAAGTTATGGGAAAACAATCCATGTTGAAAGAAGGATGAAAGAATAAAAAGACATTAGGAAGAGGATGTATAAAAGTAGAGTACTACAACATTTATTGAAAGATTGTAAAAAATATAAAAGAAGATCAGCAGCTTACAAAAAAAAACAACAGATTGAAAGTGTAGTAGAAAAAGCTTTTGAATTGAAATGAAATTTATTTATATTGGTATTGAAGAGAATGAAAACATTGAATAGAACAATGCACTTTATGAAGGAGAAAAGCAAAGAAAAAGACTGGTTAATAGAAGTACCTTTTGCAAAACTTTTTCTGGTGAATAGAAGCACAATTCTAGTACTGAGCCTTTTTTTAATGAAGAAAGCTATTTTCCACAAAATACATTAGTTCATGCAGTTGATACCAGTAGTCGTTGTTATGAGATAAAAGATGGTTGTCCAATTGAAAAGGAAAAGATGGTTCCTAAAAATGTGGATGAAGTAATAACTGAAGAAGTTCAAGGGAGACGAACAAAAGCTCCAGTGTATAAGTGGGATTGTAGTAGTATTTGTAGTATTCAACAGGAATCTATCGATAAATTACGATTTTTCTTACGAGATAATGCAAAACAAAGTGTTAAACAAAAGATTAAGATGTTTCAAGGACTAGATCCTTGTAAAGTAAGAAAATATACTAAGTTGCAGGGTCATTCTCTGTTTTGTCTTTCTACAAAAGTGTGTCGAAGTACTTTTCATCTTTTAAGAATGTTAGCAGTACATCACTCAGAAATGCAGAAGTTAGTAAGGAGATTGTACTATGTAAAAAGTCCTGCATTATCTTTAAGTGAAATGAACACAGCTCTTTTGCATGGTTCAGTATTGGATGTAAAAAAAGTTTGTGATGATATACAGTTTTGTATCTTTGGTTCACAAGAGGAGCGTAGAGAAAGTGAGAGCTTGATAAGTGTAGGTGTTGAAGAACAGGTGGAAGATATTAGTACTGAGAAGTTTGCAGAAGAAATTACAAAGTTTAAGATACTTTCATGTGAAAAACCAAACTATGGGGCCTATTAGGATGGCGGGCGGACTTTCGTCCGCCCGCCACCCTAGCGGTGCTGGGACCGGCCACCAGTGGTGCGGTGGTCCCGCATCAGCGATTAGGATGCCACCGCCACCGTGGTGGTGGCCTCCTCCATTCCCAGCATTGTGGCGGGTGGTGCACACAGCACCGCCCGCCACAATGCTGGGAATGCACTGTGTGCATTGTCATGCACAAGGTGACAGGCACCGCGCGGTGCCTGCCACCTTGTCCATGACAATGTGAGGAGTACCATAGGTACCCCCATGTCCACCCCCACCCCCAATACCCTGGGGGCCCGCAGCGGGCCCCCAACAGCAAACTCCGCGGTGCCACCACGGAAAGGCTGCTTCCCGCACCCATGCTAATATGGATGGCGGTGTCTAGCAGACACCGCCACCATATGTAGCCCCTTTTCCGCCCGATCGACTGGTCGACCGGCGGAAAACCGGCAGATGGTCTCTCCGTCCGCCGGGGTCCCCCCCGCCATACTAATATGGCGGGGGGAAATGGGTGGCGGGCGGAGGGAAATGTAGGGCGGATCGCCACCGCCATGTGGGCGGTGGCGATCCGCCCTACATCGTAATGACCCCCTATGTTTGTATTTGTTGTCCATGTACTCACTATAGAAGTCAAACTAGGAATGTTGAGTTGTATTTAAAAAGTGAAAAGGAAAACAATGATAAGTGGGAGCAATTTGGTGCTTATTTGTTGGTGAAAGGTCGTTTTAAGTTGGGTACTGATCAACGTATTTGTAAATATTGTTACAATAAATTAGAAGAGAACAAAATGCCAGCTAGAGCAGTACATAACAAAATAGAGTTGGTAGCTGTTCCTCCGGAACTGGCAGATTCAAATACATATGAGTGCATTCTTATTCAATCTGTGCACCCGTTTCAGGCTATAGTTCGTATGGAGCCTAAAACAGGTAAGCTGCCTCCAACAGATTTACAAAGAGGTCTGAAAGCAAGAGTTGTGTACTTACCTTTAGATTTTAAGAAAAATATTGAAACTGTTGTTATAGAGAGAGAGGAAAGTGAGCCTGTAGTTATTCTAGTTAATGGTGTACCAACAAAGAGTCGGGAAATATGGCAAGAGTTAGTAGATGTCACCAAACTTCAAAAGGCTACATTATATCTTGTAAAGAAACAATATTTATTATAAAACTGTAAATGTGGAAGAAGAGAAAATATGTTTAGAAGATGAAACAGAAATTTCAACTGGCCAAATAGAAAAAGTGGACAAGTCCAGGAGTGAAGAAATTTACGAACATTACTGTATACATCCTCTACATTCAAAAGAAGTGATTGGGAACACTATTGAATTATTTCAAATGAAGAAAGCAAAGGGAACTCCCATGAGTGTATGGGAAAAAAGCTTAGAAGCTCGTTGTTTTCCACTGCTGTTCCCCACTGGAGAAGGTGGCCGATATGATGAACGAGCAGTACAGATTCCAGCTTCAGAATACCGCTCGACAAGATTGTACTCAGAAGATCCAAGATTTCAACAGTGCATTCCAGATATATTTCATCTTCTGTTTGAAAGTGACTTGTCTGGACTTTCATATGCAGTGAACCATATATTAAAAATAGGAGTTCATCTTACACATGTTTCTGCAAAGGAATTTATGGACAAAATTCAACAAAGAGACGATCATCTAGAATCTCAGTTAATTAATTTGATGGCGTGTCAACGTGGTACTAATGAATATTGGTATCATCGTCACGGAGAACTTAAATATATGTTAAGAAACGTAGGTACCGCTAAGTGGTTTGTAACACTTAGCTGTGCTGAATATGCGTGGGACGATTTACTTGAATTTCTACGACAAGCAAATTCAAATTTAAAAATCATTGAATTGAGGACAGCTGGAGAACTGTGTTCCTTGGATCCTGTAAATGTGTGCAGATATTTTAATCATAGGTTTCAAGCTATGATGTCTTTAATCTGCAATAAAAATAATCCACCTCTTTCAGAAGTTACTGATTTCTTTTGGAGAAAGGAGTACCAAGCCGTAGGTGCTCCTCATATACACATGCTATTATGGATCAAGAATGCACCAACATTTGGAAATGATACTGATGAAAGTGTTTTGTCTTTCATCGAAGATTATGTTACCTGTGCCATTCAAAAAAAGAAGGAGAAAACAGCTTGAGGCAAGAAGTTTTACGGTTTCAAAGTCATCGATGTGGAAAATATTGTCGACGAAAATACAAGTCAAAGGAAAACTTTAATACAAAATGTAATTTTGGATTCCCACGTCCAATAATTTCAAAAGGAAGAGTCAATAGTTTTATGTCAGCAGTAAGGCATACTATAACTCGAAAATCTCAGAAGAATACATACAACTTAACCCCTTGCGTGCGTCGGACGGCCCCCGGCCGTCTGACGTCACGGTGAGCGTGTGCGGAGGACAGCCGGAGGCCGTCCGAACCGCGCACGTGTGGAATTCCTCAGCACAGAGGGGGAATTCCGGCTGTAGCGAAGGGGTTAAAAAGAACTGAAGATTCAAAGTATATTAATGACTACAATCCAGTGATTTTGATAATGTGGAATGCAAACACGGATATCTAGTATGTTGCAGATAATTCAATTGCTGTTGCTCGCTATGTTACGTCATATATAACCAAATCTGAAAAGACAGAGTTGAAAGAAATGTGGGAAGACATTTCACAAGAGAAGAGTCTTCGTAAAAAAATGTACAGCTTTAGCTTGAAAATGCTTTCCCATCGAGAGATTGGATCCTATGAATGTTCGGATCGGTTGAGCTCAGCCAGTTTATATGCAAAGTCAAGAGGAATCGTTAGTGTAAGTCTAGGTCTTGCTGGCACACGAAATAAAGTATTGAAATCTCTTCAAGAAATTGAATACTTAGCATTGAATGAACCAGAAAGTACAGATATTGTTAAAACTAATATGTTGGATACATACTATCCCAAAAGGAGTCCACATCTGGAAAACCTATGTCTCTATGAAGTACTACAACATTACAGCTTTAAGAGAAATGTTACAGAAAATATAAATTAAGAAAAATATGCAGTAATTGGATGTGACGGATGTTTGGTAAAACATGCCAAAGGAAATCTTATTAACCACAGAAAACTCAGTTGCAAAACTCCAGATAAAAGGGAATTTTTCTATTTAGCACTTCTGCAACTGTTCAACCTTTGGCGTAGTGAAATGGAATTACTTGGAGATTTTGACTGCTATGAAGATTCTTTTAATGGTTGTAAAGATAGCATTCAATGCACAATTTTCCCAACTTATCTACAAATGTTAAATGATGAGATTGAACAAGAAACTACTATTGCAGCTGAAATAGCTAGAGACAGTTCTCAAGATAGTCAAAGTTCTGCTCCACTAAGTCAAGATTCACTAGGACAACCAATTATTGAAAATGAAGTGGCAATAGCCATAAATTAAGTAGAAACGGCAATGCAACAAGCACAACAGGATATTATCCAGTTGGGAAAGTTAGAAGAAGTACTAAATATTGAACAAAAACAAATATATCAGCAAGTGAAAGGACAGATACAGCATGATTTTCTGCATGAAAAAAAACAATGCCAGTGCACATCATTTAAACCTATTCTAATGTACATCAGTGGTCAAGCTGGAACAGGAAAAAGTTTCTTAATTAAAGGTTTGACCAGTTATCTACACAAAACTACTGAATCACATTTATCTTGTGTTATAACAGCTCCAACTGGATTAGCAGCACACAACATTAAAGGGATTACTTTACATCGATTACTTAGGCTACCAGTTGAACATGAAAATAAATTGGAATATCAAAAGCTATCTGGAGAAGCTTGTTATGAGGTTTCAAGAGTACTGAAGAAAATGAAGTTTCTAATCATTGATGAGATGAGCATGGTCTCAAACGTAATGCTTGCCTTTGTACATTTAAGAATGCAACAGATTTTAAAAACAGATTATGATATTCTGTTTGGAGAAAAACACGTAATTGTATTCGGCGATCTACTACAACTTACTCCTGTAAAAGGGCAACCGGTTTTTAAAACACTTGTCCATGAAGACACTAGGAAATCTTTGGGAAGTATTGGAAATGTGAATATTTGGTTACATTTTGAATACAAAGAACTTATTAAGAATATGCGACAAGCAAGTAATGAAGATTATGGAAATATTCTTAAAGATATAAGAATTGGTGTTTTGACGAAAGATGGTAAACAAGCTTTACAAAGTCGGCTACTAAGGAACTTGTTTACAACCGAAAACACAGCACCTGAAATAATGTACAAAAAGATTGGAGAAAAGAAGTCAATAGTTTTGCCTAATGCCAACACTGCAAGAGTGTTCTACATCCAATCAAGACCTATTGAAACTGGAATAACAACCAATACTGAAAATGGAAGCTATTGATAAAATGGAACACCAAGGAGTGACTATTCTTCTCTCAGAGAAATTACAGTCAAAATTGGATTCTTTGGAAAAGTTGTTGATTTTGTAAATTTTCAGAACAGAGATGGAAATGAATTTTTGAAGATTAAATGTGATCAGATTGAAGAGGTAAGACAGATTGGGCGTTGTGCTGTACGTTTTTGCTTGTAAAAGACTTGTATGTTCGTAGAAAACAGTTTCCTCTGCCTTTAGCATATGCAGTAACTATTCATAAATCTCAAGGTTTACGTGTAGACGGTGCTTTGGTAAATATTGGAAGTACAGTGTTTAAAGAGGGAATGGCATACGTTGCATTATCTCGAGTAAGAACTTTATCTGGTTTGCATTTGATTGATTTTGATGAGAAATAGATTAGTGCTGATACAAATTGTGTAAAAGAAGGTGAATATCCAATATATGAGAAACGTGTAGTGTGTCCAAAATGGAAATATGACAAGCATTCTACTGAGATTCAAAAAAAGAAAACAATTGAAGAGAATCATGAAGGTGCAAAGAAAAAGAAAAGGGACACTGTTGATGATATTGTAGGATACCAGTTAGAAAATAGTTAAGTTATCAACTGCTATGCTAATGTAATTGTGAATGTTGTGTTTTATCTACAAGATCTTCATCATGAAATTATGGAAATTCGTGAAAAAGGATTCTGTACTTTACCACATTATATATTTCAAAAGTTGGTAACTGACAGAAGTAAAATCCATACTGCTTCTGGCATTCGGCATCTTCTGGATATATGTACTGGTTCTTTGAAATTTACACTCAATATACAACAAGATGCACAAGAATTTCTAATCCTTATGCTTGGTGTATTGGAAGATGAAGGAATAGAAATTGAAAATGTATTTGGACTAAGTTACAGATGGGATCATAAATGTGAAGAGTGTAAAATTTCTTCTACCACTGCAATAGACACTGAACGATTCATATACTTGACGATACCAGATTGTAAATCAGTATCTTTTAACAAATTAGTAAAAACAGCTAATCAAGATATGAAATGTTCTCATTGTAAATAAGAAATGTTGTCAACATTATATAAAGATTTGGAAAATATGTCATTTTAATGCTACAATGTTGTAGAGCAAATGGAAGAAAATTTGAAACCAAAATTAAAAGTTTTGTGGCAAGTCAAGTATCAATTTCAGGAAGAACTTTTAAAGCAGTGGCTATTATCTTCCATGATGGACCTACTTCAACATCTGGACACTATACTGTGTATTTAAAGTGCAATACAGGATGGACACATTGCAATGATGCCCATTTGGAATTCAAATCTAGGTTGCCTTACGAATTACCAAATTCATATCTGATATTTTTGATGCCAAACTTTTGAATTCATCACTCGGCCTATTCGGAAGATGTGAACACGAATTAACAAGTTTATTTTGGATATTTTCAATGCAAAACGTTTCAGAAACATTATACGGCCTATTGGGAAGATGTGAACAATTCGTATATGGATTATTGTTTGTGCTAATTGATATTGTATTTGGAAAAATGTGTTTAGAAACAAATAGTTTATATATTTGTTGTCTATGTTATACGAGATGCAAATGAGAGTGTACATTTTACAAAATGTACTTGAGAGAAATAAAAGACTTAGGGGTCGATTAGGATGTAGGGCGGATCGCCACCGCCCGCATGGCGGTGGTGATCCACCCTACATCTTTCCACGCCCGCCACCCATTTCCCCCCACCATATTAGTATGGCGGGGGGGACCCCGGCGGACGGAAAGACCGTCCGCCGGTTTTCCGCCGGTCACACAGTGTGACCGGGTGGAAAAGGGGCTATATATGGTGGCGGTGTCTGCTAGACACCGCCATCCATTTTAGCATGGGCAGCGGTGCATGGCTTTCCATGGCAGAGACCCCGCCATGGAAAGCCATGCGGAGTCTGCTTTCGGGGGCCCGTTGCGGGCCCCCAGGGTATTGGGGGGGTGGGGAGTGCACATGGGGGTACCCCTGCATTGTCATGGACATGGTGGCAGGCACCTCGCGGTGCCTGTCACCTTGTGCATGACAATGCACACAGTGCATTCCCAGCATTGTGGTGGGCGGTGCTGTGTGCACCACCCGCCACAATGCTGGGAATAGAGGATGCCACCCCCACGGTGGCATCCTAATTGCAGGTGCGGGACCGCCGCACCACTGGCGGCCGGTCCCTGCACTGCTAGGGTGGCGGGCGGACTAAAGTCCGCCCACCATCCTAATCGGCCCCATAATGTACTTGAAGAATGTAATTAAGTAACTAGATAGATATACACATAGCTACACATATTCTAAATAATGCTCAACGCTGATTTTATTTTTTACAATCAAGTTTATTGTTTTTTTCCCCGCTGTTGTATGATGATACTACTTTAAAATCACTGTGTGTGGTGAAATTGAGGAGAATCTTAGAACAGCAAAAAGGAAACTAGAAAATGTTATGTAATTCTAAAATTATGTTGTGTTCTTAAAAGTCTAATATTATATTCGATAACAGTTTTTCTTCTTCTTTTTTACAGAAGGTAATGGTGAAGTTTGAAAAGATTTTTAATTCAGTTTACAACAAAACTACTCTAAAATAGTTCCACTGAGTTTTGTATCTACATTAGTAAAAAAGGTAAGAACAAATAATGTAATATGCATGATAACGTGAAATAATGTTTAGAAGCACTTTTACTACACTCCATTCCCTCAAACACTACCCATGCACTCATCCTTGCACTCAGGCACTACTCCCGCACTCATTCAATTTACCCAGGCACTACCCATGTACTGCTACAATCACCCAGGCACTACCCCTGCACTCATGTAATCACTCAGGCACTACTGTTGCACTCATCCATTCACCCAGGCACTACTTATGCACTCATCTATGCATTCAGGCAGTATTCATGCACTTATCCATGAACTCAAGCACTACCTCTGCACTTATGCAATCAGCCAGTCACTATCCAAGCACACCTCCAGTTACCCAGCTACTACCCTTGCACTGATACAATCACCCAGGCACTACCTATGCACTCCTCCAATCACCCAGGCACTACTCATGTACTCATCCATGCACTGAGGCACTATGTATGTACTCCGTCAATCATCCAGGCACTACCCTTGCACTCATGCAATCACTCAGGCACTACCAATGCACTCCTTCAATAACCCAGGCACTACCCTGCACCCATGCAATCACCCAGGCACTACCGATGCACTCCTCCAATCTCCCAGGCACTACTCATGCACTCATAAAATCACCCAGGCACTATCCATGCACTCCTCCAATCACCCAGGCACTACCCCTGCACTCATGCAATCACCCAGGCACTACCTATGCACTCCTACAATCACCCAGGCACTACTCCTGCACTCATACAATCACACAGGCACTACCCTTGCACTGATGCAATCACCCAGGCACTAGCTATGCACTCCTCCAATCACCCAGGGACTGCCCATGCACTCCTCAATGCACCCAGGCACTACCCATGCACTCCTCCAATCACACAGGCACTACCCATTCACTCATGCAATTACTCAGGCACTACCCATGCACTCAGGCACTACCCATGCACTCCTCTAATCACCCAGGCACTACCCCTGCACTCACGCAATCACACAGGCACTACCCTTGCACTCCTCCAATCACCAAGGCACTACCCATGCACTCCTCCAATCACCCAGGCACTACACATGCACTCCTGCAATCACCCAGGCACTACCCCTGCACTCATGCAATCACTCAGGCACTACCCATGCACTCATCCATGCACTCAGGCACTATCCCTGCACTCATGCACTCACTTGGGCAGTACACCTGCACTCCTCCAATCACCCAGGCACTACCCATGCACTCATACAATCACCCAGACACTACGCATGCACTCATCCATGCACTCAGGCACTACCCCTGCACTCATGCAATCAGCCAAGCACTACCCATGCAGTCCTTCAATCATGCAGGCACTACCCATGCACTCCTCCAATCACCCAGGCACTACCAATGTACTCATGCAATTACTCAGACACTACCCATGCACTCATCCAATCACCCAGGCACTACCCATGCACTCTTCCAATCACCCAGGCACTACTCCTGCACTCATGCAATCACCCAGGCACTACCCTTGCACTCCTCCAATCACCCTGACACTACCCATGCACCCCTCTAATCCCCCAGGCACTACCCCTGCACTCAAGCAATCACCCAGGCACAGCCCATGCACTCATCCAATCACCCAGGCACTACCCATGCACTCCTCTAAATGCCCAGGCACCCCCCTTGCACTCATGCAATCACACAGGCACTACCTATGCACTCCTCCAATTACCCAGGCACTACTCCTTCACTAATGCAATCACCCAGGCACTACCCTTGCACTCCTCCATTCACTCAGGCACTACCTGTACACTCCTCCAATCACCCAGGCACTACCCATGCACTCATGCAATCACTTAAGCACTACTGTTACACTCATCCATTTACCCAGGTAGTACCCATGCACTCATCTATGCACTCAGGCACTACTCATGCACTCCTCCAATAACCCAGGCACTACCCCTGCACTCATGCAATCACACAGGCACTACCCATGCACTCCTCTAATCACCCAGGCACTACCCATGCACTCCTCCAATCACCCAGGCACTACCCATGCACTCATGCAATCACTCAGGCACCACCCATGCACTCATCCATGCACTCAGGCACTATCCCTGCACTCATGCAATCACTTGGGCACTACACATGCACTCATACAATCACCCAGGCACTACCCATGCACTCATCCATGCACTCAGGCACTACCGCTGCACTCATGCAATCACCCAAGCACTACCTATGCAGTCCTCCAATCATGCAGACACTACCCTGTACTCATGCAATCACCCAGGTACTACCCATGCACTCCTCCAATCACCCAGGCACTACCCATGCACTGATGCAATTTCTCAGGCACTATCCATGCACTCATCCAATCACCCAGGCACTACCCCTGCACTCATGCAAACACACAGGCACTACCCATGCACTCATGCAATCACACAGGCACTACCCATGCACTCCTCCAATCACCCAGGCACTACCCATGCACTCATGCAATCACCCAAGCACTATCCATGCAGTCCTCCAATCATCCAGGCACTACCCCTGCACTCATGCAATCACTGAGGTACTACCCGTACACTCCTCCAATCACCCAGGCACTACCCATGCACTCCTCCATGCACCCAGCCACTACTCATGCACTCTTCCAATCAGCCAGACACTATCCATGCACTCCTTCAATCACCCAGGTACTACTCCTGCACTCATGCAATCACCCAGGCATTACCCATGCACTCATCTAATAACCCAGGCACTACCCCTGCACTCGTGCAATCACCCAGGCACTACCCATGCACTCTTTCAATCACTCAGGCACTACCCATGCACTCCTCCAATCACCCACGCATTACCCCTGCACTCATGCAAACACCCAGGCACTACTCATGCACTCATGAAATCACCCAGGCACTACCCATGCACTCCTTCAATAACCCAGGCACTACCCATGCACTCCTCCAATCACCCAGGCACTACCCATGTACTCCTTAAATCACTCAGGCACTACTGTTGCACTCATTTATTCACCCAGACACTACTAATGCACTCATTTATGTACTGAGGCACTACTGTTGCACTCAACCATTCAGCCATGCATTATCCATGCACTCCTCCAATCACTGAGGCACTACCCATGCATTCATTCAATAACTCAGGCACTACTGTTGCACTCATCCATTTACCCAGGCACTACTCATGCACTCATCTATGCACTCAGGCACTACCTATACACTCATTCATTCCCTCAAACACTATCCATGCAATCATCTATGCACTCAGTTACTACTCATGCACTGCTACAATCAGCCACTACCCCTGCACTCATGCAATCAGCCAGGCACTACCCATGCACTCTTCCATTCACTCAGGCACTACTGTTACACTCATCCATTCACCCAGGCAGTACCCATGCACTCATCTATGCACTCAGACACTACCCATGCACTCCTCCAATCACCCAGGCACTACCCCTGCACTCATACAATCACACAGGGACTACCCATGCACTCCTCCAATCACACAGGCACTACTCCTGCACTCATGCAATCACCCAGGCACTGCCCATGCACTCATCTAATAACCCAGGCACTACCCCTGCACTTGTGCAATCACCCAGGCACTACCCATGCACTCTTTCAATCACTCAGGCACTACCCATGCACTCCTCCAATCACCCACGCATTACCCCTGCACTCATGCAAACACCCAGGCACTACTCATGCACTCATGAAATCACCCAGGCACTACCCATGCACTCCTTCAATAACCCAGGCACTACCCTTGCACTCCTCCAATCACCCAGGCACTACCCTTGTACTCCTTAAATCACTCAGGCACTACTGTTGCACTCATTTATTCACCCAGACACTACTAATGCACTCATTTATGTACTCAGGCACTACTGTTGCACTCAACCATTCAGCCATGCATTATCTATGCACTCCTCCAATCACTGAGGCACTACCCCTGCACTCATGCAATCACACAGGCACTACCCATGCATTCATTCAATAACTCAGGCACTACTGTTGCACTCATCCATTTACCCAGGCACTACTCATGCACTCATCTATGCACTCAGGCACTACCTATACACTCATTCATTCCCTCAAACACTATCCATGCAATCATCTATGCACTCAGTTACTACTCATGCACTGCTACAATCAGCCACTACCCCTGCACTCATGCAATCAGCCAGGCACTACCCATGCACTCTTCCATTCACTCAGGCACTACTGTTACACTCATCCATTCACCCAGGCAGTACCCATGCACTCATCTATGCACTCAGACACTACCCATGCACTCCTCCAATCACCCAGGCACTACCCCTGCACTCATACAATCACACAGGGACTACCCATGCACTCCTCCAATCACACAGGCACTACTCCTGCACTCATGCAATCACCCAGGCACTGCCCATGCACTCATCTAATAACCCAGGCACTACCCCTGCACTTGTGCAATCACCCAGGCACTACCCATGCACTCTTTCAATCACTCAGGCACTACCCATGCACTCCTCCAATCACCCACGCATTACCCCTGCACTCATGCAAACACCCAGGCACTACTCATGCACTCATGAAATCACCCAGGCACTACCCATGCACTCCTTCAATAACCCAGGCACTACCCTTGCACTCCTCCAATCACCCAGGCACTACCCATGTACTCCTTAAATCACTCAGGCACTACTGTTGCACTCATTTATTCACCCAGACACTACTAATGCACTCATTTATGTACTCAGGCACTACTGTTGCACTCAACCATTCAGCCATGCATTATCCATGCACTCCTCCAATCACTGAGGCACTACCCCTGCACTCATGCAATCACACAGGCACTACCCATGCATTCATTCAATAACTCAGGCACTACTGTTGCACTCATCCATTTACCCAGGCACTACTCATGCACAATTTATGCACTCAGGCACTACCTATACACTCATTCATTCCCTCAAACACTATCCATGCAATCATCTATGCACTCAGTTACTACTCATGCACTGCTACAATCAGCCACTACCCCTGCACTCATGCAATCAGCCAGGCACTACCCATGCACTCTTCCATTCACTCAGGCACTACTGTTACACTCATCCATTCACCCAGGCAGTACCCATGCACTCATCTATGCACTCAGACACTACCCATGCACTCATCCAATCACCCAGGCACTACCCCTGCACTCATACAATCACACAGGGACTACCCATGCACTCCTCCAATCACACAGGCACTACCCCTGCACTCACGCAATCACCCAGGCACTACCCATGCACTGATACAATCACCCAGGCACTACCCATGCACTCACCCATGCACTCAGACACTACCCCTGCACTCGTGCAATCACCCAGGCACTGCCCATGCACTCCTCCATACGCCCAGGCACTACCCATGCACTACTCCGACCACCCAGGCACTACCCATGCACTCATGCAATTACTCAGGCACTACCCATACACTCATCCAATCACCCAGGCACTACCCATGCACTCCTCCAATCACCCAGGCACTACCAATGCACTCATGCAATCACTCTGGCACTACCCATGCACTCATCCATGCACTCAGGCACTACCCCTGCACTCATGCAATCACTCAGGCAGTACACATGCACTGTTCCAATCACCCAGGCACTACCCATGCACTCATACAATCACCCAGGCACTACCCCTGAACTCATGCAATCACCCAGGCACTACCCATGCACTCCTCCAATCACCAAGGCACTACCCCTGCACTCATGCAATCACTCACGCACTACCCATGCACTCCTCCATATATTACACGTTCGGCAATTCATACAACACAGTGAAGTTTGTCTATTTTTAACCAAATAGGCGGTTCTAACAAAGAACCATTTCCTTCTTTTTAATTTTTTTTGTGTTTTTTAGCTCTTTTATGTATTTTTTTGGTGTTTTTTTTTACAAAATGTAAAAATCAACAGAATGAACTGAGAAACCTTTCTCAAACATTTTGCAATTAAAAACTCATTGCAAAAACAAACAAAAAAATTAACAACAGTGGTTTTTTGCAACAACCACAACAGCATCCACAGATTGCTCTCCACAACAAAGAACTTTCTTGCACTTAATGCACCGCTGCTCAAGTCCAGCAAACTCAGGGATTATTTGTGCTCTTTGGGTCATTGCAGAAGAACATGCCGAGGTGCTAGGCTCTGCGACCTCATCATCTTGCTGAGTTTGTTTCTGTAGCTCGCGAGAATGTTGCTCTCGTGCAAGACGATGTGCATGCATTGTCTGCAGGTGTTTCATCATAGATGAAGTGCCACAGGACTATTTTTTGTCTGATCCACGAGAGGGGACCATTTGACTTATAGTGCACGTCACCTTGCGTGCATTCACCTTTTTTTCGCCTGCTGCAATCGAAAAAAAAGCCCACACAATACTTTCATATCACTGCTTAACAGGTTCTTCCAATTCTTCTTCTTCTCCAGGAATGTCCTGTGGTGGAACTGAAGAAGCCATTTTTCCAGTGGAGTGAAAAAAAACACCAAAAAAATGCAAGAAAGGACAGAAAACACAAAAGCTGTGTCTCTGAAGATGTTCTTCGAAGAATGAAAAATTTGGGTGGGGTCCTGCAAGTTCTAGAATAGAAAGCTTCTTAACCAAGGAAATGCTTTCTTTTGAAGTCACATGGGATTTGCATACCCGACGCGTGACCAGCGCGCACCAGACACGATTCCCGAAAATTATATTTAACAATAATATATCTTTATTCCAATTACAAATATACGATATTTACAATTGTGTATATTAATCTCTTGGTATAATATATATAATGAAGTTATATACATATACTTTTAAAACTAAATAACTTGCGCTGGATTTGCGTACCTGACGCTGTAGTGTAGCTCCTATTTCCCTAATAGGCTCTGCGCATTGGAATAATATATCCTATAGGTTTGACATAGGACTAAGGTCAGTATGTCCCTATCGAGTATATTAAACTTAATTACTTGTGCCAGCTAGCTCAGAGGCCACTAGAAACTCCTTGACAACAAGAAGGGAGTAGTTTCTGGCAGCCGCAAAACATGACCACTGTGTTTCCCTTTAGAATCAGAACGTGTCCCAGAGTCGTGGAAACAATAGATAACTATTTCACTCAGCTCAGTCGTGCATGCTTAGTTTTCTCCAAGTTACACAGAAAGAAATAGACGGGCGTTTCAATAAAAGATTTATTGAACAGTCTTGTTTCTGGTGTAAGTAAAATGTGCTGTTACGATCACAAGACAGTATGCGAGATAAATAATGTACAGTGTGAGCAGTAGAAATAAATAATACTGCGATAGCATTATCTTTTAGTACATATGCATTTACATAAATAACACAGACTAAAAATGCGAGTACTCATATGATGCGTTTCTAATCTAGTTCTACCCCAATGTACCTAACCTAACCTAGGTATAGGAAGAGGTATGAAGTAGGTGAAGTATTCCTTACTATGGTATACTAAGAGTATGTTAAGCCTAGTATGCCTTGTATGCCAAGTATGCCAAGAGTCCCTCTAGGTTCTAGTCTGCTCCATGGAGTATATGACAAGCTCCCTCACGACCTATATTACTTTGATTTATGTGTACAACATCAAATAAGGGCTAAACATATGATTTATACAATTTAACACTTTAGTCATGTGGTTTAATTATCATCATTTTTTTTATTCAGAAATATATATAAGAAAAAATTCTTTTTCCATTTTTTTATAAATACAAAACCATAAAAATATTCATTAACATTTATGTGCAATATTTTTTATACATAATTATACACTCATAACATTTGAGGAACAAATATAATGTATGGTTCCAGACCCCTACAATAATATTTGATCAACTATCACCAATTCTCAAACTCACTCAATCACAACCAAAACACATTCACACATCATCCAATATCAACCACTCTTCATATCTGGATCATGGAGAGACCTGGAACTAATTGGTCTCCACAACCCTATTGTATGATCTAAATTCAACAGGGTTTATCAGAAGGTCGACGCGCGTTTCGGTGGGTTGGAAACTGACGATGGACCACCTTCCTCAGGACCATGCCAAATAAACTGACAACCAGACAAGGGGTACCTAAAGAAAATCAAACCATCAATTTGATTAGTGTAAGCCCATATGATAATAACTTTACTTATATATTTCGATTGGACTAAGGTAAAACAATTTCTAAGTTTTATTCGTCACAAGACCTCCACCAACATAAACTACCAACACTGAATGTGCCACATGCAAGATTATCCCGAGGTTTCCCCTACTTACATTGGGGAGCACCAAGGGAAAGATTCATGCGAAAAAACAGACTCTCAATTTAAGTCTAGTATAGTTCATTCTCAGTTAGTCGGTTGTGGTGGAACCCAGATGTATTATGCAACAACAAGGATAAAAAGTTTTTAGATAGACAAAAAAGATGAGTAAAAGAAAATATTCATGCATTTACGTGGTGATGTGAGAATATATATGTGCACAGTCGCTCAATTTATGTGGTTACTCTTTCCTAGTGTAGTTTTTAATCAGGACACTTATACTCACAATGAGTGTATTTATACACCTGCGAATTGAAAGAGGCCACTGTTGTTGATTTTCAACTGCTATGCGCAAAAATAAAAACAAAGAACACAACAATCTATTAAATACTTGTGGACTCATGAGTTAGTTATACGGGAGACTCTAATTGTGCAATTGATCATCTTACCTAGTTTTTCTCCAGACTCTATCCTATATCCTCTCAATGAATACTCCATATATATGGGTCCTGTACTCATGAGTAATTTTCCTATAATAAGATTGGTATTCACAAGCGATTAGCAGGTTGATAAGTTGAGCAACATAACAATCATATTATTAAGTGTGATTTTTTACACACCTCAACGATATACACTCCATGGATTAATTGCTTTGCTGTATTGTATCAGATATGCGAAGGATTGTTACCATAATCGTCGCTTCATATCGGCCTTCTCGGGGAATCCCTATAGCACAAAGCAATAAATGCATTATGAGTGAACATTCACCCATCATCAACAGCGTGAATATTACACAATCGTTATATGGGCCCTAAATCTATGAGGGAACTCGACATGAAAGTAAAGATGCGCTATTTTAAAAGAACTAAAGATTGTCGGTTTACAGTCAGTGAATGTTCGATATGTATGACTGGGTAATGGCGCTACTAGGCATCACCTTTACCATGCTGTACGGGGCCCCAGAACTACTCTATTTGTTGTGGACTCGACATGAAAGTAAGAACGCTCTGTTTTGAGTGAACCACAAATTGCTGGGTCAAACAATGCATATCCTATGTGTTAATAAAGTTAAAAAACATCACCTATACTCTGCTACGAGGGGCCCCAAAGGCCACTCTTTCAATCATATGTAGGTTATAATTATGGGGAACCCCCCCAGCCTATCGTGGATGTCTGTTGGAAAACCATTGTTACTTTAACCAGCACCATCCCATCTGTATAATAGGATTTCTGGTAACCGGCACAATCGTACCTCCCGAATGGAAAAAATGACCAGATATGCAACAGCTATCGTGGATTAATGGACTTACCCCTGGCAAGGATAGATTGGCCTCCGTATATTCTCTCTCACTTTTCACGGCGCATTTGTAAACCCTCAAACAGCCGCGCATTTATTGAAGGCAGTTACGTTCCTACGTCTACTCACGTGACCCGCTCATGATCTCGCAAGAGTGCCTTGATGTGGGTGGGAGGTCTCTAATGTTGTTCGAGACCAGTCAGAAGAGGCGCCATTTTAGAACTATCTACTTGGCATTAAGGCCCGTTGTTACGGTATGGCAATTTGTGGCACGATCATACAGTGGCTAGGGATATAGCCATATGAATCGACCGGGCCCCTTCGTGGGTCCCCACGCTTGTGTTACTCAACAGATAGATCGTAATCCATGGACGTTAATTTTTAACATAAACCTACTTAGCATTCATATCGTTTTTATTCTAACAATTGTGTGTCAGCCCGAACCAAATAAAATATATATTTATGTGATATTTACAGAATATACAACTCCTACTAGGAGTACAAATCTATCACTAAAATAAAAGGGAAAATAAGAGTGCAATCATTATTCATGGACAATTTGTCACATTCCAGGAAATTTCCTCATTGAGTCCTTCTTTCACACTATTGAACGAAAAGATCCAAAAAGTTTCTCTCCTCTTGCGAGTGAGATCTACATGTAAGCCTACCTGCAATTTCACCTTTTCTATAATGCACCATTTCAGATCTTTCTCTGTATGTTTCTTTTCTAGGCAATGCTCAACCATCGGTGCTGACAATCTTTGGGTACGTATAGCTGATTTATGCTCACTGTACCTTGTTCTGAATTCTCGGCCTGTTTCTCCTATATATGCTAGTCCACATGGGCACAATAGCATATATATAACGTTATGGCTCCTGCAATTGGTAAGATCTTTAAGCCTAACGTTTTTCCCTTTGTATGTTAGGGAATCTGTCACTATGGCCGTGTCACACGAGTGGCATGATCCACATCTGTGGTTGCCCAATACTGGGGGGAGTCCACTGAGAGTAGTCTGTTTGAGCGTAGTAGCTGTTGCTTGTCGCGTGTGTACCAACATGTCACGGAGATTTCTATTTCTCCGGTATGCCACTAGGGGAAGTTTTAGTTGCTGTTCTTCCTCATTGGCATTAAGGATCTTCACATTTTTGTTAATGATATTTTTAATCTTGTAATTGAGTTGGGAGTGGTTGATGACACAAACCACTTGATCTAAAGGTGCCCGCGGGGTTTTTTGTAATAAGGCATCACAATTATAATATTTTGCCCTTTTAAAGGCATTTCTTATTAATCGATGTGGGTATCCACGAGCCAACAGACGTTTTCTCAACTCATCTCCGTATGTATGATAATCTTGCATGGTTGTACAATTGCGACGTATACGTAGGAACTCCCCAAAAGGGATGGAGTCTTTCTGGCAAGAGGGGTGGAAGCTTTGATGTTGGAGGATAGTGTTCCTAGCTGTAGTTTTTCTAAAGAAATTGACTTGCAACATGTCATTCCGGCCGGAGATGACTATATCCAGGAATTCTACCTGTACATTACTAAATTTCGCTGTGAATCTCAGATTTGTATCACTTACATTCAGCCAGGCAATATATTCCTGTAGTAACTCGGTTTCTCCAGTCCAGATAAAGAAAATGTTGTCAATGAAGCGTCTCCAGTTGGACACATTCTCTTAGAACGGAGCCGCATCATTGAAGACATTTTTGAGTTCCCACTCACCCATCTAGATGTTCGCTATGCTGGGCGCACAGGAAGCTCCCATACTGGTGCCCTTGACTTGTTGGTATGTAAGTCCATTAAATTCAAAGAAGTTGTTCAACAAAACTATTTCAAGGCACTCCAGTATGAAAGCGTCCGGCCTATCTCCAGGAGTTCTACGTAGTAAGGCTGCTACTGACTGTATCGCTTGACACTGAGGAATGTTGGTGTATAGCGCCTCAATGTCAAGCGTCACTAAGATGTCCTGTATGATGTTAAATGGCATACCTTCAATTTTGTTGATGATGTCTCCCGTGTCGCGGATATAAGAAGCATAGTTCTGGGTGAGTGGGCATAAGTATGTGTCAACATACTTAGAAAGAGGTTCTGTACTGGATCCTATAGTTGATATAATGGGACGCAACGGAGGATCTTCCGTATTTTTATGCGTTTTGGGGACCCCATACAAAGCCGGAACTACCGGACAGGTTTTGTTAAGAAATGTGTATTCTTCTTGGCATATGGTCCCCTGTTCTAAAGCTCTTTCTGTCATTTTTTTAATCTGAGTATTCAATTTACCCAGTTCTCTGGGATGTGATCTTCTGTAGTGTTCCTGGATTGATAACATGTCAAGAATGTTGTTATTATACTTGACTTCATCCATAACAACAATACCCCCACCCTTATCACAGGGTTTGATTATCAAATGTTTGTTGTTTTTTATGTTGTTTAGGGCCAGATTCTCTTTCCGTGATAAGTTGTATCGATTCTTGGGGGGATATTGAGTAATCCTAGAGATCTCTCTTAAAACAGTTTTTTCAAAGATGTTTACTTCTGGACCTACCATGTCTAAGGTCGGTGTGAATGTTGAGGGGGTTTGCATTTGGATACGTTCTCTTCATTATTTTCCACAGGTCTATTCATGAAAAATTTCTTGAGTCTTACCTTCCTAAAAAGGAAAACATATCTTCATGTAATTTAAAAGAATTCAAACTAGTGTGGGGGACAAAAGATAGACCTCGTCCCAATAGTGCCTTTTCTTCATCCGTGAGTGTCACGGATGAGAGATTGAATATAGGCAGAGTCTCTTGGCTATTGGGACTGCAATCAATGGCCCTTTCTAAGTTCTCCAATATTATTGATTGCGGGTCTTCAAATATGGTTGTTGATGTTGTGGGGCCATCTGTTGTGGCTCCCCCCTGTCTTGTCCCCAACGTCTGTTCCTCCCTCTGTATTGGTCTCTGGGTAAAAAAGATGGTGGACCTGAAAAATGTTGTTGGTTGATCTGTCTGCCTCTATTGAATCTATAATTCTGTTGAGGCCCTTCCATCTCATGGGAATTGTCTACATCAGAGTCTGATGAATATGTATCTGAGAAGTTGATCACCTTCCTTCTATTGTTTCTTGGATAGTTTTGATAATTTGTGCCCTGATTCCATTCTTGGTAGTATTGAGAGTTGAGGTATGGGTACGCTTTCTCCTCTGTGTACCACCTGATGTCTTTCCTTAATTT